>CM060337.1:42095714-42158214 GCA_030674155.1 Stramonita haemastoma
TCAATATGCTGACCTCTAGAGAAGCTGGTCTCTGATGCCTCGCTCCCCTACGACCACACAGGTTATGGGAACCTTTACCTTTTCCTTTTCAAAGTCGAGTATTTTAGTTGAGGCTTCACCACAGTAGCATGCTCAGACAATAACATAATACATAGCGCCAAACAATGATATCATGCATAACACCAAACAATGACACAATGCATAACACAAAACAATGATATAATGCATAACACCAAACAATGATATAATGCACAACACAAAACTATGATATAGTGCATAACACCAGACAATGACATTGTGCATAACACCAAACTATGATATAGCGCATAACACCAAAACTATGATATAGTGCATAACACCAAACAATGAATGATGTGTGTGATTCGGATGTGTGTGTGTGTGTGGTGTGTGTGTGTGGTGTGGTGTGTGTGTATGTGTGCGTGTGTGTGTGTGTGTGTGTGTGTGTGTGTGTGGTGTGTGTGTGTGTGTGTGTGTGTGTAAAAAAATAAAACGAGTATGATAAAGCCCGTTGGTTTTTGTGTGTTTGTCAGTGGCTTCTTTCGTCCAGTCAATTTTTCCATGCTTCATGTTCTTCTTCTGTGTTTCTTTAGAGTCTTGTGTGTGATGGTTATTCATTATTCATTTGCTGCGTTTTATGTGTGATTGTTTCTTCTCTGACCGCTTCACTGGTGGGTTTTTGTTGTATCTTGGTTCCCTTGTGTTGTGTGTGTGTGTGTGTGTGTGTGTGGTGTGTGTGTGTGTGTGTGTGTGTGTGTGTGTGTGTGTGTGTGTGTGTGTGTGTGTGTTGTGTTGTGTTTGTGTTGTGTTGGTGTGTGTGTGTGTGTGTGTGTGTGTGTGTGTGTGTGTGTGTGTGTGTGTGTGTGTGTGTGTGTGTGTGTGTGTGTGTGTTGTGTGTGTGTGTGTGTGTGTGTGTGTGGTGTGTGTGTGTGTGTGTGTGTGTGTGTGTGTGTGTGTGTGTGTGTGTGTGTTTTGTGGTGTGGTGTGTGTGTGTGTGTGTGGTTGGTGTGGTGTGTGTGTTGTGTTTGTGTGTGTGTGTGTTGTGTGTTGTGTGTGTGTGTGTGTGTGTGTGTGTGTGTGTGTGTGTGTGTGTGTGGTGTGTGTGTGTGTGTGTCGGTGCTGCGAGCGTGCTGGTGTGTATGTGTGTTTTTTTTGGGGGTGGTGGGGGGAGGGGATGGTAGTGCTTTGTTTATTTTCTAGCATGTTTTTTGATTGCCTTTTTTTTCGCTTTTTTTGTTTGTTTTGTTAGGTTTGTGTTTTTTTGTTTTTGTTTTTCGTTAACTTTTTGTTGTTTTTGTTGTCATTTTTCCTGTTTGTCAGGTTATTTCTATCCGAAGAGTTGTATCCACTGTCTAATTTGATGGCTTTCATTTCTCCCTCCGGCTATCTTCCTTTTAGAGAATCGTGTTTTGAAGACAGCCATAGCCAAGATACAGTAGCTGTATCGATCATAGTGGTGGGGGAGGTAGAGCTAAGGGCCCTGTTACATGAATGAAGAGGCCGGTGTTCCTCTACACTATCACCTGGTAACATTGATACAGCTGAGAGTAAGGGTTTGCACCCTGGGTTTTCATTCCGTTTCAGAACAAGGGGGTTGGGGGTGGGGGGATAGCTCAGTGATCAGAGCGCTCGATTTCTCCCAGTCCAAGTTAAAAGCAGCGTCGAGCGTGGTTACCAGTTGGATGGGTGACCGTTTGCGCGCCTTGGCTTCAGTACAGTTCCCCCCAGTTCACCCAGCTGTCAAATGGGTACCTGCCTTCTTTAGGGTCAGGGAAGGTAAAACGGCGAGGGAGAGGAGATGGGCGCTGTCCACAATATGCTGGCCCCTAGAGAAGTTGAGGTCTCTGATGCCTCGCTCCCCTACGACCGCCTAGGTTATGGGACACCTTTACCTATGTCATTGGCAGCGCATAGCATACATCTCCTGGCGCGGTGAGTTATAGTCCCTACCTCACAAATGAATAGCCCCCGATGTCGGAATGCGGCTGACTTATAGATCTCGTTGGCAAAAAAAACAAAATGGTCGCATGCGCAAAAATCTCACCCTTGGTGTAATCTACCTCGGAGCTCTAACCGAGGAGACGCAAGCATGTGTTTGTTTGTACATGGGTCTCAGTTTGTAGTCTTAAATACAGTTGTCATGGTTTTTCCCATTTCTTTACCACATATTTTTTTTATATTGTCATAATAATTATATGCATTTTCAGCAGATGTTGTTATTTTCAAAGTATGTGCTGCCAAACGAGATTTGTAATGTTTTGCCTTTTGCTTTTATTAGATAGACCGATAGACAGACAGACAGACACGACAAATACATAGACAGACAGACAGACAGACAGACAGACAGACAGACGGACAGATAGATAGATAATAGATAGATAATAGATAGATAGATAGATAGATAGATAGATAGATAGTTAGATAGATAGATAGATAGATAGATAGATAGATAGATAGATAGATAGATAGATAGATAGATAGATTAGATAGATAGATAGATAGATAGATAGATAGATAGATAGCCCTTTGAGCATGCTATTTATAAACCGTTTGCTTGTTATTGCTCACAATATTCAAGTGTGTAAGAACCTTTTTTTTTTCTTTCTAAGTAAACAGTTCTTTAACCTACAATACCAAAAAAACAACAACAAAAAAACCCCAGTTGTTAAAACACACACACACACACACACACACACACACACACACACACACACACACACACACACACACCACACCCCACCCCCCCCCCCCCCCCCCCCCCCCCCCCCCCCCCACACACACACACACAACCAAAGCCACTAATCCCACACCGGAATGCACACACAATGTGACACAGCCTTAAGTGACCTCATGCACACACACACAATGTGTGACACAGCCTTTAGTGACCTAGTGTGACGCGGGCGGGGGCCGATCGATAAGTGCTAAAAAGATGTCGGCGTACATTCCTGACACCAATAGAGGCCGCTGAACTCTCCCCACCGCCCTTTCATCACCTCTTCTGCCCCCCCCCCTCCCCTAACACACCCCTCCCCCCATCCCCTGCTCCAATATCTGCTGCCCGCCCCCCCCCCCCCTCCCCCCCTGTTCTTCGGTAGCCCCATCTTAGCCGTTCGTGCTGCCCACTCAATGATATCAGGTTCATCTATGACCTTTATTCATTAATGTTTTACTCCAACAAGCTAGCGGGTTACGCTGCTATTTCAGTCAGCTTTAATTGTTCCCGCCACCCCCCTCTTCTCTCTCTCTCTCTCTCTCTCTCTCTCTCTCTCTCTCTCTCTCTCTCTCTCTCTCTCGTGAGAGGTGTTCACGATTACAGAAGGTTGACTGTAACTGAGCTCCTGCGAAATTAATTGCAAATTAGCTAATTACTTTGTACTTATCATTAGTATCAAACTGTGGTTGTAATAGTCTGATCAGTTTTTTTGTGTTGATCTGTTTAGTATAAATTTTGATTACCAAAAGTCAAAATTACTTTCAAAATCGTTAATTGAAATTCGTCGTGTGAAGCCAAGCTACTATCTCACATACGAAAAAGTTGCAGTACTGGTTTGGCTGTGCAGTGCAGTTCACCTCTCACAATGCATGCTGACTTGGGCCTTCCTTATTATGCTGCATTGCTCAGCATGTGAAAACAGCTGACCAGTTAAACGGCAATAATGTTGACGCTGCGACTAGTATGAATGTTCAAAGATTTCCCTAATACCCCCCTCCCCCTACTTCCACCCTTCCATTTTGTTGTTTATCTGTTTTCTTTTTCATGTCCGTGATCTAGTGTTATTTAAGCCAGCCATAGACTCTGATAACAACAATGGCAGAGCAGACAACTTCCGATGTTCATTCCGAAGTGGAGGAGCAAAGCAACGTAAAGAAACTTCAACCAACCCTGGATGAAATGCAAAAACGTTTTTCCTGTCCTACAAATGAGCTGATAGTGTGGCGAAACGTCCTTTTATACCGCTACTCCGCTGTGTTACATGCTTCATTTTCCTGCCAAATGGCTGATTATGATGCCGACATGAATGAACTGCCTTCTTCACCAGACTGGATTGCCACCTTGCCCCCCATGCTGAACAAGACTGTGATACGCCTGTATCACAATTCATTCAAGAGTGTGACGGTGACCATGTACTTCTCCCCCGGTCAGTCTTCAGGCACTCTGTTGTGCCAAGGAAAAGACTGTGTGCAATGGGACTCACGTGAGTGCGAAGCACTGAAAACACTGGTCTTGGACTACATGCGGCACAACGATTGTGACAAACTGACCAAGTCTGTGTTGAATGTGCCACTTGCCTTTCTGCACACCCCAGAACCCTTACCGTTCACCACCCCGGACATTGATGTGGCCAGCAGTGATGGTAATTCTGATGCTTCCCCCCATCCCGACTGTACACCCCTGCTGATGTCTTGTGAGCAGCATCAGCCTGCTTCCCAAGGTGTTGTCCTTTTGTCTCCCATTCCCTTCCCTACAGAAACAAATGCCCCACCCTCACAACTATTAACACCTTCTCGTAAAAAGACTAAGCTTTATAGAAGGCGAACCTTGTGCTTCACTCCCAAACAGTACAAACGTAAGTCACCTCTTGTTTGTCCATGTTCTAAAAAACTTTCTCAACTTGAAACTGCTCTTGAGGACTTCGTTTATGAAAACAAACATTTTACAAACACACAGGTGTCAAAAATTGATGACGTAAAAATTGCTGTCAAAAATGAAATTAAATCAAGACTAAATGAAAAATTTGATATGATGATGGATAAAATGGAAACAAAGATGTCGGATATTGTTCACACACTTCATCAGATAAAGAAAGAAAACCAGTCTCTGAAATCTCATTTAGTTAACATAAACGCAGGTACAAAGAACAATAAACCAAAAGTACTGCATGATGCATCAACGCAGTCTGATGACTCTTTGTTAGAAGCAAGCACCGCATTGTCAATTGATCAGAGAGAGTGTGTCTCTCAGCCCATAATGATTGCAAAGACTGACAGTCAGACAACTGACGAGTCCATTTTGGAGTCAGGCACACTGACTACTGAAAACCCCCACCAGCCCACTCTGACACAGTCCTCTGTGGCTGTGGAGTCCTCAGACTCTAAATCTGAGGAAGGTGACATAATGTACTGTGTTCCCGTGTCTAACACTTTTTCAACTCTGCTAAAAGACACTTCTGACACAAACAAAAGTCAACATCGCAAGCATGCCATACCATCTACTAGTTCCGACAATTATCATGAAATTTCAAATAGCAAATCTGTGACATCCACCCACCCCAAACCTTCACCTCAGGAAGTGATGAACAATGTTGTCATCCCTGACAAAACCACATCACTTCTCATTGGTGACTCGGTCGTCAGGTACATAAACCCTAAAAGACTGACAACACCACAATATTCTATGTACAAGCTGTGTATTCCCGGCATGACTGTTTCTGATCTGACCACATGGCTACTTTCCCAAGCCTCGTTCTCCAGTATCAAACATCTTTTCCTTCACGTAGGTTTAAACAGCTGTTCCTCGGGTCAAATCAGTGTCGATGCATGGACACAACTTATCTCTCTTTGTAAAAAAGTGTTCCCCCTATCCGCCATAGCCGTAAGTTCAATTATTCCTGCTAAAGGCAGACACAACTTAAATAATACCATAGCCCCCTCTAACCGCAATCTGCACAGTGCCTGCCAACTCCAAGACGTGGTTTTTATTGATAACAAGACTTCTTTTGTCACACAATCAGGAGCTCCACGGCTTGCTCTGTACAGAGACGCAGTTCATCCCAGCATGCAGGGAACAGCCAAACTGGCTGTGAACTTGAAGAAAACACTGGCTAGCTGGTACCCTGATCAGTATCAGGGTTCCAATACCCAAAGTTCTGTTCGTCAGAACAGGGTAGAAAACAGCCAACTAGCAAACCATTTACAGCCTCCGCCAAATGTAAACGTCCACGAACAGACAAATCAAAGACAGACAATAGAACAAAACGAATTTGTCTGGAAACCACAGAGATCCCAGCCCACCCCCCTCTGTCCTCACCCAGCATCACTTTATCACTATCCTCCACTGCCCTTACGTCTGAATGATAGATTGCCGCTATCCTCCCCTTATTTCCCCCCTTACCCACCCCCATCTAATGGCAGGAACAATAGCAGACTTATTGGGCATAGTCCTGACATGCTTCACTATCCCCGCCCTGCACATCCAACAGAAACTGCTGCTGTTGCAGACTTTGGTCAGAATGTCATGCGCCCCCCAGCTAACATCCCGTGGGATTTATCTTTAAGAGACTTCCTCATGTCTCAGATCATGCCCATACAATGAGGGTTTTGTCATGAAATATAAATGACCACAAACATTGGTATTAAAATTTGTGTGTGTGTGTTGAAATTTAATATGATATATTTGTGTATATATATGCATAATTTTTGTATCAAACTTTTCATACGAAGATGTGCCTGTGAGGTACACACATGTATAACCTATATCTATAATATATGTTAACCTAATTTGTGTGTGATGGTGTACCATCCAGCCCCTCTGGGCGTGCATAGTTTTGTTGATGCGTGGGTGCCTGTGTGTGTGTGTGTGTGTGTGTGTGTGTGTGTGTGTGTGTGTGTGTGTGTGTGTGTGTGTGCACGTGTGTTTGTGCTTATGTTTGTGTGTGTATGTGTGTGTGTGTGTGTGTGTGTGTGTGTGTGTGTGTGTTGTGTGTGTGTGTGTGTGTGTGTGTGTGTGTGTGTCGCAGTGACAGCAAGGCCGATATATAAGAATTTTTGTCCTGAAATCACCTCGTGCTGGTAAACTGGTTGAGTATTTTTCATTCTGCCAGCTGGGACTTCTGTGGATTTGTTTGTTTGTTTGGTTTTTTTTGGCAATTTTTGGCATATGTGATTTGATATTCAAGTACGACTGCTTGTGTTTTATACACTAGATTTGCAAATTTATTTGTCATAACAAATAGTAACCACTGTCTTTGTGCAGTTGTTTCTTTTCTTTTTTCCTCTTTTTTTTGTAATCCTATATAAGTTGACCTTCCCTTACAATTATTATATACGTTATTTTGATTTCCTTTTTGAATTTGTTATTTGGTGTAATATATTTATGTATCTTTTTGCATGATGTCTTTAACTCTTAAAAAATGGCCTTCAAAAGAAGGATTGCGAGTTGGGTATTTAAACATAAATCATGTGTATAACAAACTAGACGAAATTGCAATGATTTTGGACAACTTTGGTAAAAATTTTCATTTGTTTTGTCTTTCTGAATCACGACTGCGTCTTCAAATACCAGATTCTGACCTGTTATTCCCTGGTTACAATGTCATTCGTCGTGATCCAAAAACTTCTAAAGAAACCGGATTATTATTATATTATAATCAGTCTGTCACATTGAATAGAATCTTTGAATTAGAACAGTACCATGTTGAATCTATATGGGTAGAAGTCAAGTTAAAACATACAAAACCATTACTTATTGGCTTTATCTACAGAAATCCCTCCGAAAGAATAAACTGGTATACTGATTTTGATACAATGATGGACGCTGCCACACTTTATAACAATGAAATAATACTGTTAGGTGATTTTAATATTGATCTATTAAAACCGCAGACTCAATGGGTTCAGCTTTTCAAAACCTTTAATCTAAATCAGCTTATTGACTGTCCAACACGTATTACAGACACCACCAGCACACTCATTGACCATGTTTACGTTTCTTCCAAACAGAATATAGCTGAAGTTTGTTCACCTGTTTTTTCGTGCAGTGACCATTTCCCTATTTGTGTAACTTGGTCAAGAAAAGGGATAAAAATCCCCAGGACAGGTCACAAAACAATACAATATAGATGCTTTAAACAGTTCAAAAAAGATGTTTTTCTTAGTGATTTAGCAAACTCCACTTTGTCTCATGTTTATCAGTACACTGATCCATGCAAAGCCATAGACTTCTGGATACACACCTTTTCTGAAATTTATAATAAACATGCTCTATTAAAAACAAAACGCGTGAAATCCAAGTCAAAACCTCCATGGATATCAGAAGAAATAGAGAAGGAAATAAAAGAAAGAGACTTTTTAAAGTCTAAACATGATAAAGATTTTAAAAACCAAAGAAACAAGGTGACAAACATGAAGCGTGCAGCCAAACAAAAGTACTTTCAAGATCTTGTATCTGACAGAAAAAACTGCAGACACATTTGGAAAGCCATTAATCTACTTACAAACAAAACAAACAAAAAAGCACAAACTACAGTAAAAGATATTTCTTCCTTGACGCTGAATAACCATTTTGTTGGGATAGCCAACAACTTAATAAAGTGTGAAGACTGGAAAAATAATGATTTGGAACATTTAAGGGCATATTGTGAGTCTAAAAATATACACTCTAAATTATGCATTCCATTTATCTCTTTACCTGAAGTGCTGACATCCCTCTTGCAATTAAAGCAGTCAACCACAAAGGATTTTGATGGACTAGATGGTAAAATAATTAAAATTGCTGCACCTGTAATAGCAGATACCCTTACCTATATTTATAATCTTTGTATTGACAAAGCTTATTTTCCTTCTCATTTTAAAAAGGCTAAAGTAATTCCTCTTTTTAAATCTGGCACATCAAATGATCCCTCGAACTACAGGCCGATATCAATTTTATCTATCTTATCAAAGCCTTTAGAAAAGCATGTACAAAAATGTTTACTTCTACATTTAGAAAAATATGACCTAATCAATCCAAGTCAATCAGGTTTCAGAAAAAAACATTCATGTCACACCGCTCTGATAAATATGGTAGACAAATGGCTTCTAAATATAAATAACAATATGTTTACTGGAGTTGTCTTTGCCGACTTTGCAAAGGCTTTCGACGTGATAAACCACACACTTTTGTTAAAGAAACTAAAGCTATATAGTATATCAAAGAATACATTTCAATTTTTTGAATCCTTTTTATCAAATAGACAACAGTCAGTCTTTGTTGGCAAGTCGCAGTCTGATTTTCTCACAGTTACCAATGGTGTTCCCCAAGGTTCAGTTCTGGGCCCTCTACTTTTCTCTCTATATATTAATGATTTACCCTTATACGTGAACGCTTGTTGTGACTTGTTTGCAGACGACAACTCAATTCATGCTGAAAATCATTCCTTGCACATTTTATCATCTAGTCTCCAAGACAATATACATCAGCTTACCAGATGGGCAGAACTAAATCACATGTCCCTTAATCCCAGCAAGACTAAGTGTATGTGGATAACAACCAGACAAAAGCGACAGAACCAGCTCTCTTCTATGTCCCCTATAAATGTTTATGGAGAAAAAATTGAAGAAGTAAATTTCCACAAAGTGCTAGGAATCACTATTGATCATAATCTTTCATGGCAAGACCACGCCGCCAATCTAAGTAAAATTGTATCTCAAAAAGTGTTTCAGTTGTCTAAAATAAAACATTTCCTTAATCTTAGCACTAGAAAACAGTTTTTCCATGCACACATTAATTCTGTTATAGAATATGCATCAACTTTGTGGGATTCTGCAAGTGCAAATACATTAAAATCTCTGACTAGATTATATAAGCGTGCCATTAAGCTTATTCTATTGAAATCAAGTTCATTAACTTCCTTGGATTATAAATCAGTTGGTATTTTACCATTTAATTTGCAATTGGAATACAACAAAGCTTTAATGATGCATAGGATAGTATATGGTAATGCACCGCCCACTCTGACGAAACGTTTTCAAATAAACATATATAGTCATTCGCACAAATTTACTGTGCCAAAACCAAGAATTGATTTGTTTAAAAGTAGTCTTATTTATAGCGGTGGCACTTACTGGAATAACCTGCCTGCATACTTAAAAAGCATAACCTCTATGCAAAACTTTAAAAAATCATTGAAACATTTTCTTATGAATGAAAGGCTTGCCAGTGATTTGCTGATGATCTTGTCCTACAATTTTTTTCTTTTTTTTTCTTGTTGGTGAGACAAAATGTCAGTGATGTTTGCCATGACTTCATTCAATCATGTTTTTCATATGTCTCTCTCTTTGCTGTCTGTCATTCGCTGTCTATCTGTCTGTCTGTCTGCCTGTGAAATTTGTCTTTTGTCCGCCCACCTGTTTATATTCTATCTCTCCTCTGTCTGTCTATCCCTTCTCTGTCTCTACTCTACTCTACTCTACTTTACTCTATTCTATTCTACTCTACTCTTCTCTCTAGTCAATCATCTTTTCTTTCTTTATTTTCTAATCTGATTTTGTGATTTTGTACGCTTGTTTTGTAAAAGATAACGATATAGGCGTAGAAAATGTTTATTGCATTTGGATGATGTCATGGATATTTATTATTATTATTATTATTATTATTATTATTATTATTATTATTATTATTATTATTATTATTATTATTTATTATTATTATTGTTGTTGTTGTTGTTGTTATTATTTTTCCCTTTGTCTTCACTCATATAATGTCTATGTGCAGTTTGTTCGCTATTGCTATGCCTTTTTTTTTTTTTCTTTTTTTTTTTTTTATAAATAATTTATTCAGTTTGTTGGGTTTTTTTTTGTGTGTGTGTGTGTGTTTTTTTTGTTTTTTTTGTTTTTTTTTTTTTTTTGCCCAGAGGGCTGGTTGTAAAAAAGCATGTTTGCTTATGCCATTACCCTCTTTAAATAAAATTTGTTCATTGTTCATTGTTCATTGTTCTCTCTCTCTCTCTTCTCTCTCTCTCTCTCTCTCTCTTCCTCTCTCTTCTCTCTTCTCTCTCTCTCTCTCTCTCTCTCTCTCTCGATAGGCTAGACAGACATATCTATACTACATGTTGTTTTGTTGTTGAAAAAAAGTCTGTAATGCTTACTCTGTTACCCTTGAAAAATAAAGATTATTCATTCTCTCTCTCTTCTCTCTCTCTACTCTCTCTCTCTCCCTCTCTCTCTCTTCTCTCTCTCTCCTCTTCTCTCTCTCTCTCTCTCTCTCTCTCTCTCTCTCTCTTCTCCTTACTCTTTTCGCCTCAATGAATGTCAGGATATCAGATACTTTTAGTTGTTTGTTTTGCTCTCTTTCTCTCTCTCTCTCTCTCTCTCTTCTCTCTCTCTCTCTCTCTCTCTCTCTCTCTCTCTCTCTCTCTCTCTCTCTCTCTCTCTTCTTTTTCTTCTTCTTCAAATGTTAAGTGTATTTTCATTTCCTTAAAATGTTATGATTATGTTGTTTGTTTTGTTGCTGATGGATTTTTAGTGAAATGAATTGGTTGTTGATGTTATTTTTCAATTTGTTTTGATTGTTGTTTCTGCTTGTTTGTGTTGTTGATTATATGCTTGTTTTTGTGTGTTTTTTTTATTTTTTATTAATGTCATTATTTGTTTTTCTATGTGTTTATGTGCTGTTTTTTGTTTTGTTTTGTTTGTTTGCAGGGATTTTTTTTTTTTTTTTTGGGGGGGGGGGGGGGGGGGGGGGGCGTCTATTTGTTTTTTCTTTCTTTCTTTTTTCTGTTTTCTTTTTCTCTTGTTTGTTTCTGTTTTGGGTTTGTCGTCGTCGTCGTCGTCGTCGTTGTTCTTGGGTGTGGCTGTTACTTATCTATTTGGTGGTGGTTGTTGTATTTGATTGTTTGGTTGTTGGGTTTGTTTTTTGTTTATTTGTTTTTGTTTTGTTGGATGTTGTTGTTGTTGTTTATTTTCATAATATGGGCCTGATAAGGGCGGGTACTGTGTGTAAAAAATCACATGAGTGCTTATTCATCATCCTCGAATAAAAGAATTTGACTTGACTTGACTTGACCTCTCTCTCTCTCTCTCTCTCTCTCTCTCTCTCTCTCTCTCTCTCTCTCTCTCTCTCTCTCTCTCTCTCTCTCTCTCTCTCTCTCTCTCTCTCAAATCAGTATGGTTCGATGAGGAATGTTATAACTTAAAGAAAGAAAGTCGGAAAAAAAAACTTAACATTTTTAGAAAATCTCGTAAAGAAGAGGATAGAATAGTATATGTCGAAGCAAGGAAAAGGTATAGATATCAGTTGAAGATGAAAAAAACGAATGTTTAGGAAATTGCAAACAGATAACTTAGTAAAAGAAATGAATGACTCACCACAATTTTGGAAACTTTTGAGAAACATGGGATGTGGTGGCAAACAAAAAGTTGATAATAAAATTAGCCTGGACGAGTGGTTTAACCACTTTAAATCTTTATATCAAAACAGCAATCTAACTCAAGAAGAGGACATCAGTTTTGAAAATGACCTCTCAGAAGACCTAGATCATGATTTAAACCAAACTATTTGTGAAGGTGAAGTTATCCGAGCCATTTCTAAACTTAAGATAGGAAAAGCATGTGGTATAGACAGTATCTCTGCAGAAATGCTGAAAGCTGGTGGAAATATTGTTTATAAATTTTTAACAAAATTATTCAATAATATTTTTGACCAAGGAACCTATCCTGTTCAGTGGTCTAAAGCTATAATAATTCCAATATACAAAAAGGGGGACCCAGACAATGTTGATAACTACAGAGGTGTATCTTTATTAAGTATAATTTCTAAGTGTTATACTTCTATACTAAATACTAGACTATATACCTGGTTAGAAAATAATAACTTGATTTCAGATAAGCAAGCCGGATTTCGGAAAAAGCATTCTACAGTTGATCACATTTTTACTTTATATGCCTCAGTCCAGAAATGTTTAAGTAAAAAAAGTAGGAAGCTGTATGTAGCCTTTGTAGACTTCCGAAAGGCTTTTGACTCTGTGTGCCATAATAAACTTCTAGAGTGCTTGATTAAACAGGGTGTTAAAGGAAAATTCTTTGCTTCTCTGTCTGCAATGTACAACTCGCTTTTGTCATGTGTACGTTCAAAATCTCAGGTGACTGAATTATTTAAATGCCCAACTGGAGTAAGACAGGGTTGTGTTTTGAGCCCAACATTATTTTCAATATTTATTAATCAGTTAGCTGATGACATCGAGGAAAGAGGTAAACATGGTGTACAAATGCTGCCTGGTATTGCGGATTTGCTTATTATGTTGTTTGCAGATGATGTGGCTCTGCTGTCAACCACTCCCAGAGGTCTCCAAAACCAACTAAATATCTTGCACATGTGTTGTAAAAAAATGCAATTATATGTAAATAAGGATAAGACAAAAATAATGGTATTTAGAAAAGGAGGGTTTCTGGGAAGACATGAAAAATGGTTTTATGATGGAAAGAGATTAGAGGTAGTGAATACTTATTGTTATTTAGGGTTTAATTTTACCACCAAGATTAGTGCCAAAAGGGGAACAGATCATTTAGCAGTAAAAGGAAAGAAAGCAGTTATGCAATTACATAAAGTGTTTAATAAATACAAAGAAATGACCTCAAGTGTATTCTTTAAAATTTTTGACATAAAAATTCAGCCAATTCTATTATATACATCTGAGGTATGGGCATAAATAGATTAGATCATATTGAAAAAGTGCATTTAATAGCTTGTAAAAGATTTTTGGGTGTTCCAACTAGGACACCTAACAAAATGGTGTATGGCGACCTTGGGAGATTCCCATTGTTCATTAATTCCTATGTTGCTTGTATAAGGTACTGGCTAAAATTAGTTGAAATGGATAACAAAAGATTACCCCACATAGCATATATCATGTTATTAGAATTAGACAGATGTGGCAAAAGTTGTTGGGTTACGAATGTGAGAGAAATTTTGTTTGAGACTGGTTTTGGTATTGTCTGGTTGTTGCAAGGAGTGGGAGATGTTAAAATGTTTTTGAGAATTTTTAAACAAAGACTTGTGGACTGGTTTATCCAGGAATGGAGTGGAACAATCATGGAGCGAGAAAGATATCAGATGTACAGTTCATTTAAAACAATTTTTGAAAGAGAAAAATATATAAACGACATGGACATTTATTGTTTTCGTGTGGCTATTACCCAACTAAGAGTTGGTGTACTCCCCATCAATGATAACATACATAGATTTAGTGAATCTACTCAAGATAGACATTGTCAGTTTTGTGTTAATCAAATTGAAAATGAACATCATCTCTTATATGATTGCAGCCTTTACACAGATCTTCGAGACAAATTTCTTAGGGAATCATTAGGACTATCTTTTCATGTTCTACTAAAAGTGTCAAATGAAAATCACAGACATAATGTATCCAGGTTTGTTTTTCATGCATTAAATAGAAGGAAGATGATGCTTGGCTTACAGGGATAGGCAGCTGAAACTGGTGCATTGACATCTGGTGAATCATGTAAACTGATAAAAATTTGAAATTGTAACTATTCTGTTTATTTTGTCACAACACATATATTCGGGTTTTTGCTCTTATGTGTGTGCGTGTGTGTGTGTGTGTGTGTGTGTGTGTGTGTGTGTGTGTGTGTGTGTGTGTGTGTGTGTGTGTGTGTGTGTGTGTGTGTGTGTGTGTGTGAGTGTGTGTGTGTGTGTGTGTGTGTGTGTGTGTGTGTGTGCGAGAGTGTGTGTGGTGTGTGTGTGTGTGTGTGTGTGTGTGTGTGTGTGTGTGTGTGTGGATGAGAGAAAGAGTGTGTGTGTGCGTGTGCACGTGCGCGTGCATGCGTGTGTGTCTGTGTCCGTATATTCTTGGTATTGGATTGAAATTATTTACACACAACGTTGTTTGGAAAGGAAGTAAAATTGGTATTGATGATGCAGTATACCCTAAATATGCTTTAATTAAGCCTATTCATGCTATAGTATACTAAGTGTGAAATTTATCCATGCTTACATTTTGCACTGCTACGTACCTGTGAAAATTTTCCCATGCTTTCACTTTTCATTACTATAGTTTGTAATTTATCCACGCTTACATTTCTTGTTGCTATTGTTTGTGTGAAAGTTTTCAATACTCTTATTTTGCATTGCTATAGTGTGAAATTTATCCATGCTTTCATTTTTCATTACTATAGTATGTGGGAATGTTACCCATGCTTTCATTTTCATTATTATGGCAGTCATGGAATTTATACATGTTTCAATTTTCTATTTCTATAGTATGAGTGAAATAAGCCAAGTTTTGATTTTTTTCATTGGGGCAATTTGTGTGAGATTTTACAATGCTTTCATTTTTCATTACTATAGTATGTAGGAAGTGTATCCATGCTTTGATCTTGGTATGGAGTAGTATGTGTGAAATGTACATCTTTCATTTTTTCACTACCATACTATGTGTGAAATCTATTCATGCTTTCATTTTGCATTACACCCCCCCCCCACCTCCTCTCCTGGTGTATTGTGGTCCAAGGCCAAGGTACCATTAAACAATTTCAGTGTTCAGTGTTCAGTGTTCTCTCTCTCTCTCTCTCTCTCTCTCTCTCTCTCTCTCTCTCTCTCTCTCTCTCTCTCTCTCTCTCTCTCCTCTCAACGTTTTAATATCAGGAGTTTCATGGTGTTTGCTTACATACATTAAAATATATTTGTAATCCTATTTGTTGGTTTGTTTATCTTAAAAGATGCCCCCCCCCCCCTTTATGGACACGCTAGTGAAAACACAAGAAACGAAACACTAGCGTCAAAAAGACACAAAACAATAACAACAACAACAACAACAACAAGAAGATGCTGAAGCCTTACAGGGGTTTGCTGGTAAACCAAGGGGTTTGAATAGCATAATTGTATCTATAAGTGAATGTGTAGCTTTTAGTTCCAAAGTCTTTGTTTGCAGTGGTTGGTTAACAAGACTGCATGTGCAGGATGTGAACGAGTACATGTGGATGTTTATTCCACTGTCCCCCAAATGAGAATCAAATAGATAAATTAATATGGAAAAAAATAGTATACCACACACACGCGCGCGCGCGCACGCACACACGCGTTTTTAGTAATCTGGTTTTTTTTTGGTCGTTCTTGTTAAAGTTGCATTGGATTTTGTTTTGTATTTTTGACATGTTAGAACATTTTAAACGTCAGTACTTTATATAGTTTCCTAGTTGTAGTGTTCACAATAGCTACGAACACACACCACACACACACACACACACACACACACACACACACACACACACACACACACACACACACACACACTTTATTTTGTCTAATATCACGTAATGTGAAAAGACGTTAAATTAAACACACACACACACACGAGATGGGAATGGATGACAAAATTGACAAAACTGCATGCACACGGGGATTGGATGTAAAAAAAAAAAGGCACATGAGTGCGTATTTCATTATCCTAGAGATAAAAGAATAAAATAAGTACTTGTGTGCACATCAAGAAGGGGCATAATCCTAAGACATGACCGAGACGTGACCTAATTTTTACGACACACTTATATAAACAAAAAAAAAAGACTGTAAACTTTAAATTTACTGAAACCTGACTTCAAACATGACACTACAGTTGATTTGCACATCTAACTCATGTTTTAAAAAAAATATCTAACTAATGTTTGTTTTTTTTATCAACTGCGCGAGTAGGTAGTTTTATGCTATACCAAAAACCGTTCTCCTTAGTGTTTATCAACAACATGGCGACCGCTGTCGGGAGTAGTTCTCCGCATGTTAGAATTGCCGGGAATCCTCAAAAGGATCATGAAGAACGTGAGTCAATTAATTGTATAACGCTGAATCTTATGTTAAGACACAAATCTCCAATCAATCTAGAAAGTTCTTATAAAGTGGAATCATTGAAACAAAACAAAATAATATGCTAGGTGACTTTAGAAAGTGCACTCGCAATTTGACGACCTGGGTGCAATTCCCGTTCGAGGGTGTGTTTTTTCCCCTGGAGTTAACATCAGTGCTGACTCCACCCCCACCCCCAAAAGTCCTTGGATGAGACTGTGAGGCCCAGTGTGCCAACACACGCAGAACATCTTGCGCACACATTAAATCCTGTTCTGCTTTTCATAAGACTAGGCCATTGTGTGCCCGGTGGGAACAGATGACAAGATTTACAAAACTGCATACACACGGGGAATAGATGGAAAAAAAAGCACATGAGTACTCATTCCATTATCCTCAATATATATTTACAGATAGATAGATAGAACTCAGCACTCTGACCAGATTCATTAACCCTTACAGCACTGAATATCTGCTAACAATTACTTCCCCTATCCTGAATTTCTGCCCCCGTGCTCTCCCCTTTAGTCCTGTCAGCCAATTTTCTGGCGATAACAGTACCAGAGGAAACTTCGTTTATAGTGACCCGTTAGGTGGCAAACTGTCATCAATGGACTCAGGAAAGTAGTTTTGACACGGCAAACTCTGCTTTTTCTTTCCAATGAGAATGTTTATAGAGCTTCGTGTGTGTGTGTGTGTGTGTATGTAAAATGTACCTAGGTACCCATTTTGCACTCTTCCGCACCTCAGAGACCCAGGAATCGAAGGAAAATTTGGTCACGCGGGTTTTCCTCCTTACAGGACTGAAGGGTAGCAGAAAGCTGAGCCAGAAAACAGGCTTGCCGTATTGATGACCCGAGTTTGATTCCCGCTCGAGGGGATTTTTCCCTGGAGTTAACATCAGTGCTGACTCCACTCTTCCCAAAAGTCTTTTGGATGAGACTGTAAACCGAGTCCCCGTGTACGAACGCACGCAGAACATCTTGCGCACACATTTAATCCTGTTCCGCCTTTTGTAAGAGTAAGCCATTGTGTGCTGGTGGGAACAGATGACAAGATTGACAAAACTGCATACACAGGGGCCTGGATGAGAAAAAAGCACATGAGTGCTTATTCCGTTCTTCTTCTTCTATTCCATAGTCTGTTTAGACCGTAGGGGCGCCACAGAAGACCTCGCAACCAGCTCTCTCCATTTCCCTCTGCCCTCGACTTATTCCATTATCCTCGATATAAAAGAATAAATAGATAAAAGAAATAAATAGAACTCAGCACTCTGACTAGATTCAATGATGGTAACAAAATCACCAGGACTGGTGCTGTGTGGTTGTCGTTGTGCAGGAATGAAAGTGCGTCTGGCTGAGGCCACGGAGCGAGGGAACGCCAGCGCTGTGCGGAGTTTGCTGCAGTCAGGAGACATGATGCCCGACATCATCGTCAACAGAGAAGGCTTCGACAAAAGTCCCCTCAGTTTGGCCTGCACGTATGGACAGACGTCTGTGGTGGAAGAACTCATCAAGGTGAGATGTGTGTGTGTGTTGTGTGCATGTGTGTGTGTGTGTGTGTGTGTGTGTGTGTGTGTGATGTGTGTGTGGTGTGCATGTGTTGGTGTGCATGTGTGTTAGTACTAGTGTGTGTGTGTAAGTGATGATGTGTGTGTTGGTGTATTTGTGTGTGTATTGGATCATGTGAGTGTGTATGTTATGTGTGGTGTGTGTTGTGTTGTGTGTGGATGTGGTGTGATGTGTGTTGTGTGTGTGTGTGTGTGTGGATGGGTGTGTGACTGTGTGTTTGTGTGTGTGTGTGTTGGTGGTGTGTGATGTAGTTTGTGTTTTGTGTGTGTGTGTGTGTGTGTGTGTGTGTGTGGTGTGTGTGGTGTGTGTTGTGTGTGTGTTACTGTGTTTGTGTGTGTGTGTGTGTGTGTGTGTGTGTGTTGTGTGTGTGTGTTGTGTGTGTGTGTGTCTGTGTGTGTGTGTGTGTGTGTGTGTGTGTGTGTGTGTGTGTGTGTGTGCACGCGTGCATGTGTGTGTGTGTACATTTGAATTTGCCAAAACTATAAATTGTTATTGATTGCTTGTGTGTTGTATAGGTTGAATGCAAGCGCTTTGATTTGTTTTTACAAGATGTAATGCTATACAAATTCCATGTATTATTATTATCATTATTAAATGTCACGTCAACAGAGTTGAGAATGCGTTTCGTCTAATTTATTTACTTATTTATTTATTTGTTTATTCATTCATTTATTTATTTATTCTTTTATATCAAGGATAATGGAATAAGCACTCATGTGCTTTTTTTTTTTACATCCAGTCCCCTAATCACTTTTCTAGCTGTGGCCTTGTCGGTTTCAATGATGTTTTGTGGAAGAAAGTATGATACAGAAGCTTGTTTGGAATGTTCGCCAAAGAGAGGTAGCAATCCATGATTATTTGTGTCTTTGTGTAAAGAGATATTGTTGCTGCCTTGCATAATGCTGGGTCTGCTCTTCTGTTCTTTGCTTTTCTTTTTCTTTTAGCTGTCTCATCATCTGTGGTGTTTTTTTCCTGAAGTTCACACGCTTCTTATCCCTATTTCCCCACCACAGCCGTATACCCAGTTTTTTTTTGGTGCATCCTCAGGGTCAGAAATCCACAGTGAGTCCATTAATGTCAGGCTGTCCTGGGGCCACCTGCCAGAGGGGCCCTGCACTGCTGCTGGGTCACTTTGGTGGTGTTCAGTGGTGCCTGTTCTGAGCTAACATACGCTGACACCACCTACTAATCCCCACTGCAACATTTAGATCTTTGTGAGTCACCACGGTCTGCTCTTCTTTCTGGAGTCATGCAGTGTGACATAAACCTGTTTTAGCTGTACATCAATATTCATTATTGTTTTATCAATATTTTGTTCTTCCTCACAAGACTTTGAGGTTCTGTAGTTTTCTATGTGCAACTTTGCCCATCCTGTCAGTCATACTTCATTTTTTCTTTCATTCTTCTTCATCATCATCATCATCTCATCTCTCTATCTCTTCATTCATTTCTTTTTTTTCTGTTTTGTTGTTTTCTTATCTTCTTTTTCTTCTGTTTTCTGTCTCTCTCATCTTCTTCATCTCGTCATCATCGTCATCATCATATCATCTCATTCTTTTCTTTCTAGTCAGTAGTAGTAGAGTTGTAGTACTTATTTTTCATCCATCATCCATCATCATCCATCATCACATCATCACACATCATCTTATTATCATCATTATATCATATATCATTCATCATCATCATCATCATATCATCATCATCATCATCATCATCATCATCATATCTCATCATATCATTCTTTTTTATTAATATCATCATCATCATCATCATCATCATCATCATCATCATCATCATCATCATCATCATCATCATCATCATCATGTATTTCAGAGATCGGACCTGACCATGAAAAGCGCATGCAGGACAGCATCCCCCTGCACAGAGGCCTGTATCCGGGGCCACACAGGACAGTGGTCAGCCTGCTGCTGGACCATTGGCCAGCTGTGGAACCTGGCCGGACAAAGAATAACCACACGGCCGTGCATCATGCCGCCTACAACGGGGAGGGCAAGTGCGTCCGCCTGCTGGCCATCAAAGGTGAGAGAACAGGAAGCAGCAGGAAGAGTTGTCTGCCCTGACTGTGACTGTCGGGATGGATGAGGGCTGGGGGGGGGATTGGATGTAAAAAAAAAAAAAAAGGGTATGTGTGATTATTTGTTTATCCTCGGATAAAAGAGTTTGCCTTGCCTTGCTTTTTATTCTTTATTCTTTTATATTGGGGATAATGGAATAACCACTCTTGTGCTATTTTACATCCAGTCCCTGTGTGTATGCAGCTTTGTCAATTTTGTCATCTGTTCCCACCGGCACACAATGGCCTACTCTTCCAAAAAGTGGGACAGAATTTAACGTGTGCGCAAGATGTTCTGCGTGCGTTCGTACACGGGGCCTCGGTTTAAAGTCTCATCCGAAGGACTTTTTGGGGAAAGTGGAGTCAGTACTGATGTTAATTCCAGGGGAAAAAATCCCCTCGAACAGGAATTGAACTTGGGTCAAATTGCGAGTGCAATGTTTTGACTACTAGGCTATCCCGTCCCCCAGATCTTCAGAAAACATGCCCTCTTCTAGCAAAGTGTGCAAGCCCTTAACTGCCAACACCTGGGAAGGAGCTGACTGTGTCTAGATCTTAACGTATGGATGCCCTTATGCTCTTTTTTTAAATTTTAAACATATATCTGTATATAGGCACAAAAATCTATGTAAAAAAAAAAGAAGAAAAATAATTCAAGATATATACAGGGAAGAAAATCAGGATCCTTTTGATAGTGAGACGTACGTGTCACATATTCAATAAATCCTGCCTGGGATAAACATGAAAGCCGATATGCATTTCTAAACATAACGTACCAACTTGCACATGTCTCAAATAACCTTTATGAGTGTGTGCACGTGTGTGTGTGTAAGTATGTGTGTGTGTGCGCACACACATACGTGCGTGTGTGTGTATGTTTGAAGTTGCTATTTTCTAAAACTATTAATTGTTATTGATTGTTTGTGTGTGTTGTATCGGTTGAATGCAAGCGCTTTGATTTGTTTTTTGCAAGATAGAGCGCCATATAAATTCCATTTATTATTATTATTATTTGTTCTCTCCCTTGTTCCAGGAGCCAATTTGGTTGCAGAGGACCACAAGGGGAGACAACCAGCCCACCTGGCGGCGATGCGAAATCATGTGAAAATTTTGCGTCTGTTGTTTGACCATGGGGTGGATCTGGACTGCTGCTGTGAGACTGGAAAGACTCCACTGCACTACGCCGCTCAGTACGGAGGTAAGGAGGGAGGGGGGAGGAGGGAGGGGGGAGGGGAGGGAAGGGGTATGTGAACAAACTTTCAACCCGATAACTCAGTGGTTAGAGATTATGCCACATCACAACTGCAATGCTCTAACCACTGAGTTATCGGGTTGAAAGTTTGTTTACATACACCCCCCCCCTCCCACGCACACACACATTATACATACACACACACTAATTCCCCCCCTCCCCACCCACACACACACACTAACCCACCCCACCCCCCCCCCCCCCCACACACACACTTATATATACATACTACACAGACCTACACCAAGCCTCACTGCCCCCCACCCCCCCTGCCCCCCCACCCCCACTAGACATTATACATACACACAACACATACCTACACCACATCCTGTGTGCCCCTACAGCCCTAGAGTCAGTGGTGTGTCTGGTGGAATGCGACTGTGACACCACAGTTGGGGACAGCAACAGTTTCCTGGCGGTTCACCAATAAATAGATTTAGAAAATCACACACACACACACATTATACATACACACTACTCCCCCCCACCCACACCCCCCCACACACACAGATACACCCTCCTGTGTGCCCCCACAGCCCTAGAGTCAGTGGTGTGTCTGGTGGAACGTGACTGTGACACCACAGTGGGGGACAGCAACTCTTTCCTGGCAGCTCACCAATAAATAAATAAATTTTAAAAATCACAACACACCCTACACCCCCTCCCCCCCCCCCCCACACACACAGATACACCCTCCTGTGTGCCCCCACAGCCCTAGAGTCAGTGGTGTGTCTGGTGGAATGCGACTGTGACACCACAGTGGGGGACAGCAACAGTTTCCTAGCTGCTCACAAATAAATAGATAAATAAATTTTTGTTGAATCACACACACACATACACCAACACCCCACACACCCACACACCAACTACACCCTCCTGTCTTCTACCCCTACAGCCCTGGAGTCAGTGGTGTGTCTGGTGGAGCGCGACTGTGACACTACTGTTGGGGACAGCAACAGTTTTCTGGCAGCTCACCTGGCGGCCAGGTACGACAAACTGGACTGTCTGCGCTTCCTGGTCCAGCAAGGCACGGCCCTGGACGCTGCCCAGTCTGAGGGCCGCACACCTGCCCATGTGGTCAGTGATAGGGGAAGGTGGGGGTGGGGGGGTAGGTGGTGGTGGGGTAGGGGGGGATGGAGGGAGGGAGGGAGAGGATGGGGGGTGGGGGAAGGAATTGAAGGTGTTTTTGGGGGTGGGGGTGTAGGTAGTGTGTGTGTGTGCGTTGGGGGGGGGGGGTGTAGTGTGTGTGTGTAGGTAGGTGTTGTGTGTGTGTGTGTGTTGGGGGAAGGGGGGAGGTAGATAGGTGTGTGCGTGTGAATGTGTGTGTGTGTTGGGGGAGGGGGTAGGTAGATAGGTGTATTTATTTTATTTATTTTTTTTAATTCATTCTTTTATTTCGAGGATAACAGAATAAGCAATCATTGTGCTTTTTTTCATCCGGTCCCCGTGTGTATGCAGTTTTGTAAATATTGTCATCTGTTCCCACCGGCACACGATGGCCTACTCTTACGAAAAGCGGAACAGGATTAACGTGTGCGCAAGATGTTCTGCGTGCGTTCGCACACGGGGCCTCGGTTTAAAGTCTCATCCGAAGGACTTTTGGGGAAGTGGAGAGTGTATGTGTGTGTGTGTGTGTGTATGTGTGTGTGTGTGTGTGTGTGTATGTGTGAGTGTGTGTGTGTGTGTATGTGTGAGTGTGTGTGTGTGTGTGTGTGTGTGTGTGTGTGTGTGTGTGTGTGTGTGTGGTGTGTGTGTTTGTGTGTATTTTACATCTCACTTATGCACTACATGCATATGGGGCATGATCACCACATAGGCCATTGCACATACACATGCACGCACACACATATACACATACACACACACACACACACACACACATACACACACACATGTACACACACACACCACATGTACACCATATGAACCATGCACACACAGATAATACAAACTACATTATACTGAATCAACATTGTATTTTCCCTGACCAATCTGTGTCTTGCAGGCTGCACTGTACGGGGCGTGCAACGTTCTGCACTGGCTCCTGGAGAAAGGCGCCGATGTCAACATTCAGGATCGTGAGTGGTGATTTGATTGTGTAACCCCCCACCCCACCCACCACACTCCTATAGCATCTTTCTTTTTGGCAGTACTTATGCTACCATGTAACACCGCCCTTATAGCAGATTGGCTAGTGCTTAATTCCCTTTGTGTATATACATAATTAAGCCTACTTATGACACTTTTAAATCCAACCTCAAGACACACTTATTCCAAACCTAAGTTTTTCTCCTTCCGCTTCCATCTCTTACCTGTCCCTGCCTTCAACATCCACCTGCCAAAGTGCTTAACGTTTGTAGGTGTGTGTGTGCGCGCGCACGTGGTGCGTGCGTGCGTGCGTGCGTGCGAGCATGTGTGTGTATATTTGAATTTGTTAAAACTATAAATTGTTGTTGATTGTGTGTTGTGTAGGTCGAATGCAAGCGCTTTGATTTGTTCTTACAAGATATAGCGCTATACAAATTCCATGTATTATTATTATTATGATTATTTAAGATCAGATTTGAACATTGAAGATCCTGCAATTCATGTTTTGGTGAGAGAGAGAGAGAGAGAGAGAGAGAGAGAGAGGAGAGAGAGAGAGAGAGAGAGAGAGTGGATCTGGGCCTGTTTAACTCCCCTTCAGGGTCAAGGGAGAGTGCATTACTCAGAAACTACAACTCTGTCCCACCTCTGTCCTCTCTCCTTCTTTCAGATGAGACAATAAATCTGGGTCCCATGTATAACGTGCATTTAGCGCGCGTGAAAGAATCCACGGCAACAACAGAGTTGTCCCTGGCAAAAATTATGGTAGAGAAACATACATACAAATGCAGACAGGAAAAGGAAAAGAAATGATGGGTGGTGCTGCACTTGTGGTGACATGCTCTCTCTCTCTCTCTCTCTCTCTGGGGAGGAGGAGCAGCCTGAATTTAATGCAGAGAAATATGCTGTGACTTATTTAAATTAAAATTTTTTTATACCACTTTATATCACAGCAGATTCCTCTGCATGAAATTCAGGCTGCCCTCCCTCAAGAAGACCACGTCGCCACAAGTGCAGCACCTACACACTTTTTTTTTTTTTCCCTGTCTGCAACTGTATGTTTCCCTATCAGAGTGGCTTTTTTTCAACAGAATTTTGCCAGGGACAACCTCCTTGTTGCTGTGGGTTCTTTTACGTGCGCTAAATAATGATGAATAACACACGGGACCTTGGTTTATCGTCTCATCCCAAAAACTAACACCCAGACCTGCCACTCATGGTCTAATGGATGGGGTAAAAGTTTTGGGCCCAAACGGGATTCGAACCACCACACACTCCGGCCTAAACTTTTCGCTTTCTAGGCAAGGCGCGTTACCAACCAGACCACCGACCCATCTTAAAGTGTTATATACACTACACTACACTACTTTTCTTTTCTTTTCTTTCTTTCTTTCTTTCTTTTTTTAAATAAATGAATAAATAAATAAATAGATAAATAAAATGAACATTCCTGGCTTGCAGATTTTGGCAACACTCCGGCACACTACGCTGCAGAGGGCCGACAGGCGCCATGCTTCAGTTGCTGCGTGCTGCACGGCGCTGCACTAGACATCGTGAACGTGCACAACGACACTCCTCTCAACGCGGCCAGAAAAGCTGGCTGCCCCCTCCTCATAGAGAAAGCAAGTATGTATTTTATTTTATTTTATTTTATTTTATTTTATTTTATTTCATACCACTTTATGTCACAGCCGCCACTGTAGTCTAGTGGTTAGGGCGTTGGACTCGTAATCTAAAGGTTGCAGGTTCGATCCCAGCTTTCGGCTATGGCGTTGTGCCCTTGGAAAAGGCACTTTACGGCTATTTTCTCACCCCACCCAGGTGTAAAAGGGGTACCAACCTTGTGTTGGGGGTTAACCCTGCGATAGACTGGCGTCCTATCCAGGGGGTAGTCTATGACTCAGTCGCTTAACGCCACAGAAACCGGGATAAGCACCGACCTGATGAGCCTTAGGCTTGGGACAGACTTTAACTTTTAACTTTATGTCACAGCAGATTTTTCTGCGTGAAATTCGGGCTGCTCTCTCTCTCTCTCCTCGGGGAGAGCGCGTCATTGCCACAAGTGCAGCGCCTACCCTTTTTTTTTTTCCCCTCAGGGATGGTGTCTAAACACAACACGTGTGTGCATGCTGGTTTTTTATATATATATAATTTTGTCATCCGCTCCTACCGGCACACAATGGCCTGCTCTTCCGAAAGGCGGAACGGGGTTTTAACATGTGTGCAAGATGTTCTGCATGCGTTTGCACATGGGGCGTCAGTTTATAGTCTCATCCAAATGACTAGTAGGTAGTGTAGTGTAGGGTGGGAAGTTAAAAAAAAATTTTTTTTAAAGGGTGGGAAGTAGGGTGTGGGGTGGGGTTTAGGGGGTGGGTGGGTGGGATTGTTGTGGTCAGGGTTTGTTGGGTGGGGTAGGGGGATTGTTGTGATCAGGGTGGGTGGGGGGATTGTTGTGATCAGGGTGGGTGGGGTGGGCTGGGTGGTGGGGGATTGTTGTGATCAGGGTGGTGTTTGTGTGGGGGTGGGGGGATTGTTGTGATCAGGGTGTGTGGGGTGGGGGATTGTTGTGATCAGGGTGTGTTTGGTGGGGGGTGGGTGTGGGGGTGGTTGTTGTGATTAGGGTGTGGTGGGGTGGGGGTGGGGGTTGTTGTGATTAGGGTGGGGGTGGGTGGGGGATTGTTGTGATTAGGGTGGTGGTGGGGTTGTTGTGATCGGGGGGGGGGGGGGGGGGGGGTTGTTGTGATCAGGTTGGGGGTGGGGTGGGGTGGGATGGGGGGATTGTTGTGATCAGGGTGGGTGGGGGGGTTGTTGTAATCAGGGTGGGTGGGGTGGGTTGGGTTGGGATGGGGGGATTGTTGCGTTTTTTTTTTTGGGTGGGGGGGGGGGATTGTGATCAGGGTGTGTTTGTTGGGGTTGGGTTGGGTGGGATTGCTGTGATCAGGGTGTGTTTGGTGCACAGAATGAGTTGGAGAGGATGAATGGAGGAGAAAGGAAGAGAAGTGCTGTGGGAAGGGAGGGGAGATGAAAACAAGGACAAGGTTTTATTTGTTTGGTATGTTTGTTTGTTTTTTTAAATTTTGATTTGGGTTTTTTGGTAGTGCATGTGTGCATGCATGCGTACATGCATATCTGTGTGCGTGTTTCAGTGAAGGGAGAAGTGAAGTGTCCTGGTTGCCACAAGAAGCAGCAGCTGATGGAGTGGGATGAGGAGCACCAGCCCTCCAGTGTGGAGAGGGACATCTCCACTGCCATGTCCACTGCTTACATGTCCCCCCTCCCCAAAACGCCGTAAGTCACATCCCTCCCCCCTCCCCCTCCCTTCATCCAGTGTGGAGAGGGACATCTCCACTTACATGTCCCCCTTCCCAAAACGCCTAAGTCACACCCCCCCTCCCCAAAACTCCATAAGTCACCCCTCTCCCCCCTCCCCCCCCCTCCATCCAGTGTGGAGAGGGACATCTCCACCGCTATGTTCACTACCTAGCTGCCGCTGTAATCTAGTGGTTAGGGCGTTGGACTCGTAATCTAAAGGTTGCGGGTTCGATCCCAGCTTTTGGCTATGGCGTTGTGCCCTTGGAAAAGGCACTTTACGGCTATTTTCTCACCCCACCCAGGTGTAAAAGGGGTACCAACCTTGTGTTGGGGGTTAACCCTGCGATAGACTGGCGTCCTATCCAGGGGGGAAGTCTATGACTCTCAGTCGCTTAACGCCACAGAAACCAGGATAAGCACTGGCTTGATGAGCCTTAGGCTCGGGACAGACTTTAACTTTAACTTTTATGTTCACTACCTACATGTCCCCCCTCCCCAAAATGCTGTAAGTCACCTCCCCCCTCCCCATCCCTGTGGGTATGCCCGGGGGCCTGTCAGTATAAGTACCATCCCCCACCTTCTGGAAAGTCTGTGCTAAGAATTCCCTCTTTTCTATCCCTGTCGCCGCCCTCAACATGCTGGCCCCTGGAGAAGCTAAGGTCTCCTGACGCCTCACTCCCCTATGACCACACAAACTCAGCAGTCTTTTATTGAATGGAAAAATGCTCAGATATATCATATAGTAGAGAAAAAAATAATGAAGGCAGTACATTGTGTTTGCAAACTAGAAGAGGATAATTATAGAATTCTCGATGTTTGATAATCAAAGTACCTGGTTAAAACCTTACGCTTCCATGCAGGCGATGAAGAGTACTTAGCAGAGCTGTACATGAAAATCAGATTATTGTGGAGTAAAAACAAAATTATTATCGTGGAGTACAAACAGCAGAAATGTTTGGCCGTAAAAACTTTTTCCTTTTCATTCTTTTATTTTGAAGATAATGGAATAATCACTCATGTGCTTTTTTTTTGTTCATGCAGTCCCCATGTGTATGCAGTTTGGAAAATGTTGTCGTCCATTCCCCCCCCCCCCCCCCACCCCCCAGCACACAATGGCCTGCTCTTCCAAAAAGTGGAACAGGTTTGAATGTATGCACAAGAAGTTCTGCGTGCGTTGGGACACAGGGCCTCAGTTTAGAGTCTCATCCAAAGACTTTTGAGGGTTGTGGAGTCAGCACTGATAATGAAGAAAACAACTTTCAAAGACACCAACATTAAGAACTCAGCAGTCTGTTATTTGAATGGAGAAATACTCAGTATATCAATACCAAAAAAATAATAAAGGCAGTACATTTTCCAGGGGAAAATTTCATTTTGAACAGGATTCAAAAGCGTGTCCTAGTTTCACCCTGCAGAAATGAACGGCCAGTTTCCTTCATTTTCAGCTCAACAAGGTCGTCACTGAACAGCATGCTGCTGTCACGCAACAGCACTGCTCCCAAAAAAGTGGAGAGGTAACAAAAAAAAAAGAAAAAAAAAAGAATGTGTGCAGAATTGAAACACTAAAGTCACCAGGTGTTGTGGAAATGAAGCACTGAAGTCATAGTGTGTTGTGGAAATGAAGCACTGAAGTCATGAGGTGTTGTGGAAATGAAGCACTGAAGTCATGATGTGTTGTGGAAATGAAGCACTAAAGTCACCATGTGTTGTGGAAATGAAGCACTGAAGTCATGAGGTGTTGTGGAAATGAAGCACTAAAGTTACCAGGTGTTGTGGAAATGAAGCACTGAAGTCATGAGGTGTTGTGGAAATGAAGCACTGAAGTCATGAGGTGTTGTGGAAATGAAGCACTGAAGTCATGAGGTGTTGTGGAAATGAAGCACTAAAGTTACCAGGTGTTGTGGAAATGAAGCACTGAAGTCATGATGTGTTGTGGAAAGGAAGCACTGAAGTCACCAGGTGTTGTGGAAATGAAGCACTGAAGTCATGAGGTGTTGTGGAAATGAAGCACTGAAGTCATGAGGTGTTGTGGAAATGAAGCACTGAAGTCATGATGTGTTGTGGAAATGAAGCACTGAAGTCACCAGGTGTTGTGGAAATGAAGCACTGAAGTCATGAGGTCTGATGGACATGAAATAAAAAATGAAAAATTGTGAAGAATAATGGAAGGGAAGACTAAAATCACATCTGCACTGTGTCAGTGAAATCCTGGGGTCACATCTGCACTGTGTCAGTGAAATCCTGGGGTCACATCTGCATTGTGTCAGTGAAATCCTGGGGTCACATCTGCACTGTGTCAGTGAAATCCTGGGGTCACATCTGCACTGTGTCGGTGAAATCCTGGGGTCACATCTGCACTGTGTCGGTGAAATCCTGGGGTCACATCTGCACTGTGTCAGTGAAATCCTGGGGTCACATCTGCACTGTGTCGGTGAAATCCTGGGGTCACATCTGCACTGTGTCGGTGAAATCCTGGGGTCACATCTGCACTGTGTCGGTGAAATCCTGGGGTCACATCTGCACTGTGTCAGTGAAATCCTGGGGTCACATCTGCACTGTGTCGGTGAAATCTTGGGGTCACATCTGCACTGTGTCAGTGAAATCTTGGGGTCACATCTGCACTGTGTCGGTGAAATCCTGGGATCACATCTGCACTGTCAGTGAAATCCTGGGGTCACATCTGCACTGTGTCAGTGAAATCCTGGGATCACATCTGCACTGTGTCAGTGAAATCCTGGGATCACATCTGCACTGTGTCAGTGAATCCCTGGGATCTGCACTGTGTCAGTGAATCCCTGGGATCTGCACTGTGTCAGTGAATCCCTGGGATCTGCACTGTGTCAGTGAATCCCTGGGATCTGCACTGTGTCAGTGAATCCCTGGGATCTGCACTGTGTCTGTGAAATCCTGGGATCTGCACTGTGTCAGTGAATCCCTGGGATCTGCACTGTGTCGGTGAATCCCTGGGATCACATCTGCACTGTGTCAGTGAATCCCCCTCACTAACGCCTAACTGTTTTACACAACCACAGAATGTGTTTTTATTTGCAAGCTTTGGAGTGATCTGATCATAAACACCCTAACTCAGTGTGTGCTTTTTTTTCTTCTTTATAGTAGTTTGTATTAACTGCATGTTGTTTTGTTGTTGTTGTTGCTGTTTGTTTATTCTTTATTCTTGTATATCAAGGATAATGCTATATTGTGTGTTGAAATGTTGTATGGTGGGCTGTGTGTTGTGACCATTGTTTTTTTTTTTTTTACATGTTGCCAATCCTCTTGTAGCATCTGTGAAAGATTGTGTGGGGAAGAGTGATGTAGGGGTGTTCTGTGGCAGGGTTTGAGATCAAATTCAGGCAGAGTATTGTTGCCAGGGTCAGTGTCAAGCTGTGTTTATTTCTGTCTAGTCTGTCTTCTTGGCATGCACAAGGAGGTGGGGAAATGCTGGGGCATTGATTGTGCATGCCCATCTTCATTCTCTCACACACTGGCACAGACTGAAGAAAAAAACAAACATGCAGAGAAATCTGCTGTGACTTAGAGTGGTGTAGATAAATAAATAAAATAAAATGATAAATAAAATAAAATGATAAATAAAAACACTTGCCTTGTCTCAGCCACTGTCTCTGTGTTAGTGTTGTGATGAGGTGGTAAGTAGATTATCTCCCATGTGATCAGAGCTCGGCAGTTGCAGTGTCATGTTTCTATTTTGGGACACCCCTGTAAATTGTGCGATGCTCTTGTTTCCTTGGGTGGTGGTCGAAAACTCTCCATTGCAACACACTTCACCTTCACGGTTGAAATGTAGTATTTATGCAGCCTCTTTTTAGAAGTAACATTTTAAACTGTCTGGTTGTGCCGTGTTCTTGAGGTTTGTGCAGAGATGGGACATCAAGTATGTCTACTAAATATGTGTACCTAAGATTTTCGCTGTCTGTTTTCATCTCCTATCTGTCCCTGCCTTCAACATCTGAAATCCCGTTCACTCTGCCAAAGTGTAAAACCTTTATAAGTATATTCATGTGCGTGTGTGTGTACATTCAAACTTGTTAAAACTATTAATTGTCATTGATTGCTTGTGTGTTGTATAGGTCAAATGTAAGCGCTTTGATTTGTTTTTTGCGAGATATAGCGCTGTATAAATTCCATGTATTATTATCATTATTATCATTATTATTAGTAGTAGTAGTAGTAGTATTATCATCATCATTCTTATTCTTATTCTTCTTATCATCATCGTCATTGTCGTCATCATCATCATCATCATCATCGTTGTTGTTGTTGTTGTTGCTGTTGTTATTGTTGTTGTTATCATCATTATCATCATTATCATTATTATTGTTGTTATTATAACTATTATTCTGACTCTGTCACTCTGTGTTGCAGCCAGAGGCCCACGCAGCTGCAGAAGAACCTGTTCAAGCTGGACCTGAAGAAGAAGGTGCCCAAGAAGAAGCTGCCCGAGAGAGACCTGCCCGCCAAGTACTTCGGGGAGTACCTGGACCCCAACGAGAACTTCTCCTTCTTCAAGACACAGTAACGTCAGTTCCCTGGCTTGATGGAGATTTGTTGGGAAAATACAAGACAAGAAAAGCAAAGACAAGCAGTACCATACAATACAAGCCAATCTCGTTCTTCAAGACCCAATAAAGTTGAGATTTGAGGCAATACCCAGATCTCATAGATTTGTTGGGGATATACCTATATCCCATAGAAAACTTCAACTTCTCCTTCCTCATGACACAGTAATGTTCGCTGGCTGCTGATTTGTTGGGGAAATACCCATATCCCATAGAGAACTTCTCCTTCAAGACCCAGTATAGTTGTTGAGATTTGAGGCAATTCCCAGATTCCATAGAGAAAGTCTCCTTCTTCAAGACCAGTAAAGCTTGCTGGAGATTTGGGAAAATACAAGACAAGAAAAGCAAACACAAACAGTACAATACAATACAAGCCAGTCTCCTTCTTCAAGACCCAGTAACAGTAGCTGGCTGCAGATTTGTTGGGGAAATACCATGGAGAATATTTCCTCTGTCAAAACCCAGTTAAGGTTTGCTGGAGATTTGGGAAAACCCTAGACAAGAAAAGCAAAGGCAAGCAGTACAAAACAATACAAGCCAAGTTAAAAAAAAAAAGACAAGAAAAAATAAGACAAGCAAGTACAATACGATACAAGCCAAGCTGAAAAAGACAAGAAAAAAAAGACAAACCAGTACAATACAATACAAGCCCAAAAGAAAGCTTAATACAAAAGTATAATAGGACAAGCCAATAAAATACATGCCTAGCCAAGCTAAGACAAGACAAGAAATGATAAGATGGCCAGCCAGTATAGCACAAGGCAAGCCAAGGGTTCAGATGGAAGGCCATCGTCCCATCATATGTGGTGGTGGCCTGTTAAACTCTGTATTTTCAGTGTATACAGTGTGTGTGTGTGTGTGTGTGTGTGTGTGTGTGTGTGTGTGTGTGTGTGTGTGTGTGTGTGTGTGTGTGTGTGTGTGCACTTCTCCATGCATACTCACATGTGAGCAAGCATGTCAAGTGAACCATTTGTTTGAAGTTCACAAATTGTTGGAAAATGTACAAAAAAAAGAAAAAAAAAGTGATACATGGTTATATAGATTGTACCATATGATTTTACTTAATTGAAGCAAAACCACTCCATTCAGGATTACATATACATATGCCCCCCCCCCCCCCCCCTCACACCTTTATCACCATTACCTTTAAAGAAACACCTTTATTTCATTCATTCATGTACTTGTCTCTTTATTGAAAATGCCTTTTATTGTTACATGTCATAAATAGGGACATTTTGTTTTGAAAATCCCTTTGTTTCCTTCATTGATGTACTTGTCTGTTTATTGAAAATGCTTTTCATTGTTCCATGTCATAAAACAGGGACATTTTGTCCCACCATCTGTTGTCCCAGTTCTCAGGTTTGTTAGTAGACTTCTCTAAAGTAAAAACTTCATCACAAATAAACCATTGCCATTGTCAGGGTCTGTCAACTTGGTAGCAGCATATTTCTTAAACAATTTTGAGGTTGGGCTGCATGTAATTTCTTTATTATTTATGAAAGTAGTGTTATATGATGTTTGAAAACTAGATTACAGATATAGAAAGTCTCTTTATGATTTATGAAAGTAGCATTACATGATGTTTGAAAAATGGGTTTCAGATATAGAAACAGCATCATGGGTTGTCTTAAAAACTGGGTTACAGATAGAGACAGCATTATAGAAGGTTTCAAAACTGGGTTACAGATCTATATAGAGACAGTATTATGGGATGATTTAAAGGTTAAGGATATGTATACAAAGAGCTTTATGGATGCTCCAGAAATGCTTTCTGAAGAAGCAATATCTTTGGTTGTTTTGAAACAAAAAGAAGAAAAAGGGGGTGTGACAAACATGGGAACAGTTTTGTTATTGGTTGATCCTTCTCACTTCTGATTTCTGTGCTGATTGTTCATGTTCCTTCTGTGTTTATATATATGTTTGTGTACATTTGTGCTCTGTTTATCTGTGTGATTCACTTCTTGTACATCTGTACACTGTTTATCTGTATGATAGACTTCTTGTACATCTGTACATTTGTATACTGTTTATCTATATGATACACTTCTTGTTGTACATCTGTACATTTGTATACTGTTTATCTGTGTGGTACACTTCTTGGTGTATATCTGTACATTTGTACACTGTTTATTTGTGTGATGCATTTCTTGTTGTACATCTGTACATTTGTACATTGTTTATCTGTGTGGTATACTTCTTGGTGTATATCTGTACATTTGTACACTGTTTATCTGTGTGATACACTTCTTGTTGTACATCTGTACATTTGTACACTGTTTATCTGTGTGGTACACTTCTTGTTGTACATCTGTACATTTGTACACTGTTTATATGTGTGATTCACTTCTTGTTGTTTATCTGTACAGTTTATCTGTGAGATACACTTCTTGTATATCTGTACACTTGTACACTGTTTATCTGTGTGATACACGTCTTGTTGTATATCTGTACATTTGTACACTGTTTATTTGTGAGATTCACTTCTTATTGAATATTCAACTTTCACTTGATTGACATGTATCAAGTGTTCATTTGCTCAATGTGTAAAGTTAAAATGTCTTCATTGTTGCTTTGCAAATAAAAATATTATGATTTAAAGTGAGTCAAAGCACGTAAAAGAAAGCCTTGTTTTACCAGAACTGATGATAATGCTTCAGATTGTTTTGCTTTTCTTTGCTCTAAGCTTTGATTTCATGTGAGCTATTATGTGTGTGTGAAAATGTTACACACACACACACACACACAACACACACACACACACACACACACACTGTGTGTGCATGCATGTGTGTGTGTGCGCACATGTATGTGTGTGTGTGTGTGTGCATGTGTGTGCCTGCGTGCATGTGTGTGTGTGTGTGTGTGTGTGTGTGTGTGTGTGTGTGTGTTTTGTACCGTGTCCAAAATGTAAAGAGAAGATTTGACAAGTTTCCATGATAAAACATATATCAGAGATATATTAGCACAAAAATATACAGATTTGTTATGACTGCTGCTATCACATAGCTCAATATGTGTGGATTGTTGATATGGCTGGTGTATAAAATAATTATGTGTGTGTGTACATAACTCTTGGCTATGGAGGGAACAAAAACACCCCTCCACTAACTGTAGGCTTTGATGCCTATCTTTGGTAGTCATGGATGTATAGAAGAGTTGCTCATAATTATGCTGTCCAACTGTGATGATTTTCAGTGCTAGCTGTATAAAGTTTTGTATTCTTGTTTTGTTGTTGTTGTCGTTGGTTTTACACAACAGCATTCCATGTTTTTGTATTGTTATTATGTAAAAAAAAAAACACAACAACTTGCCATTTAATAAAATCCAGTGTCATCATTATGAAATGTTTGCAATTTTTTTTGGTTTTTGTTCTGAATCTGTTGGTGTGCCTATCATGGTCTCTGTCACCAAATCTTTCTGTACACTTTTTTTTTTTTTTTTTTTTTTTTTTAAAAATTCTTTATTCTTTTATATTGAGGATAATGGAATAAGCACTCTTGTGCTTTTTTTTTTTTTTACATCCAGTCCCCATGTGTATGCAGTTTTTGCAAATGTCATCAGTTCCAACTGGCACATGATGGCCTACTCTTACGAAAAGCGGAACAGGATTTAACGTGTGTGTAAGATGTTCTGCGTGCATTCACACACGGGGCCTCAGTTTATAGTCCCATCCGAAGGACTTTGGGTGAGAGTGGAGTCAGTACTGATGTTAACTCCAGGAGAAAAATCTCCTCAAACGGGAATCGAACACGGGTCGTCAAATTGCGAGTGCAATGTTCTGTGTGGGGTGTGTGTGTGTGTGTGTGTGTGTGTGTGTGTGTGTGTGTGTGAGTGATAATTTTAGTGTTCATTGTGACAGTTCACAGAGTATATATAGAGAAGGATGGGAGAGGGGGAGGTGGAGGGAGGCAAGGGGGGAGGGGGAACAAGAGGGAGTGGAGACCACACCCATATACCCTTCAGACATGCTTAGTAGTCAACGATTTTATCATTTATGTTCATCTCCTTTGATCTGATCAAATATGCACACACCACACACACATACGTTTACGAGCATATGCATGCCTCTGTGCACATTCACACTCACACACAACACACACACACACACACACACACACACACACACATATCTATGCTCATATAAACACACACATGCACACACACACACACACACACACACACACACACTCCACTGTCCCAAAAGTCCTTCAGATGAGACTATAAACCGAGGCCCCATGTGCAAACACACGCACAACATCTTACGCACTCATTAAATCCTGTTCCGCTTTTCCTAAGAGTAGGCCATTGTGTGCCGGTGGGAACAGATGACAAGATTGACAAAACCGCATACACTCGGGGACTGGATGTAAAAAAGCACATGAGTGTTCATTCCATTATCCTCGATATAAAAGATTTTTTTTTTTTAAGTGCATACACACACACACACACACACACACACACTCACACACATTATGTGTTGTCTTCTGTGATATGTGATTCTTTTTCTTTTTACTGGCTCATTTTCTGTGACATTCTTGTCCTGCTGTTCCCACACCACTCCACTCCATGTCTCTGCATGAGCCATAGGGGACGGGATAGCCTAGTGGTCAGAACATTGCGCTCGCAATTTCACAACCCTGGTTCGATTCCCGGTCAAGGGGGTTTTTCCCCATAAGTTAACATCACACACACAGTGCTGACTCTACTCTCCCCAAAAGTCCCTCGGATGAGACTATAAACCGAGGCCCCATGTGCAAACGCACGCACAACATCTTGCGCACTCGTTAAATCCTGTTCTGCTTTTCCTAAGAGTAGGCCATTGTGTGCCGGTGGGAACAGATGTCAAGATTGACAAAACTGCATACACTCGGGGAATGGATGTAAAAAAGCACATGAGTGCTTATTCCATTATCCTCGATATAAAAGAATAAATAAATAAAATAAAATAAATAAATTGTCTTCTGTGATAATAATATGTGATTTAAAAAATTTTTTTACTGGTTCATTTTCTGGGACATTCCTGTCCTGCTGTTCCCACATCATTCCTCTCCATGTTCCTGCATGAGCCACACCAAGGTGAACCAGGCTGTATCTTCAGTGTCAAACCTCCATGGCAGCTTATCAATGTTAAAACTTGCATTTGGATTCTCTGAACACAAACTGCCCTAGATTTCACATTCCATCACGAAATCAGGTCAGGCACGCATGCTCTCTCGCCTTTTCCTCCTCCTAAGTACATACCAGCAGCTATAATTACTTCCAGACTCTCAGCAGGGTTTCTACCTCTAGCCTGATTGAGTTTTGGCATGTGGTAGCAATTAGTAATGGTCACAGCGTGATGGAAATCTACTGTGTGTAATATCCTGGGTTTGGGATTCAGGGGAAGGGGGGGGGGGCAATAACTCAATCCCGGCAAATCCCAGTTCGGGACTAAGAGGGTTAATTAAGCCACCCTGTGGCCACCAGCCTGAAGGGCCCTGCACTGCTGCTGGGTCATTTCAGCTGTGTTCAGTGGTGCCTGTTCTCAGCCAATAATAATACTCAGAACCTTCACCTTCCATCCTTCACCCATCCCGTAGTCCTGCGGACCGTGGGGACACCACTGAAGGTTTTGCAACCAGCTTCCTAGGAGGGAAGGTTGCACATGCAAAAATCTTGCCATTGGTGAACCTTGAAGCACTAGCCAAGAAACGAAAAAAGAAAAATCTTCTGTTAACCGTCAAGGGAACCACTCAGCAAAAGACGAAAACCAGTGAATACAGAAATTATTGTTTATTACTAACGGAATTCCCTTGCCAACATAAAAGAAACAATATCATTTATATATGACTATCATACATAATGTTACAGTATTAATTGTGAATATCAAAATCAATATTTTTAAAGTGTTACAAATCAAAAACTGGATTTGAATGAACAATACCATTAATCAAGAGATCATACAACAAGGCTGTATGTAAACAATTCTCATTTTTTGTGTGACTGGTACAATCGCATTTTAATGCTTCAGTAACAGGCACAATATGGGGTAAACATGGTTTTAAAAACAAACAAAGAAAAAACAACCATTAAAATCACCAAGTAAACTATCTAACAAAACAAGTAAAGGAAAAACCAAAGTAAAAAATATCATTGGTAGAGAGAGAGACACATCATTCTGGTTCATGACCAAGTTTGTTTTCAATTTGTGCAAACAGTGGTTTGTGTATATATATATATATATATATATATATATATAATATATATATATATATATATATAATATATGAACAAAGACTTCAATTACACAATCATAATTTGTCCTGAATGAAAAATTACACCCAAACACTCCCCCCTCCACTACCACCACAAAAAAAAAGGAAGAAGAGAGAGAGAGAGAGAGAGAGGAGAGAGAGAGAGAGAGAGAAGAGAGAGAGAGAGAGAGAGAGAGAAAAAAGAAAGAGAGAGAGAGAGAGAGAGAGAGAGAGAGAGAGAGAGAGAGAGAGAGAGAGAGAGGAGAGAGAGAGAGAGAGAGAAAAGAAAGAATATGTTTAAAGCTTTCAGAACAGCAGTGGTCGTGGCAAACATAAACCTCTCCAATGCCCAGGTTTGAGTCATTCTTTCATGATGCAACATTTACCATCAGAAAACCAAAATTTTAAAAATCCATAGATAAAAACAAATAAAAATAAACCACCACCCCAAAAAAAAACAACAAAACATTTGTTATAGAATCAGAACAGCAGATCTCTTATGACATCTCATTAATTTTTGGTGACATATTATGTGAAAAATGCTGCAGGGTCTTTTGGTCACTGGCAGCAGTCTGTCACAGAGTGGGTAAGTCTGCTCCAATGTGAAGGTGCACTCAGAGAGGAGACTTTTTTCTAGCGTTTTGCTGAATGAAGAAGATCAGCTTCTGCAACACTCTAGTGTCACACCTTTTCTGTGATGATTACGAATGCAAATAATCATATTTTATGATCTAAAAAACCAAAGTAAAATCTTGAGGGTTACAAGCATATCTTTAAAAAAAAAAGAAAAAAAGATCAGCACTCAGACCTGTCCAGACCTGAGGAATAGAGAAAAATAATCAAGCTTTCTCTGGGATTTCAACCACAGACCTCCTGCTTCATAGATATGAATAAGTTTTTTTTGGGTTTTTTTTTTAAAGAGATGAGTAATTTAATCTGTAACCTACCAAACCTCCTGTTAACAAATTAATTTCACAACAGTTAAACATACTCCTTTCAAAAATTACAGATGGACGGCATTTTTCACAACACAACCCCCATTTTCTCATTCCTGACTTTTTAAAATTTTCAACAACCAAAAACCGGTTCGCTTCTTATCTGAAAAAAAAAATGGACGGCAATTTTATCCAACACAGCAGATTTAAAAAAACAAAACAACTTGGATTAAAAACTGTGCAGTATACAATACAGCATAACATATTCTATACAGTGTTGATAAAGACAACAACATGATTAAATATACAACAAAAGTACACAAGGTCTACAAAATATTAAAGCAATAAACGTCATGTACAGCTCAACTAGATGTGGAGTATCACTGGTGTTCAAAACAATGAAAAGAAAGACGGTATGTATATCAAATCTGGATCTTACATCACATTGCAGTGCTCCAAGAAGTCATCATTATCATTTCACTATTTCATGGACAACATTTCGTGCAAGATACAATGAACAGACAGCCAGGTCAACAGAGGTCTCCGACAGGCAGAATCACAATAGGAATGACAAAAACACACAACAGGAATGACAAAACACACAACAGGAATGACAAAAAACACAACAGGAATGACAAAAAACACAACAGGAATGACAAAAACAACACAACAGGAATGACAAAAAAAAGCACACAACAGGAATGACAAAAAAACAACAACAGGAATGACAAAACAACACAACAGGAATGACAAAAACAACACAACAGGAATGACAAAAAACACACAACAGGAATGACAAAAATACACAACAGGAATGACAAAAAAACACAACAGGAATGACAAAAAAAACACACAACAGGAATGACAAAACAACAACAGGAATGACAAAAAAACAACAACAGGAATGACAAAATATACAACACCCTCTTAACGCTGCAATGCACACCAACTTAACCTCAGTGTTTTCAAAGCAAAAAAAAAACAAGAGAGAGAATTGTATTTTTTTCTCCCAAAAGAACCTAGCTTCCAATAATGCCTATACCATCTCTCTCTGTCTTTTGTTTTTAAGAAAAAAATCCTTTCACAACCTTGCCTTTGCTTACATCCAGAATGTGTCTGAATGCGTAATATCACACTTAGACGCATGCACACACACACACACACACACACACACACACACACACACACACACACACACACACACACACTGCACACACACACACACACACACACACAATGCACACACACACACACATACACACATACTGCAGAAGTTGCAAAAAAGAATCACAAATCAAAACAGAAAACACAACAAAAACTGAAACAACAATCTACAGCAGACGGGAAATAAAAACAGGAGGACAAGGGGTACAATCTCCTCCCAGACGGGGCAAAAACAACAGCAAGGAATTGTGACCGGTCCAAATGCGCAGATAAATAAATAAGGCAGTGGGGGGGGGAGGAATGTGACTACTGAGCAAATAGGAGGATGGAACAGACCACCATTTTCACGCAAGAAACACAACAGCATCGTCACCTCAATAAACAGGTCACAGAGATGTAAACAGTAATAATAATAATAATACATGGAATTTGTATAGCGCTACATCTTGTAAAAAAACCAAACAAATCAAATCAGAGATGTTAACAGTACACACAAACACACACAAAAAAAACCATATCCAAGAAAGAAACGATTCAAAGTGGAAACCGGAAAAAGCATGTCGCACAATACCTGAGATATGGCGTATTGGTCCACGTTTTCTTTGAAAATCATACATGTAAAGCTTCTTATCTCAAAAAAATCAATACTTTTCCCCTCAAGTTTACCTGATGATATAATAATGAATAAAACAAAAATCACATTCAAAGAAACTGTGGCATCTTCATGTCTCTTTCCTTTCAGTCTCTTTCCAAAGTGTTAGTATGTACTTCATTTACGATACAAGACACGGGTAAATATTTACAAACACACGCATGCATATGCACGCACGCACACACACAAACACACACACACACACACACACACACACACACACACACACACACACACACACACACACACACTCCATGCCATCAGAAAACCAAAACTACAGTGAAAGAGCTCCCAAACCACAAAAAAGGAAGGCAACCTAGGTGGTTCAAAGCACTGCAAGGTCAGACAGACATACCAGAAAAAAACCAAACATCGTTTGATAATAATCACACGTCCAAGACCTTTGGTGTAAAGTTGATGGATTTGTCACTGCTTGAATATGGCACATGACTGCTCTAGCAATGCTCGTGCATTGACAAGGAACGAAACAAGACCTGCTGTCTGTCTTCACTCTCTGGTTCGCTCGAGTGACCGTGTAGACAGTCTGTCTTTCTCTCCAAAAAAAACAACTAAACAGAGCATCAAAAATGATTTGATTTGATTCAACCTCGGATTCCAAGTGTAAGGTAACATCAACACAAGTGCATTAAATTAAGGAGACTGGGACATCGGTGGGAGAAAGAACGAAACAGAGATGTACAGCGGTGAAGAATGCACACAGTTATGTAGGAGAGGCACAACTGACCACTCTTCCGCAGAGAGACAACTGACCACTCTTCCGCAGAGAGACAACTGACCACTCTTCCCAGAGAGACAACTGACCACTCTTCCACAGTTATGTACGGAGACTGGGCAACTGACGTGAGACTCTTCCACAGTTATGTAGGAGAGACAATAGACCACTCTTCCGCAACAGTCTCTGTGAAGTCTCCAGACTCCTGGGAATGCTTTCAGTACTCACCAAACATACCCACTTGCCAGTACAAAGTTCGCCATGTTCCAAACCTTCCTCTCTCTTTTCTCCTGAACCTGTCCCCCATTCTTTTCATTTCACATTATTTCATTTTCAAGGCCTCGGTGCAGAGATCGTGAGGGTAAAACTAATTTTTATATATTTTTTTAAAGGCATTGAGTCTGAAAAGTCACAGTAGAAACTGAAAATTTTTACTCGGTTCGGCAAGCAAAATCAATATCAGACAAGCGCTACCAGTGAAGCTTCGTACAGTTTCTAAAAGGCACAAGGAGGAAAAAACACCTGTCGAGTGTACTGTGAAAACATGTCCCATGTTGTCCATGCAATCACACGGTACTACCATTTCTACATCACTGTACAAGATTTGAACTGTTTGGACATTTGGACGCCATGACTTGACAGTGCATGGCTTTTGACAACAACATCGATATGTACATCACAACACGTTGTGTATTCTAGACTATCATCAATGTACATTGTTAGCATTTTTTTCATACATTTTCAACTAACTATCGGTTTGCGATTTCTTCAAAAGAAAATGGACCACAATATAATACAAAAAAAAGTGTGCTTTATTTCAAACAAAATTTGATTTATGCTGCAACATTTCCAAAAGGGTTGGAGTCTTGATATTTTGATGTTATAGGGAAACACACTGGGCTTTCACTGTGACAAACGTGTCATGGTGATGTTTACTGAAATAAGGAGTGGCCTCCCCTGCCTCCATGACCAGAAATGTCGGCCATTTTGGGACAATTTCTGACATCAGGATACAGCATGTTAACAAGGAACTCTAAGATACAACATGACAGACAGTGGACACCAAAAGAACATAAGACTGTTCACCTCCCCCATGACACTCTCAGCTTTTTTGCAAAAGGATGCAGAAATGGGCAGCAAAGTGATTTGAAGTTGACAGTTTGATTCTGATTACACCCGTGTTTAAACATTCTCTTCCATTTTGGGTGGGCAAATTTAAATGCCAAGATTCCTGGCATAAAACAAAAAGATGCTGTACACATGAAAGGATAGATAAAAGAATAAAAAAAAAAAGATGCTGTACACATGGAAGGAAGTTCAGCTGATCAGAGGCAGAACTGGACGGTCAGCGCTCCAGAGTCTGTGAGACCAGTAGTTCCAGCCTCCACCCCACTTACTGAGTGGTGGTGCCACACCCAGAAGCTATACTGGTTTTATTAACACAACTTCATATCTAGTTTTCATACATACAAATCTAGTTTTCATACATACAAATCTAGTTTTCATACATACAAATCTAGTTTTCATACATACAAATCTAGTTTTCATACATACCCCCACACACAGACAACAAAATGGAGAGGGCCTGTCAATCATACCAGCGCTGGCTGGATCATGCAAGGGGACAGGATAGCCTAGTGGTCAGAACATTGTGCTGGCAATTTGACGACCCGAGTTCGATTCCCGTTGGAGGGGATTTTTCCCCTGGAGTTAACATCAGTGCTGACTCCACTCTCCCCAAAAGTCCTTCAGATGAGACTATAAACCGAGGCCCTGTGTGCGAATGCACGTAGAACATCTTGCGCGCACATTAAATCCTGTTCTGCTTTTCATAAGAGTAGGCCATTGTGCGCTGGTGGGAACAGATGACAATATTTACATAACTGCATACACACAGGGACTGGATGAAAAAAAGCACATGAGCGCTGATTCTATTATCCTTGAAATAAAAGAATAAAATAAACAACACAGCACCCCTCGCTCCTAATGCACAGAGGCTGCCACTGAGAGAGAGAGAGTCTGAGCCAAAAGCAAGTCAGATCTCTGACTCCAGGACCCCCCCCCCCCCACCCCCCCCAGCACTGCACCTTCTCTCGCAGCCAGCTAACTGAGAATCCCAGGCAGGTTTTCTTCCATTCACACAGCTTAACAGTTCATAATAGGTCCAAAAAATCTACCCAAATAAAGGAATGCAAAGAATGTATATCACAATGCATGTCACTGATATAATATGAGGAAAAAAAAACCCATGGTAATAATTTTCATAATAGGTCAAAAAAATCTAACCAAATAAAGGAATGCAAAGAATATGTATCCCAATTCATGTCAATGATATAATATGGAGAAAAGAAAACCATGGTAATAATTTTCATAATAGGTCAAAAAAATCTACCCAAATAAAGGAATGCACAGAATATGTATCACAATGCATGTCAATGATATAATACAGGAAAAAAAAAACCCATGGCAATAATTTTCATAAGAGGTCCACAAAAACCTACCCAAATAAAGGAATGCACAGAATATGTATCACAATGCATGTCAATGATATAATACAGGAAAAAAAACCCCATGGTAATAGTTTTCATAAGAGGTCCAAAATCTACCCAAATAAAGGAATGCACAGAATGTATCGCAATGCATGTCAATGATATAATATGAGGAAAAAAAAACCCATGGTAATAATTTTCATAAGAGGTCAAAAATCTACCCAAATAAAGGAATGCACAGAATATGTATCACAATACATATCAATGATATGAGAAAAAAACAACACCATGGTAATATTTCTACATCTATTTCTCCAGCAGACCCGCCAATCCCCTGACACCCACTCAAGTCTTTGGCCAGGAGTCTTGCCCCTCACTCCACTTTCGGGAAGAGATCTCGGGCGATCTCATTGTCTCCCTTGTCGCGGTCGAACCACTTGCCGCAGGGGAAGGTAGTGACGGCGCTGGTTCCCATGTTGGTTACCTCCACCTTATCCAGGAACCAGCCGGGGCGGAAACCGCTGTTGTCGTGTTCAATGTGCACCTTGGTCAGTTCACCTGGACACACAGAGAAAAAAGGTAAAGGTAAAGGTGTCTCATAACCTGTGTTGTCGTAGGTTTGATTTGATTTGATTTGATTTGATTTGATTTATTCTTTTTTATCGAGGATAATGGAATAAGCACTCATGTGCTTTTTCACATCCAGTCCCTGTGTGTATGGAGTTTTGAAAATGTCATCTGTTCCCACCAGCACACGATGGCCTACTCTTATGAAAAGCGGAACAGGATTTAACGTGTGCGCAAGATGTTCTGCATGCGTTGGCAAATGGACCTTGGAGAGTGGAGTCAGCACCAATGTTAACTCCAGGAGAAAAATCTCTTCGACTGGAATCGGACCCGGGTCGTCAAATTGCCAGCGCAATGTTCTGACCACTAGGCTATCCGTCCCCCGTGTAATATCCATGATGGATTTCTATCGTAGGGGAGTGAGGCGTCAGAGACCTCAGCTTCTCTAGGGGCCAGCATGTTGAGGGTGGCGCCCATCTCCTCTCCCTCGCTGCTTTACCTTCCCTGACCCTTAAGAGGGCAGGTACCCATTTACAGCTGGGTGAACTGGGGGGAACTGTACTAAAGCCAAGGTGCTCAAATGGTCACCCATCCCATTTGGCAACCATGCTTGATGCTGCTTAAAATGGGGGAAAATGACTGCCGTGATCAATATTCAAAACAACAGGATTTAAAGATTGGTATGCATATTCTCATTCTTACTCATTCTTCCCTCTTCCGCCTATTGTCTAATATCATTTAAGTGGAAAGATGTTAAATCGAGGAACACTCACAACACACACACACAACACACACACACAAACACACACACACACACACACAACACACACACACACACCACCCAACCACACAATCCCCACCCCACACACACACGCACACACACACCCTCACCCACCCAACCACACAACCCCCCCTCCACACCCACCCACTCACCCACCCAACCACCCCCCCCCCCACCCTCCCTTCCCCACACTCACCCACCCTCCCACCCACACCACACCGCCCCACCCAACCACACAACACTCCCCCACCCACCACACACAAACCTAAAAACCACAACACCAACACCAATACCACCACCCCCACACACACAATCATCCAACCCCACTGACCCAGGTCCAGAGCCTCCAGCTGGAACTTGTCCACCTGGTTGCGCTCGAAGAGGTCGCGGAAGCGCTGCTTGAGGGGTCGGGGCCCCGTGTCCCCGTTGACCCCGTAGAGGGTGAGGGTCACGTTGGCGTTGGTCCCCGACCCCTTCACGTCCCCTGTGTGCACCGCCACCTCATACTTCACCGGGGCCAGGTCTGCAACATGCAAGTCAAGTCAAGTCAAGTCAAGTCAAAATGATCTTTATTGAGGGTAAAAAGATTAAGTTTCCACAACTTTTTGTCATCCTGCCCTCACTAAAAAAAAATCATGAAAGTTGACTTCTAAAGCATTCAAAGACAAATATCAACCTTTGACAGTTGCAGACGGGATAAAGACCAACCCCCCCCCCCCAAAATAGGTAGGCGCTGCATTTATGGTGGTGGTGACGTGCTCTCTCCCTCTCTCTCCGGGGAGGGTGGGCGGTCTGAATTTTATGCAGACACACACACACGCATGCATGCGCGCATGCATGCACGCATGCACACATACACACACACACATGCATGCACGCACACACACACACAACACACACACACACACACACACAACACACACACACACACACCACACATACATACACACACACACAAACACAACCCTGATAGGGAAACAAATACAGTTGCATGCAGGAAAAAGAAAAAAAATGGGTAGGTACTACACTTGTGATGATGCACTCTCCCCAGGGAAACCAGCTCCAATTTCATGCAGAGAAATCTGCCGTGACAAAAAGTACAAAATACAAATACAAACACGCACACACACACATACAACAACAACACACACACAACACACACACACACACACACACACACACACAACACACAACACACACACACACACACACACACACACCCACACCCACACACACAGAAGACAGAAGGACAACAGCGCCACACTACTCACTCTTGGCTTTGGCGATCTGGCTTTCCTCCACCTGTTTGGCCTGACACACCTTCCCTTCCTTCTTGGTGATCTTGGGCAGGATGGGGATCCACGATTTGCAGGGGAAGGTGTACCTGCAATCACCCAACACACAGACAGACACATAAAGTTAAAGTCTGTCCCGAGCCTAAGGCTCATCAGGCCGGTGCTTATCCCGGTTTCTGTGGCGTTAAGCGACTGACAGTCATAGACTCCCCCCTGGATAGGACGCCAGTCTATCGCAGGGTTAACCCCCAACACAAGGTTGGTACCCCTTTTACACCTGGGTGGGGTGAGAAAATAGCTGCAAAGTGCTTTTTCCAAGGGCACAACACCATAGCTAAAGCTGGGATCGAACCCGCAACCTTTAGATTACGAGTCCAACGCCCTAACCACTAGACTACAGCGGCGGCTACACAGACACATAGACACTCATCAATTCTCGTTCAAAGTGATTTTTTTCCCCTGGAGTTAACATCAGTGCTGACTCCACTCCCCCCTAAAGTCCTTCGGATGAGACTGTAAACCGAGACCCCGTGTGCGAACGCACGCAGAACATCTTGCGCACATGTTAAATCCTGTTCCGCTTTTTCTTAGGAGTAGGCCATTGTGTGCCGGTGGGAACAGATGACAAGATTTACAAAATTGCATACACACAAGGACTGGATGTAAAAAAAAAGCACATGGGTGCTTATTCCATTATCCTCAATATAAAAGAATAAATAAATTTTTTTAAAAACTGAAAAATAAGATTACTTGGAACAACAACACCAACACCAACAACACACTTGAAAATAACATCAGGCTCCATCAAGGGAAATGTCACTACACAGTGCACAAATCCAACATCACTCAGTCAGGAGTGCTAAATTTAGCACGCCCCTTCCTTTCACCTAGTCCAAATGTGATCAGTTCCTGCTATAATTAGCACCAGCTGGCCCCCCCATCTGGGCTGGTTAAAGTCTGTCCCAAGCCTAAGGCTCATCAGGCCGGTGCTTATCCCGGTTTCTGTGGCATTAAGCGACTGACAGTCATAGACTCCCCCCTGGATAGGACACCAGTCTATCGCAGGGTTAACCCCCAACACAAGGTTGGTACCCCTCTTACACCTGGGTGGGGTGAGAAAATAGCCGTAAAGTGCCTTTTCCAAGGGCACAACGCCATAGCCGAAAGCTGGGATCGAACCCGCAACCTTTAGATTATGAGTCCAATGCCCTTACCACTAGACTACAGCGGCAGCTATCTGGGCTGGGATGAGATAAATTAATTAGCAGCTGAGAGGAGCTGAAAGTGGGAAAACTGACAGCTGTGAGGACTGTTGTTCCAAGTTCCTTGCCATATAAGCAGCTTCTTCTTCTTCTTCTTCTTCTTCTGTGAGCACTCAGACAGCAACTACTGTTGTCTGTTACACGACAGAAAAACGCCCTGTGCCACCACACTGAGCACCTGGCCAGTCAGACCTAGCGCATCCCACTTCAGCATGGAAGAGAACTGTTACCTTCTCACTCTTTCTGGGGGAGAAAAAAAAGGCGGGAGAATGGACCAAAAGAAATGTAAGCAGGATGCGTATTAAGTTAGCTTAGAACAGGCACCACTGAACACCAACCAAAGTGACTCAAGCAGAAGTGTAGGGGCCCCTCTGGCTGGTGGCCCCACGGCGGCCTAATATTGATGGGCTCCCTGTGGACTGCCAATCCCGAGGATGACACAACAAATCAGGGTGTATGGCTGTGGCGGGGGAGGGAGTTGAAATGTGCGGCGTGGGAACAGCACAAACAGTACGGGAACGTCACAGAAAGACGATGAGCAGCACCAAAAAAAACACCAAAAAAAAAAAAAAAAAAATGTTAGCAGGACCCAAAAACAGGACTGACTGACCGTTTCCCAGAGCCGGTGTCGGTGACGACGACCTCGTGGCAGAACCAGGAGGCCTCTCTGCCCTGGGCGTCCTCTATGGGCCGGTCCTCCCGCTCAAAGGCCCCCACCATGCAGGACTCCAGTTTTCCCAGGGTGTGGGAGGTCAGGCTGAAGTTGTCTGTCTGCCCCCTGCACACAGGTTTCACTTTGTCAGGTGAGGTGAGGGTTGTGTGTTGCTGCAGTTTTTGTTTTGTACATACGCACGTGCATGCACATAAAAAGCTCATGAGTGTTTTTCCTGTTATCCTCGATATAAAAGAATAAAAATGAAATAAAGATAAAAATAAAACATAATCAGCTCACATACCACCACTACCACCATCACCACCGGCACCACCACCTACCATCATCACCACCATCACCATCATCATCACCACCATCACCACCACCATCACCACCACCATCATCACCACCACCATCACCACCATCATCATCACCACCATCATCACCACCACCACCATCATCACCACCACCACCATCGCCACCACCACCATCATCACCACCACCACCATCGCCACCACCACCATCATCACCACCACCACCATTATCACCACCACCACCATCGCCACCACCACCATCATCACCACCGACACCATCATCACCACCAACACCATCACCCCCACTACCACCACCACCACCAGTACCCCCACCACACCCCCACCCCCACCCCACCACCACCACCACCACTGACTGGGAACAGCACACAAATCCAACATCACTCAGTCAAGAGGGTTATATTCAGCGCACCCTTTCCTTTTACCTAGTCCAAGTGTGGTCAGTTCCTGCCATAATTAATAGCACCGGCTGGCCCCACATAGGCTGGGATGAGATGGATTAATTAATTAGCAGCTGAGAGAGGAGCTGAAAGTGGGGGAAACTGACAGCTGTGCGGGCACTGGATGGCCTAGTGGTCAGAACATTGCGCTGGCAATTTGACGACCCGAGTTCGATTCCCGTTGGAGGGGATTTTTCCCCTGGAGTTAACATCAGTGCTGACTCCACTCTCCCCAAAAGTCTTTTGGATGAGACTGTAAACCGAAGCCCCTTGTGCGAACGTACGCAGAACATCTTGCGCACACGTTAAATCCTGTTCAGCTTTTCGTAAGAGTAGGCCATTGTGTGACGGTGGGAACAGATGACAATGTTTACACAACTGCATACACACCGGGACTGGATGTAAAAAAAAAAGCACATGAGTGCTTATCCCATTATCCTTGATACAAAAGAATAAAATAGAAAATAAAAATAATATTAAAAAAACCCTGACCTCCTGAGGATTTTGTTCTGGGCGCTGTTGGTGAGCACAAAGGCTTTGGAGGTGGACTTGGACCCTTCCAGAATCAGCCAGCCGTTGTGGATGGTGCCCCCTTCCTTCTTGTCTGCCGTTGTCACCTCGATTTCATACACTGCACAACATGCACACAACACAATACACTGCATAAATCACATACAATACTGCATAACACATGTACAATACACTGCAACACACACAACACAACACAATACACTGCACAACACACAACACTGCACAACACACACACATTATACACTGCACACCACATACATTATGCACTGCACAACACACACATTATACACTATACAACACACACACACAATACACTGCACAACACACATATACAATACACTATACACCCCCCCCCCCCCCCCCCCATCTTATCTTGGACTGGTAATTCTGCAGAAAGGACTGTGACACCTGCTGTTACAATGACCCAGGTTTCTCTGACCTCTCTTCCTTCCTTCCTTCCTTCCTCCAATCCTCTCCACCCCACTCCACACCCCCCAACCCCACCCTCCTCTCCCCTCAACTCACCAACTTTCTCCTTGCCCCCAGCAGTGGCGCCGGGTCTGGCAGCAGTGGCACAGGTCAGCTCTTGCAGAATCTGCTTGTCATCCTCACTTTCACTCCCCACCCCACCCCCCTCCCCACCCCACCATTCCCCACCCCACACCCCACCCCACACTCCACTCCCCTCCAACTCACCAACTTTTTCCTTGCCCCCAGCAGTGGTGCCGGGTCTGGCAGCAGTGGCACAGGTCAGCTCTTGCAGAATCTGCTTGTCGTCTTCGCTCTCTTCTCCCCTCCCCACCCCACCACCCAACCCCACACCCCGGCCCACCCCACCCCCCTCACCCCACCCCACACCCCGGCCCACCCCACCCCCCTCACCCCACCCCACTCCGGGTGGACGGATAGCCTAGTGGTCAGAACATTGCGCTGGCAATTTGAAGACCCGGTTCGAATCTGGTCGAGGAAATTTTTCTCCTGGAGTTAACATCAGTGCTGACTCCACTCTCCCCACAAGTCCTTCGGATGAGACTTTAAACCGAGGCCCCATGTGCGAACGCACACAGAACATCTTGCGCACACGTTAAATCCTGTTCCGCTTTTCGTGAGTAGGCCATCGTGTGCCGGTGGGAACAGATGACATTTACAAAACTGCATACACACGGGGACTGGATGTAAAAAAGCACAAGAGTGCTTATCCCATTATCCTCGATATAAAAGAATAAATCAAATCAAATCAAATCAAATCACTCCCCACTCCAACTCACCGACTTTCTCCTTGCCCCCAGCAGTGGTGCCGGGTCTGGCAGCAGTAGCACAGGTCAGTTCGCGAAGAATCTGCTTGTCATCCTCACTTTCACTCCCCACCCCACCCCCTCCCCACCCCACTCCACTCCACCTCACCTCCACCCCACTCCACCCCCACTCCAACTCACCGACTTTCTCCTTGCCCCCAGCAGTGGTGCCGGGTCTGGCGGCAGTGGCACAGGTCAGCTCTCGCAGAATCTGCTTGTCATCCTCACTCTCCTCTCCCCACCCCACACCCCTACCCACCCCACCCCACCCAACTCCTCTCCCCTCCAACTCCAACTCACCGACTTTTTCCTTGCCCCCAGCAGTGGTGCCGGGTCTGGCAGCAGTGGCACAGGTCAGCTCGCGCAAAATCTGCTTGTCATCTTCGCTCTCCCAACCCCACCCCACCTCCACACCCCACCCCACAAGCCACCTCCCCCCTACCCACCCCACCCCACCTCCACCCCACTCAACACTCCAACTCCAACTCACCGACTTTCTCCTTGCCCCCAGCAGTGGTGCCGGGTCTGGCGGCAGTGGCACAGGTCAGCTCGCGCAAAATCTGCTTGTCGTCTTCGCTCTTGGACAGCCAGCGGTCGCAGTGGAAGACGGAGACCTTGTGTGTGGTCAGGTCCTCCACTTCCACACTGGCCAGGTGCCACGAGGCTCCGAACCCTGGGTAGGGGTGAGGGGTGTCAGTATGGAGGGATTATGGTTAGTTGGTGGTGTTGTGGTGTGTGGTTGTGGTGGTGTTGTTGGTGGTGGTTGTTGATTGTGGTGGTTGGTGGTGGTGGTTGTTGGTGATGGTGGTTGTTGTTGTTGGTGGTGGTTGTGATTGGTGGTGGTGGTGGTTGGTGTGGTGGTTGTGTGGTGGTTGGTGGTGTTGTTGATTGGTGGTGGTTGGTGGTGGTGGTGGTGGTTGGTTGTGGTGGTGGTTGGTGGTGTTGTTGATTGGTGGTGGTTGGTGGTGGTGGTGGTGGTTGGTTGTGGTGGTGGTTGGTGGTGTTGTTGATTGGTGGTGGTTGGTTGGTGGTTGTGGTGGTTGGTGGTTGTGGTGGTTGGTGGTGGTTGTGGTGGTGGTTGGTTGGTGGTTGTGGTGGTGGTTGGTTGGTGGTTGTGGTGGTGGTTGGTGGTTGTGGTGGTTGGTGGTGTTGTTGATTGGTGGTGGTTGGTGGTGGTGGTGTTGATGAGTGTTGTTGTTATTGTTGTTGATGTGGTTGGTGTTGCTGATGTGGAAGTTGTTGTTGGTGTTGTTGATATTGTTGTTGAGTGTTGTTAAAGTTGTTGAGTGTTGTTGTTGTTGAATCTTAAATCTTTTTGAATCTTGAATCTACACTCACACAGACACACACACAACAACACACACACCACACACACACAAAACACACACACACACACATACACAACACAACACACACCACATACACACACACACAACACACACACACACACACACACACACACACAAACACACACACAACACACTCACACACAACACACAAACACACACTCACAATTTTCACCCACTCATTCAAATACACCCACACCTATCCACCTCCCATACAACATCCACACTCACACCCACACCCATCCCCCTACACCCTCCCCCTCTAACACACCAATGGGGGGGGGAGGCGGTATAGCCTAGTGGTGAGAACAATGCGCTCGCAATTTGACGACCCGGGTTCGATTCCTGTTCGAGGAGATTTTTCCCCTGGGGTTGACATCAGTGCTGACTCCACTCTCCCTAAAAGTTCTTCAGATGAGACTATAAATCGAGGCCCTGTGTGCCAATGCACGCAGAACATCTTGCGCACACCTTAAATCTTGTTCCGCTTTTCGTAAGAGTAGGCCATCGTGTGCCTGTGGGAGCAGATGACAAGATTTACAAAACTGCATACACACGGGACTGAATGTAAAAAAGCATATGAGTGCTTATCCCATTATCCTCGATATAAAAGAATAAATAAATAAATAAAATAAATTTTAAAATACCCCTTCCCCTTTAACACATCACCCCACCCTACCCCTTCCACCCTCCCCCCACCCATCCCCCCTACCTTTGTTGTCATGCCAGACCCGGAGTTTCCTGAGTTCCCACCCCTCCTCCTACACCCCCCCTCTAACACACCATCCCTCCACATAGTTAAGAGGGTTTTTCTATCTTGATTTTTATCCCTGATAAGGGCAGGGACTGAATGTAAAAAAGCACACAAGTGCTCATTCATTATCCTCGAAATAAAAGAATTTGCCTTGCCTACCCACCTACACCCCCCCCTTCTAACACACCACCCCTCCCCCTCTCCTCCACCCACCCCACCCCTCCATTTGTTGTTGTGCCAGACCCAGAGCTTGCTGAGGTCCCACCCTCCCCCTCAAACACAACACCCCTCCCCACCTCACCCCTCTCCCCTACCTACCTTTGTTGTCGTGCCAGATGCGCAGTTTGCTGAGGTCTCCCAGGCTGAGGATGCCCTTGATGGTGAAGACGTCCAGCTGCCCGCTCTGGAAGGGGCTCTTGTTGCTCTCCGACTCCTTCAGGAGCAGCTCTCCGGAGTCTCCGTTGATGCCAAACAGCACCAGGGACACATTGGCGTCCGTCCCCGCCCCCCGCACGTCTGACGTCTTCACGCTGATCTTGTAGCTGGTTCCTGCGATAGATAGCCGCCGCTGTAGTCTAGTGGTTAGGGCATTGGACTCATAATCTAAAGGTTGCGGGTTCCATCCCAGCTTTCGGATATGGCGTTGTGCCCTTGGAAAAGGCACTTTACGGCTATTTTCTCACCCCACCCAGGTGTAAAAGGGGTACCAACCTTGTGTTGGGGGTTAAACCTGCGATAGACTGGCGTCCTATCCAGGGGGGAGTCTATGATTCTCAGTCGCTTAACGCCACAGAAACCGGATAAGCACCGGCCTGATGAGCCTTAGGCTTGGGACAGACTTTTAACTTAAGTGTGGTCAGCTCCTGCTATAAATAGCACCAGCTGGTCATAGCTGGGCTGGGCCTGGCTGGCATAATCAGCTCCTGAGAGGAGCTGAAAGTGGGGGAAACTGACAGCTGTGTGGCAATAGAGGGGATAGGATAATGGCCATAGAGGGGATAGGATAATGGCGATAGAGGGGATAGGATAATGGCAATAGAGGGGATAGGACAATGGCAATAGAGGGGATAGGACAATGGCAGTAAAGTTCAGGTCCTCCATCCCTTCCCCCCTACACACACACCATGCATGTATATAATATAATATATACCTGGGTAGCCATCCCTACTCCCTTATAAATCTGATGTCCTCACAATGATTCGATAGCTGGTTCCTGCGTTAGAGGGATAGGACAATGGAAGTACAGTTCAGTTCCGCCATTCCCCCGTACAACACATACACATTTATATACGATACTTATATCAAACGGTATACACACATATATCAAATGGTGTATACACACATAAAGCACATTCAGACATTCTATATTAAACACACTGACACGGTTGATACTCTGTTCATGATAACATACACAAAGTCAATCACTGATAAATACACTGTTCACAGACACCAAGACAGGCTAATACACAGGAGAGGCATGCAGCATGGCGCCTTACTGTCGATGACTTTCTTGCCGCGTTCAGTGGCGGGGATGTCCACGGTTTTCAGGGCCCCCTCCTTCCCCTTGCCCAGCCAGCCGTCGTACTTGAACACTGACAGGGTGCCTGTGTCCATGTTCCGCAGGTCAATCTGTCCACACCACACCGCACCGCATCACACACAGCACCATACCACACCGCACCACACCATTCCATACACATCACCGCACCACACCATACCACATCACACCACACGCCACACCATTCCACACCACACCATGCCATACCATGCCACACACACCATACCACATCATACCGCACCATACACCACACCACATCACACCACACCGCATCACACCACACGAAACTTAGATCAGCATGACTCTAAGAAAGCTATGTGTACATCAGCGTTATAGGTAGCAGTACATTTTCTTCAATATGGGGGGTTTTATACAAATATGTATGTGTGTTCACATACAGACATGACTGGTCGGTCATACATGCATGCGCCCATACATAAGCATGAGTTTGTGTGTACACATATGCATGCACCCACATACACACATACACACATACACACACACACACACACACACACACACACACACACACACACACACACACACACACAGACGCACTGTTTCCAAGCCTGTATGTCCATCACCATGCTGCTTTGGAGTCCTGTGCTTTAAGCCACATAACAAAGGCAATACAAACTATCATTTTTCTGTAATGAAAAATATTACTGTAGTAATCATCCCCATTGTTACATATATCATACACTGATATCATGCAATCATCATCAATGTCATTAACATCTTCATCATTATCATCATCATTATTACTATTGTTACTATTGTACTTATTATCATCATCACCGTCACTACCATCATCATCATCATCACCATCATCATCCTTCTTCTTTTTCTTCTTATCATTATCTTAAAATTCAAATATCTATCTCACAAATAAATTGATGTGGATTACAAGACATACATAAAATCATGTGTATATTATCATTATAATACTGACACTAAATAAATCATTATTGTTATTGTTATAATCATTACTATAATACTGCTCTGACCTTTTCCAGGTACCAGGATTTGCGAGTACAGCCCTTGGTTTCTAGCGCAACACGCAGTTTCTTCAGTGGGGCCACGTCATTGATTTCCATCTGACAAACAAACAATACAGTGATCACTTACATATCGTAAAAAAACATACTGTGCTCTCCTAAACCCTTCTCCTTTGTCTCTAGCTGAGGGTGACACAGCAGACAAACTTTGGTCAATGACGCACATCCCCACACATATTCACGATGTAAAAAAAAGCTCATGAGTGTTTATTACATTATCCTCGAAATAAAGATTAAAATAAAAATGAAAAAATCAGAGATTCTACCGATACACGCTATGTACGGCATTTGACAGACATTTTCTGCCCCATCTCCCCTGACCTTGATGACGTCGGTGCGAGCTCTCTCGAAGCGATCTTCGTTCTTCTCCAGTTCCAGGGGGAGCTGGATCCCTTGGTGCCAAAGATGGTGATGAGGATTTTGCAGTCGGTCCCCGCGTCTGCCACGTCCCCTGTGGTGACGGTCACCTCATAGGGCACCACTGCACACACAGGGAGGGAGTGTGCACATCACAGGGGTATACCACTATCATCATCATCATCATCATCATCATCATCATCATCATCATCATCATCATCATCATCATCATTATCATCATCATCATCTCTACATCTGTGAGGATAACACTGAGACCATGCACGGTGTGCAGACATCAAAACACTGCTCTGATAGGGAGCACTGGTGAGTGTGTGCACATCACAGGGGCATACCGCTATCATCATCATCATCATCATCATCATCATCATCATCATCATCATCATCATCATCATCCATCATCTCTACATCTATGAGGATAACACTAAAACCATACATTGTATGCATAAGGAGCACTGGTGTGTGCATATCACAGGGGTATACCACTATCATCATCATTTCCACATCATTGAGACCATACATGTGGCATAGCATGGTGTGCATACATCACACACTGCTCAGATAGGGAGCACTGCTGTGTGCATCATAGCACAATACTGTGGTAGACTTCAGAGCTCTAGCCAACAAAAAACAACAACAACCAAAACCCCCCCTGCCACTGTGATTACACTACAACTGACTGTCATCTTGCAATCAATAATCATAAACCTGGTAAGTAACAATATGCAACAATCCACAAATTTATGTACTCAGTCAAACCAGTCAACCTAGCCCAACTCCACCCCCCCCCCCCCCCAAAAAGAACCCCTAAACCAACCAATCAAACCAACTGACTCCACCACCATCACAACGACAACAACCCCCCCCCCCCACTCACAAGGCCTGTAAGAAGTCAACCAACCACTCAAACCAACTGACTCAGAACCATCCACCACCACCACCACCACGACAACAAACAACCCCCACTCATAAGGCCTGTAAGAAGTCAACCAACCAATCAAACCACTTGACTCAGACCCATCACCATCACCACAACAACCCCCCCCCCCCCCCCCCCCCCCACTCACGAGGCCTGTACGAGGTGACGGAACTGGTGCCATCATCCACACTGAAGGTGCGCGTGGTTTTGCCGTCGGAGCGATCGCGGGCCAGCCACTGCCGGCAGTCGAAGTGGTAGTGCTTTCCCTTGGTGGGCATATCCACGTCCATCTCCTTCAGGAACCAGCCAGTGCCCGGGGCAGTGCCGTCATGCCCGATCTGTGAGGGGGGGACAGAGAGAGAGAGAGAGAGGTCTGAACTGTTTGACAAGTAGTGGAGTTGTTTAAATCTCTCTTTCTTTTTCTCTTTCTCTCTCTCTTCTCTCTCTCTCTCTCTCTCTCTCTCTCTCTCTCTCTCTCTCTCTCTCTCTCTCTCTCTCTCTCTTTCTCTCTCTCTCTGTTAACATCAGTGCTGACTCCACTCTCCCCAAAAGTCCTTCAGATGAGATTTAAACCGAGGCCCCGTGTGCGAACGCACGCAGAACATCTTGCGCACACGTTAAATCCTGTTCCGCTTTTCGTAAGAGTAGGCCATCGTGTACCGGTGGGAACAGATGACAATATTTACAAAACTGCATACACACGGGGACCGGATGAAAAAAGCACATGATTGCTTATTCTGTTATCCTCGATATAAAAGAATAAATAAAAATAAAATAAATAAAAATAAATAAATAAATAAATCTCTTTCTCTCTCAGGACAGGGAGGGATAGCCTAGTGGTCAGAACATTGCGCTGGCAATTTGAAGACTCGAGTTCGATTCCCGTTGGAGGGGATTTTTCCCCTGGAGTTAACATCAGTGCTGACTCCACTCTCCCCCAAAAGTCTTTCGGATGAGACTTTAAACCGAGGCTCTGTGTGCGAACGCAATGCAGAACATCTTGCGCACATGTTAAATCCTGTTCTGCTTTTCGTTAAGAGTAGGCCATCGTGTGCCGGTGGGAACAGATGACATTTACAAAACTGCATACACATGGGGACTGCATGAAAAAAAGCATGAGTGCTTAGTCCATTATCTTTGATATAAAAGAAAGAAAGAATAAATCAAATCAAATCTTCTCTCTCTCTCTGTCTCTCTCTCACCTCACACACACACACACACACACACACACACACACACACACACGCTCTTTCAAGCACACATCCATCCACACACCCACCCTCACACACACACACACACCCCACAACAACCCCCACACTCCTCACCCCCACCCACCTCAATCTTCTTGATGTCGTCCACTCCGCGGCCTCCAGGGAAAAGATTTCCACGAGCCGGGAGCGAAATGGTCTTTCTGGGCCAGCTCCAGGAAGAGGCGGCCGGTGTGCTTTTTCCTGGGGCCGCTGATCTTGACCCACACGTTGCTGCTGGTGCCATGGTCCTCCTCCTCCCCTGTCGTCACCTTCACCGTGTAGGGGATCACTGTGCCAACCACACACACACCTGTATGTCAGTGCCACTGAAGAGAGCAGTGGGTTGGGGGGGTGGAGTGGTTATGACTTAGTCTAGACTCCAAAATACTTTATCATTCAATGAGAAATTAGGAGTGGCATTTTTATACCTAACAATACCACTACTTCAAAAGACAAGAACAAGTATAATTCTAAGACTCCAAAGTGGGGTAGTAGTAGAAGTAGGCACCCATCAGTCTCGAAGACTAGGGGTTGCGCTCTAGTCTTTTAAGCGCAAAGCCTGGGTAAGTGTATGGAGGGCAAACTGTTACCATAGCAGCCGCCCCCCCCCCTCTTCCACGCCACTGGAGTGATCCATGGAAAGGGCCAATGACCGATACGAATGGTTCAGTACCGTTGCAGGAGCCACCAAATCGTTGCCATATACAGCTCTGAGCTGCCTGGGATTTCCCAACTCCCCAATTTTTCCAAACTAGGGTACAACAGACTAAATCACCACATGTCTACAAAGCTGAAACTTGTTCCTTCTCTCCTGTGTGCCTGTGGTAAAGAAAAAAACCCAGACAGGCAAGCACATCCATCAGAGGTGTACGCTATTCAGCGACCTGAGGAAGAAAGTATGGCTGACGGAGATAACCTACAGACCAAGCTGTACGGCCCACGAGAGGAGCTGGAAAGGACATGCCATTATTTTTTCCTGACACATCTGACGGTGTAAAGCAAACGAGAGAAGAAGAAGAAGAAGTGCAACTGATGAGAACAGTGGGTTGGGGTGAAGTGGTAAGACTCTACTAGACTCAAGAATACTTTATTATCTCAATAGAGAAATTACGAGTGGCATTTTAAATCACACAACATGCTTTTTACTTTATTATCCGAAATATAGAGATATTATGAGTGGCATTTTAAAATTACACAACATGCTTTAAACACTTGATATCGTACACACTTAATAAGCAAGGCACATGAACACACACAGAGATATACAATAGCAACAAGCCATGTGTACACTTGCATACTTAAGAATTCACACACAATGGGGCACCATGGAGGGAGGGGGGAGGGGCAGAGGAGAGGGGTAGGTAGAGAGGTAGGAGAAATCAGGAGAGTGGCAGGGAGGGAGGAGAAGGTAGGAGGGTGGGACATACAGGGGCCTTCAGCCACCTTCCTTCTTAACTCACTCGGGACAGCCAGTTCTCTCCCTTGCTTTTCCCCACAGACATCCCATTTGCAATGGTTAGTAAAAAAAATCATGAAAAACACAGAACACATAGTCAGAAAATGAAATTGTATGAACCGATGAATAACATGCTGGGTTAGTACATATCAAAAGATTGAATCTCTAACTTTAATATTTAAGCTTTGACAAGCATGAAGAAAATACTACAGATTTTGCACTCTGTGTCGCTACTCTGTACTGGCGAGACTCTGTAACCACAAACAGAGAGTTCGGAACACACCGAATCACCTGGCAATAGCTCTGCTTTTGACATTGGACAGGCTCACGAAGCTATGTTAATCTGCACTAGTCATAGCACAATGCGGCCACCACGTGAAAAATCTGCAAACAGCAAATCCGCTATAGCGGGGCCTTCCAAAACTGTTGCTTTACTGATCCGCTATGCAGCAGCCTCCCTGGCCTACTGAGAGAAAAATAGGTAGGACAAGAAGGAGCAACGACAAGAGGGAGGAGGAGTATAGAGCGCATGAGAAAGGAGTGGGTCAACAGCAGCCACCTTCCTTCTAAAATAGGTAGGAGAAATGAGGAGGTAAGGTGACGTAAGGGTCAGCAGAGCTAAGGATGTGAGCTGTACTACAGGGTCCCTCAGCCACGTCTCCAAGGAAAGCTGCTCAGGCTGTTTGCGGTGGGCAGGGGGTCTTGGAGAAGGGGTCCCTGAGGAGTCCCGGCTGGTCAGTGAGCCTACTGGAGCCAAGTGCCAGTACTGGACATTCTCCCGTCAGCCCTGAAGTCACAACAACATCACAGAAGCGCAGCACGCAGGCAAATCTAGCAAGACCTCTACCTAGCACACACATGCACCACAAACATAGCACACACTGCCCACAGCACACACGCATCCACACACAAGCCATCAACCAGCCAACCACCACACACACAGCATGCATGTCCCTAGTCCGTCCCTGGGGGGGGCGTGTATGGGGTTGGGAACCTAGAAGGGCTAGCTGGTTTTGTAGCCCTGTAGCAATGGGTGGTAAACATCCCAGACAAAGGACGCTATAGGTTAAGACGGACTTCAATCCCTGCGAAATTAATCCAGACTTCAATCCATTGGATTAATATCCAGACAGGACGCTAAGCTTAAGACAGGACTTCAATCCTGGGAATTAAATCCAAGACAAGGACGCTACAGATTAAGACAGTGGATACATTCCTGACATTTAAATACCAGACAAGGACGCTAAGCTTAAAACAGTGACTTCAAATTCCCTGGGAATTAAATCCCAGAAAGGGACGCTATACAGTACCTAAACAGTGACTCATTCCCTGGGAATAAATCCCAGACAAGGGACGCTATACTTAAGACAGTGAACTTCAAATCCCTGGAATTAATCCCAGACAAGGAACCTACATAAAACGTGACTTCTCCCTGGGAATTAAATTCCCAGACAAGACGCTACGCTAAAAGTCATCTTCATTCCCTGGGAGTTATACCCACAAAGGACGCTAGCAGCTTAAGACAGGATTCAATCCCGGGATTAATCCCAGATTTTCCCGGAATTCAAATCAGACAAGGCGCATCTAAGTAAGAGTGGACTTAATCCTGGGAATTAATCCTAGACAAGGGAATGCTACAGCTTTAAAACATTAACTTCAATCCCTGGGTAATTAAATCCCTAGATCAGAAATATCTGCGGCTCAAATTCAAATCCCAACAACACAAAAGCATGACCCTGACCCTAGTGACTGACCAACCTTGCATAGAGGGAGCGCTGCGATCTTGTGGTCGTCCTTGTTCTGGCGACACCTGCAGTGGAAGACGAACTTCTGCTTCTCCACGGGGTCAGTGACCTCTACACGGTCCAGCAGCCAGGCGGGGCTGATGAAGGAGTTGTCGTGGCGGATCCTGACCTTGTAGATGCTGCCAAGGTCTACCGCCTCCAGGATGAACCGGTCCATCTGAAGGGGGAGGACGGAGGAGGGAAACAGTTAAGTTAAAGTCTGTCCCGAGCCTAAGGCTCATCAGGCCGGTGCTTATCCCGGTTTCTGTGGCGTTAAGCGACAGAGAGTCATAGACTCCCCCCTGGATAGGATGCCAGTCTATCGCAGAGGAGGGAAACAGCCATGAATCAATTTTCTTTTTTTTATCATTTTTTTAATATTACATTTTAATAAAAGATTGTTTGTTACTTTCATTGATATTTGTCCAATCATATGACTTGTTTTATAAATGATTTAATGTCAATATGGTTTATTTCACAAAAAATATGTGCACATGTATGCAGTGTTTCCAACAGCGCGCGCGTGCGTGCCCGCGTGCGTGTGTGTGTGTGAACAAGTGAACGACCTATGTGTGTGTGTGTGTGTGTGTGTGTGTGTGTGTGTGTGTGTGTGTGTGTGTGTGTGTGTGTGTGTGTGTGTGTGTGTGTGAATGCGTGAGCAAACTGGTGTGTGAAGGAATGGTTGAGATTTTAATCTGGTGAGTTTATGACTGGGTGAGTTAAAGTTAAAAGTTAAAGTCTGTCCCGAGCCTAAGGCTCATCAGGCCGGTGCTTATCCCGGTTTTCTGTGGCGTTAAGCGACTGAGAGTCATAGACTCCCCCCTGGATAGGACGCCAGTCTATCGCAGGGTTAACCCCCAACACAAGGTTGGTACCCCTTTTACACCTGGGTGGGGTGAGAAAATAGCCGTAAAGTGCCTTTTCCAAGGGCACAACGCCATAGCCAAAAGCTGGGATCGAACCTGCAACCTTTAGATTATGAGTCCAACGCCCTAACCACTAGACTACAGCAGTGGCTCTGAGGGAGGAGGAGGAGGGAGGGAAATAGCCATTAACCCTTTCTCCTTTCCCACGAGAATGTTTATAAAGCTTCGTGTGTGTGTGTGTGTGTGTGTGTGTGTGTGTGTGTGTGTGTGTGTGTGTGTGTGTGTATGTAAAATTTACCCAGGTACCCATTTTTCACTCTTCCGCACCT
>CM060337.1:42165714-42175714 GCA_030674155.1 Stramonita haemastoma
TTCACTATTGGAGAACCTTGGAGCTCTAGCCAAGGAACGCTAGATTTAAAAAAAGAAAAAAAAAAGTGTTAGATTCAGACTGAGAGTGCTAACTGCAGCTGAAGATTGCATATTATTTATCATATATAACACAGTGAAAGAAGACTCAAGACTCAAAAATACTTTAATGTCTCAACTTGAGAAATTATGAGTGGCATTCTAAAATTACAATTACACCGCATGCATTGTCAAACAAAAGAAAAAGTAAAAAGCAACACAGTATCTTAAAATCAACAATACCCTGCGTCACATGCACACACATACATGCGCACACACACACACACACACACACACACATCAATAACATTTAAGAGTAACAAAAAGCAAAAATTATAACACAATAATTATTTCAACACACCTAATAAAATATCTCACCCGCATAATCAATGCATATATTACCGGTATAAGTAATTCTACATTAATTAAAATGCAGAACATGACAAAAACATTTTGACACTTACCTCGATGACAAACTTGTCAGCGGCTCCCTTCTTGAAGCGGTCTTTGCGTTCCCTCTTGTTGTGACACAGCGATTTCTGCTGAGTGCAGTCATCCTTCCCGTACAGCACAACGTACACATCCGCATCCGTAGAGGCACCCGACTTGTCGGTGGTGTAGGTGGTGATTTCATAGGGGATACCTGTGGGGTGTACAACAAAGTGAAGGGTGAGATTTATCTTGTTTCATTAGATGGAGGGAGGATAGTGTGTGAGTGAGTGAGTGAGTGAGTGAGTGAGTGAGTGAGTGTGTGTGTGTGTGTGTGTGTGTGTGTGTGTGTGTGTGTGTGTGTGTGTGTGTGTGTGTGTGTGTGTATACAGATATAAACACACTTACACACACACACACACACACACAAACACACACAAACACACATACTCACTCACTTACACACACACACACACACACACACACACACACACACACACACACACACACACACACACACACACACTCACTCACACTTACACACACACACACATACACACACGCACACACATGCACACACGCGCACACACACACACACACACACACACACACACACACACACACACACACACACACACACACTAGAATTAAGAGACATCGAACAAACATCTAACAATCATATTAACGTTTGTTGCCTCCTTATACTTGCAATGATCGGCAACACAATTTCAATTCTGCAAAAGGTTAACTCTGTCTGCGTTTTCTAGCCAGATAGTCTGTTTTGTTGTCGAACAGAACACAAGAAATGAGCAGACTGCTACAAAGGTAAAGGTAAAGGTGTCCCATAACCTGTGTGGTCATAGCGGAGCGAGGCATCAGAGACCTCAGCTTCTCTAGGGGGCCAGCATGTTGAGGGCGGCACCCATCTCCTCTCCCTCGCTGCTTTACCTTCCTGGACCCTAAAGAGGGCAGGTACCCATTTACAACTGGGTGAACTGGGGGGACTGTACTGAAGCCAAGGCACACAAATGGTCACCCATCCAACAGGCAACCATGCTCAACGCTGCTTAACATTGGCTGGGGGGAAACTGAGCGCTTTGACCAACCACTGAGCTATCCCATCCCCACTGATAACAACAAACGGAGGGGGGAAAAAAAGGCATGTTCTTGCAAGATTACAAACACACAAACACTTAATAAAACATTAGCTGTTGTTGATTACAAAGTGTCACAAATTATTGGGGAATATTGTGTGATGGGGTGGTAATTAGATTACCTCCCATGCGATCAGAGCCCTGTCGCAGCATTGTGTTACTAAATCTGGACACACCTGCGAATTGTGCGATGCTCTGTTTCCTTGGGTGGTGGTCAAAAGCCCTCCATTGCATACTCTTTGCCTTCATGGTGAATGGTAGAATTTACGCAACCTCTTTATAGAGGTCACGTCCTAACTGGCTAGCTGTACCCACCCGAGGAGCTGTGTAGAGATGGGACATCACACGGGCCCCTATGTCCACTCTGTTACAATTGGATTAATGAAATTGGTTTCCTAAAAAAAATAAAAATAAAAAAAACACAACCACCACCGATTCCTCCCTCTTCCCCCACTCACAAGGCTTGTACTGCGTGGTCTCCAGCTCCTGGGGGAAGAGCTCTCTCTCGATCAGACCATCGTCGTCCTTCTCCGACAGCCAGCGGTTGCAGAGGAAGACCCAGGTGGTGCCCAGGGAGGGGCAGTCTATCTCCACCTTGCCCAGGTGCCAGGCCGCCCCGCCCCCTGCATTGTCGTGCCCGATCCTGCCACAGACACACACCACACACACTTAGGAAAAAAAAAAGGGTAAGTGCTGCACTTGTGGCAACGCGCTCTACCCGGGGAGAGCAGCCCGAATTTCATGCAGAGAAATCTGCTGTGACTTAAAGTGGTATAAAATAAAAAACAAAATAAATAAAAACACCACAGTGCACCATGGCTTGATAATACACTCCTGATACAATCCTTACCTTAGGTACACAAGGAACATTACTTGACTCGTGATTAAAAAAGGTAAAAAAAAGAAAAAAAAAAGGAAAGGTGTCCCATAACCTAGGTGGTCGTAGGGGAGTGAGGCATCAGAAACCTCAGCTTCTCTAGGGGCCAGCATATTGAGGGCTGGTGGCGCCCATCTCCTCTCCCTCGCAGCTTTACCTTCCCTGGCTCTAAAGAGGGCAGGTACCCTTTTTCAGCTGGGTGAACTGAGGGGACTGTGCTGAAGCCAAGGTACGCAAATGGTCACCCATCCAACTGGTAACCACGCTCGACGCTGCTTAACTTGACTTGGGGAAAGTGAGCGCTCTGACCATTGAGCTATCCCGTCCCCTGACCCATGATTACTTTACCAGTGAAAATGAGGAAACAGTCTACACCAGTGTAACAGAAGGTGATCATAACTGTTAAAAAATGGTTAGGAAAGTGAAACGTTTCAACTTCCATTACATTGCATTACACTGTGCTATGTTACTTTACATTACAAGAAGGTATGTGGCAGGACAGTTCAGACGTTCATCTGCCTAACAAGTACACTGCAATTCCAACGTCAAAGTCCTTCAGATGAGACTATAAACTGAGGTCCCATGTCCAAACAAACACAGAACATCTTGCGCATTCACTAAAAACTCGTTCCAGCTTTTGGAAGGGTAGGCCATTTCATGCCAGCAGCAACGGATAACAATTTAAAAAAAAATAATGCAAGCACACAGATGGCATGTTCAGACACCGTAACTTCGTAGCTCTAGCCAAGGGAAAAAAAACCCTTCCCCACATAAAAGCCCATTGCATCACATGACATGACATCAGTTGACCACCTTACCTGATCTTCTTCAGGTCTCCGATGTTGACCGTCTCCAGAATAAACTCGTCCATTTGATTTCGCTCAAACTTGTTCTTGTTGGTCAGCGAAGACTTGAGGAACATTTTGCCTGCAGTCAGAAACGGTGAATGCATGATGCTGTTGGCTGTTTTATCCTGTGTACTGGTTTGAATGTCTGTCAATTTGTGTGTCCGTCTGTGTGTATGTGAAATCAACATTTACCATATTGTGGGTGTGTACCTTTTACAAAGATATCCTTTTCTCTGTACCATGGATCCGATGTCTCTATCCATTTAGCTAAAAGGAAAAGGTAAAATGTAAAGGTGTCCCATAACCTGCGTGGTCGTAGGGGAGCGAGGCATCAGAGACCTCAGCTTCTCTAGGGCCAGCATGTTGAGGGTGGCGCCCATCTCCTCTCCCTCGCTGCTTTACCTTCCCTGACCCTAGAGAGGGCAGGTACCCATTTACAGCTGGGTGAACTGGGGGGACTACTGTACTGAAGCCAAGGCGTGCAAACGGTGACCCATCCAAATGGTAACCACACTTGATGCTGCTTAACTTGACTGAGGGAAAGCGAGCGCTCTGACCACTGAGCTATCCTGTCCCCATCATTTAGCTAAAAAGACGGATACCCTAGTTACTAAAACCAGTCAGTTTCACCACTCATACTGCTCCCTGCCTCTGTCTGTTTCACCTCTTTAAGGGTGAAGGAGCTAATCAGCATCTCTGGAAGAGGCTTTGGGTCATTTTCTTTTTTTTAAATTTTTTTATAACAAGCCCATACAAATGGGCTGTCTATGAGAAAAATCAGGGGAGCAAACTGGCAGTACTGAGTGTGTTAACTAATTAGATGATCTCATTTTTTATTTCTCATTATAAAAACCAGTGCCATTGTCTATATCGCTTGTCTTTACACCAGTGTTGCAAACAGGGTTGACAAGGAAAGTAATCAGTCACGGAATGTCAGTTTCACCAGTTCTAGCCCTTCAACTGATTTAGAAGTCACCAAATGTCAATTTAATCAATTCTAATTTTTGGACTGTTTCACAAGTCACCAACTGTAAATTTCATCAACTGTAACTATTGGACTGTTTAAGAAGTCCTCAGATGTCAATTTCACCAATTCTACCCTCTGACTGTCTCTGGTGAAAAATAAAAACAAGTGACATCAATGATTACGTCTCTTTCATACTCAAGTAAAGATTCAACATTTAAAAAAAAATTCATCTCTCAGTCAAAAAAGTATCCAGTTCCAAAGAAGTCAAGAAGAAAAGGATGGCTTTCTCACACAGCACTGACCTGTGTTGTCGAAGAAGAAGAAGAAGAAGAAGAAGAAGAAGAAGAAGAAGAAGAAGAAGAAGAGGATGGCTTTCTCACACAACACTGACCTGTGTTGTCGAAGAAGAAGAAGAAGAAGAAGAAGAAGAAGAAGAAGAAGAAGAAGAAGAAGAAGAAGAAGGAAGAAGAAGAAGAAGAAGAAGAGGATGACTTTCTCACACAACACTGACCTGTGTTGTCTTTAAAAAAAAAATTAAAAAAAATAAATTAAAAAAAAATTTTTTTTTGTTACCTGTGTTGTCTTTGTCGCCGTACAGGATGACGAAGACGTTGGCATCGGTGCCGGCCCCCCACACATCCCCTGTGGTCACCTTGACATGGTACGTCGTCATGGCCGCTGAAAGAAACCACATCACAGGCTGATCACCTACACTGTTCCAGAAAAAAAACAGAAGACAAAATTTACAAAACTGCATACACACGGGGACTGGACGGAAAAAAAAAGCACATCAGTGCTTGTTCCATTATCCTCGATATAAAAGATTAAAATAAAAATAAATATTTAAAAAAATTTTCGGATGAGACTTTAAACTGAGGCCCTGTTTGTGAACGCATGCAGAACATCTTGCGTACATGTTAAATCTTGTTCCGCTTTTTGTAAGAGTAGGTCATTGTGTGCCGGTGGGAACAGATGAGAATATTTACAAAGCTGCGTACATACAGGGACTGGATGAAAAAAAAGCACATCAGTGCTTATTCCATTATCCTTGATATAAAAGAATAAATAGATAAATAAATTAATAAATATTCAGCAAATGGTCCAAAATGTATACCACTTTGAACTTTTTTTTTCTCTACAAACTGCGTATCATTTGGAATTAAAAAAAAAAATTTCTGTATATATTTGTTTACTGTAGCATTTCTTTGTGTTAAAAACCACATGCCATTTTGGAAAAAAAAAGTCATTGTATCATTCTGTTTTTCTTTTTTAAAGATCAATATCAGCTGCATTCAGACCACAGAACAATTATTTCTTTTGTGCTTTTAAAAAATTGGCACATCCTTTGTTGTTGGTTTTTTTTCTCTATTCCTTTAACATTTTCACCTCTATTTTCATATAACTTTCAGCCTCTTCATCATTTTCTGATTAAGTTTATCCAACAACCAAATGAACAAAATTACAACTAAAAACTTGTTTTTGAACATGGACAAACATCTTTCCCTTATGTCAGGGCATAAGTATTTATTTATTTATTTATCATTCATTATTTATCTATTTATTCATTTCAAGGACAATGGAATAAGCACTCATATGCTTTATTACATTCTGTCCCCGTATATATGCAGCTTTGTAAATTTTGCCTTCCATTCCCACTCGCACACAATGGCCTACTCTTCCAAAAAGTGGAACAGGTTTTAACATGTGCACAAGATGTTCAGCGTGCATTTGCACATGGGACCTCAGTTTATAGTCTCATCCAAAGGACTTTTGGAACAACAAATAACCTCAGTATGAGCTGTTATGTGCTTTCTATACATACAAATATGTATAACAACTGTACATATCTCTCTGACTTTGCAGCAATTCAACACAGATTTTTCCTCTTTAGATTGTTCATCAACTTCATTTTTCAATCTGTTCTCAGGAAAAAACAACAACAAAATTTACAAGCAATCACAGCAGATGAATATCAATACTGCTGTCGTCATCTTATCGGGGAAAATCTTACTGAACTGAATATGCGTCTTTTAATTTAAAGTACACACACACACACACACACACACACACACACACACACACACACACACACACACACACACACACCATGATGGAATGATGACAGCCTTTCATAGATCAATTTGTACAAGCTTTTTTTTTTTCTTTTTTGTGTTGCTCTAAGCAACACAGGAGGATGGCCTTAAGTAACACACATAAAAATTTATCACTGCATACACATGGGGACTGGATGTAAAAAAAGCACATGCATGCTTATTCCATAATCATCGATATAAAAGTATAAATAAATAAAATTAGACCAATGCAAATTTAACCTTTTTTTGTAGATACAAAATGACAACAATGATGAAGGCCATTTCATATATTATTGTCCTTTACATACAGCAAATGTTCATGACAAAGAGAGAGAAAATAAACACCCCAACCTAGCTACAACTCCTTGATGACCATGCAAACTGTGAAACAAACAAAACAAAACAAAACACACACACACACAAACACACAAACAAACACACGCATACAAAGAGCATCACCACTCATTCCCAATGCACCCCAATCCAGCACCATGCAACTTTCTATTCCAAATCAGACACCAACAAACCAGCAACAAACCAGCAACAGCAACAACAACAACAGCGACAAACACCACTCCACCTGCTCCCCACAAACAGAAGTAACACTCATTTCTTCCAAAAGCAAACTGTGTCCACCAAAATCCAACAACAAAAAATGATGTTAACCCTCACTGAAAACAAAACTCTTTTACAGAAACGTCATTCTCATTTTTTTCTCCTTCTGTTCTTAAGGCTTTGACATACACACCAATATCACCTGACTTTGACATAGACAACAATATCACCTGATTTTGACATATACACCAACATCACCTGACTTTGACATATGTGATATACACCAATATCATGTGACTTTGACATATACATCAATATCACGTGACTTTGACATATACACCAATATCACCTGACTTTGACATATACACCAATATCACCTGACTTTGACATGTACACCAATATCACCTGACTTTGACATACACACTTACATCACCTTACTTTGACATATACACCAATATCACATGACTTTGACATGTACACCAATATCACCTGACTTTGACATACACACTTACATCACCTGACTTTGACATTTACACCAATATCACCTGACTTTGACATAAACACCAATATCACCTGTCTTTGACATATACACTAACTGTACCTGTCTTTGACATATACACCAATATCACCTGACTTTGACATATACACCAATATCACCTGACTTTGACATATACACCAATATCACCTGACTTTGACATACACACTTACATCACCTGACTTTGACATTTACACCAATATCACCTGACTTTGACATAAACACCAATATCATCTGACTTTGACATATACACCGATATCACCTGACTTTGACATACACACTTACATCACCTGACTTTGACATTTACACCAATATCACCTGACTTTGACATAAACACCAATATCACCTGTCTTTGACATATACACTAACTGTACCTGTCTTTGACATATACACCAATATCACCTGACTTTGACATATACACCAATATCACCTGACTTTGACATATACACCAATATCACCTGACTTTGACATACACACTTACATCACCTGACTTTGACATTTACACCAATATCACCTGACTTTGACATAAACACCAATATCACCTGTCTTTGACATATACACTAACTGTACCTGTCTTTGACATATACACCAATATCACCTGACTTTGACATATACATCAATATCACCTGACTTTGACATGAACACCAATATCACGTGACTTTGACATGAACACCAATATCACCTGACTTTGACATATACACCAACATCACCTGACTTTGACATATACACCAACATCACCTGACTTTGACATATACACCAATATCACCTGACTTTGACATATACACCAACATCACCTGACTTTGACATATACACCAATATCATCTGACTTTGACATATACACCGATATCACCTGACTTTGACATACACACTTACATCACCTGACTTTGACATTTACACCAATATCACCTGACTTTGACATAAACACCAATATCACCTGTCTTTGACGTATACACTAACTGTACCTGTCTTTGACATATACACCAATATCACCTGACTTTGACATATACACCAATATCACCTGACTTTGACATATACACCAACATCACCTGACTTTGACATACACACTTACATCACCTGACTTTGACATTTACACCAATATCACCTGACTTTGACATAAACACCAATATCACCTGTCTTTGACATATACACTAACTGTACCTGTCTTTGACATATACACCAATATCACCTGACTTTGACATATACATCAATATCACCTGACTTTGACATGAACACCAATATCACGTGACTATGACATGAACACCAATATCACCTGACTTTGACATATACACCAACATCACCTGACTTTGACATATACACCAATATCACCTGACTTTGACATATACACCAATATCACCTGACTTTGACATATACACCAATATCACCTGACTTTGACATATACACTAACATCACCTGACTTTGACAGATACACTAGCACTACCTGACTTTGGCACACCACCTAACTTAGCCATAAACACACTAAGTCTCACATGATACAGCCATACAGACTAGCATCACCTAAATCACAGTAGCTTCAGTGGATTCTAGGTAAACATCCAACACTCAAAACATCCAAGAATACAGTTACAACATGTAGTCTTAGTCAGAATCAAAGGTATGAATCTCTCTTCCAACCACCCCCACTCTAATGGTCAATACGTATATATATCAATAAATAGATGAAGTGGGACTTGTCTTATTACTTTCGTACTCTCAGCTTTGTCTCAATCACATGTTGTTGTTTTGCTTTTTCCCATGCATTTCACAGATAGAACATCTTGCGCACACGTTAAATCCTGTTCCGCTTTTCGTTAAGAGTAGGCCATTACGTGCCGGCGGGAACAGATGACAATATTTACACAAGAGCATACACACGGGACTGGAAGAAAAAAAGCACACAAGTGCTTATCCCATTATCCTCAATATAAAAGAATAAAATAAAAATAAGTACAAAAATAAAGATAGATCAAAACCAAATCCCCCATTTTTCTTTACTCCTTTATTTGTTCGGATTTTTTTTTTAAAATAGAGAATTCTCTCTTTTGTGCACCCCCTTATTTCATACTTTCCAGTCCTTCAGGCAGACAACATTATTCTAACAGAATGGACAATGAAAACACTGGTGGAGACACAGGCTTTGACACACAACCAGCATAAATGGAGGAATCTGGTAAACGGTTCTTCACTATGTTGCCTCAATAACTCCCAGTCCAAGCAGAGTTAAAGGGGAAAAAAATCCAGAAGATAGTTTCAAGGCTATAAGCTTCATCAAACCCCACAGCTTAAAAAGAGTAAATGTGATGAATAAATGGCTCTATTTTTGATGTTTCTGAAGTCTCTTTGAAGAAAGATCAGTACCTTTCCCATGACAGCTGGGGACTATGGTCCTTTATATATATATATATATATATATATATATATATATATATATATATATATATATATATATAATATAACCATGACTGATTCTGCAAGTTTGTATTTGGTTTATTGACAAAAAAAATCTGTA
>CM060337.1:42178214-42183214 GCA_030674155.1 Stramonita haemastoma
AAGATAAATTTTGCCCTAAAGACAAATAAAACCAACCAAACAAACAAACAAATCAAACCCATAACAAATTTGAAACAAACAATTTTTTTTTAACAATACCCCATTACTTTGCCTGATGGTAAAACAAAAGATTAAAAAGAAAAAATGTATGAGAGAACAACCGACAAACTTGCTAAAAAAACAAACAACCCCACTGTCCCCCTTTCCACATCAACCACGACATGTTCCTAGGAAAAGCACTCTTCCTACACATTCCCATGAAACCAATCTTCCTACTAATTCCCATGTTAACACTCTTCTTCCTACTAATTCCCATGAAAAACACTCTTCCTACTAATTCCCATGAAAAACACTTTTCCCTACATATTCCCACAAAACCACTCTTCCTGCTAATTCCCATGAAAACCAGTCTTCCCACTAATTCCCATGAAAACACCCTACCTACTAATTCCCATGAAAACACTCTACCTACTAATTCCCATGAAAACCACTCTTCCTACTAATTCCCATGAAAACCAGTTTTCCTACTAATTCCCATGAAAACCAGTCTTCCTACTAATTCCCATGAAAACCAATCTTCCTACTAATTCCCATGAAAACACTCTTCCTACTAATTCCCATGAAAACACTCTTCCTACTAATTCCCATGAAAACACTCTTCCTACTAAATCCCATGAACATCACTTCCAACTAATTAATTGCCATGAAAACACACTTCCTACTAATTCCCATGAAAACGAATCTTCCTACTACTTCCCATAAAAACACTCTTCTTCCTACACATTTCCAGTCCCACAAAAAAACACACTCTCCTACACAATCCCACAAACCCCCCACTGTCCTACACATTCCCACTCCCACCAAAGAAACCACTCTCCTACACATTCCCACATAAAAACCACTCTCTCTCCTACACACTCCCACAATAAAACCTCTCTCACTTACACACTCCCACATAAAATTCACCCTCTCTTACACACTCCCACAATAAAACCACTCTCTCCTACACATTCCCACATAAAATTCACCCTCTCTTACACATTCCCACAATAAAACCACTCTCTCTCTCACATCCCCACATAAAAACCACTCTCACCTACACATTCTCACAATAAAACCACTCTCTTCTACACATTCCCACATAAAAACCACTCTCATACACCCCCACCCCCCCTCCCCCCACATAAAAACCACTCTCTTACACACTCCCACAATAAAAAAAAACACCCCACTCTCTCTCCTACACACTCCCACAATAAAAAAAAAACAAAAAAAACACTCTCTCTCCTACACATTCCCCACACACTCTCTTTTCACAACACCACCCCAAAAAAAAAAGCACTCCACCCTCCCTCCCTTCCACTACTGCCCCCCCCCTCACTCTCCCTCTCTCCCTTCCTTCCACTGCCCCCCCCTTCCCCCTCCCCCCCCCCCCCCCCCCCCCCCACAAGTCCTCAAGTCCTGGCTCACCTTTGGTCTCCAGGCCGATCTCGTCTCTGATGGCCGTGGAGGACTCTTTGCGGATCAGCTTACGTTTCAGGGCAGCATCCACAGGCACCAGCTCGCGGCAGATCTGCCCATCGTCCTTGTTGGTGGCCAGCCAGCGCTGACAGGGGAAGAAATACCTGCCCCCCACACACACATAATAATGATGATAATGATGATAATAATAATGATGATGATGATGATGATGATAATAATAATGATAATATTGATGATAATAATGATAATAACAACAACAACAACAACAATATCTTGCGCACACCGTTACAGTCCTGTTCCGTTTTTCGTAAGAGCAGGCCATCGTGTGCCGGTGGGAACAGATGACATTTACAAAACTGCATACACACGGGGACTGGATGTAAAAAAAAAAAGCACAAGAGTGCTTATTCCCTTATCCTCGATATAAAAGAATAAATCAAAATAAATCAAATCAAATCAAATCAAATAATACTGATGATAATAATAATGATAATAACAATAACGATAATGATAATAATAATGATGATAATAATAATAATGATAATAATAATAATAATAATAATACATGGAATTTATATAAGCGCTAAATCTTGTAAAGCAAAGAAATCGAAGCGCTTGCATTCATATCAGTGACACGCATGCAACCATTCACAAAACCTGTGTGGTTGTAGGAGAGTGAGGCATCAGAGACCTCAGCTTCTCTAGGGGCCAGCATGTTGAGGGCGGTGCCCTTCTCCTCTCCCTCGTTGCTCTACCTTCCCTGACCCTAAAGAGGGCAGGTACCCATTTACAGCTGGGGGAACTGTACTGAAGCCAAGGCACGCAAATGGTCACCCATCCAACAGGTAACCATGCTCGACGCTGCTTAACCTTGGCTGAGGGAAAGCAAGCACTCTGACCACTGAGCTATCCCGTCCCCTGGTCTCGATATAAAAGAATAAATGTTAGTAGGCACCCATCAGTCTCGGAAGACAATGGAGTTGCACTCTAGTCTTTAGAGCGCAAAGCCTGGGTGGGTAAGTAAGTATGGAGGGCAAGCTGTTACCCATGCAGCAGACCCCTCCCCCCCCTCTCCATGCCACTAGAATGATCTATTGGAAAGGCAATGACCGATATGAATGGTTCCAGTACCGTCGCAGGAGCCACCAGAATGTTGCTATATACAGCAAAAGAATAAATAAAATAAATAAAATACAGAGGGCCCCACCTTTTCTTCCTCTTCCCATCCTCCACATCCACACTGTCCAGGAACCAGGCTGACCCCATGCCCTGGTTGTCATGGCGAATCTTCACCTTCACCAGCTTCCCAAGGTCGACCGCTTTGATGGAAAAGACGTCGTCCTGAAATACACACACAAAAAAAAAGAAAAAAAAAAGAACGTACAGGGTTTTAGGGTGTTTTTTTTCCCAACACTTACTTTTGAATTTCAGTTAGTGGCTGCATTTTACTGTTCTGCGTATTTTATGGCAGTCATTTCACTTGGGTGTGCATTGTTTTGTTTTACTTGACCAGAGCTCCCAGGCCCACCAATGGTGAGATTTTGTGTATGCAACTGGTTTCCACCACTATTAAAGTGGCCACATTCCGACTTCAGAGGATTTTTCTCCTTAATGGAGATTGCAGGTTTTCATGTTAAGAGCTTGTCTGGGCTGAAGGACGGCAATCTCAACGTAACATTTTACAACATAACGCCATTTTATTTAGAGTGGGCCTAGGCAAGGGTGTGCATGAACACTCTGATCTGAACATCCTGAAGCGCACATGTTAAATCCTGTTCCACTTTTTGTAAGAGTAGGCCATTGTGTGCCGGTGGGAACAGATGACAAGATTTACAAAACTGCATGCACGCGGGGACTAGATGTAAAAAAGTACACGAGTGCTTATTCCATTATCCCCGATATAAAAGAATAAAGAAAGAATAAAACGAAAAGAGTTCCTGCCATGATGTAGGATTTTTCTGTCCTGTGGTTTTTTCGGGCACTTCCAAAGCATGACGGCTCCTGCTGGCCTGAAGTAGTTTTGTTTTTTTTTTATAATTTTATTTATTCTTTTATATCAAGGATAATGGAATAAGCACTCTTGTGCTTTTTTTCATCCAGTACCTGCAAGTAAGCAGTTTTGTAAATGTCATCTGTTCCCACTGGCACACAATGGCCTACTCTTACAAATAGTGGAACAGGATTTAACATGTGCGCAAGATGTTCTGCGTGTGTTTGCACATGGGGCCTCAGTTTATAGTCTCATCCGAAAGACTTTTGGGGGGCGTGGAGTCAGTACTCCAGAGGAAAAATCCCCTTGAACTGGATTCAAACCCAGGTTGTCAAATTGTGAGCGCAATGTTCTGATCACTAGGCTATCCTGTCCCCATCCCGTGAAGAGGTGACAGTCATAACATAACCTTCAAAGTCTGAAGCACCAAAAATAAACCAGGCAACAAACAATGACTTTTTGATAAAGAGAACCTATGTGATCTATCTATCTATCTATCTATCTATCTATCTATCTATCTATCTATCTATCTATCTATCTATCTATCTATCTATCTATCTATCTATCCATCCCTTAGTCTGGCGACCGTGGGGGCACCCCCGAAGACTTGATAACCAGTTCCCTCCATTCCTCTCTCTCTCTGTTCTGCCTTTCTCAAAATTTTGTTGAGTTCTAGGCCTGTCTATTCACTGATGATGTTGTCCTCCCATCCCTTCTTTTTCTTCCTCCTTGGACAGTGCCTATGTGATAAGGGAGGGGGGGGGAAGAGAGAGCATTTCTGACCTGTTTTCGTTCAAACTTGTTGCGGTTGCTGGACTCTTTGAGCTGCCTCTCTCCGGTGTCCCCCTTCTCTCCGTACAGTGTGATGAACACGTTGGAGTCTGTCCCTGCCCCAAACTCATCCCCGTCATCACATGCACCGTGTAGTCCACCTCTGTGACAGACAGAGACCACTCTTATCATTAACACAGACATCATCATCATCGTCATCATCATGAACAGCATCATCATTGTCATCATCATCATCATCATCATCATCATCATCACAAACATCAGGATCATCATTATCACAACCATCAGAAACATCATCACCATCTTCATCATCTTCATCAAACATCAGGATTATCATTATCCTCAAAACAAAACAAAATCTGAAAATCTAATTCTTCCCCCCATTTTTTTTATGGGCACTTTTCAAATATGTTTCTATCACCAAAATGTCTTCCGTAATGGTGTGTGTGTGTGTGGGGGGGGGGGGGAATAGTTTGCATACACAAAACCTTACTACTGGGGGGACGGAATAGCCTAGTGGTCGGAACATTGCGCTCGCAATTTGATGACCAGGGTTTGATTCCCGTTTCGAGGGGATTTTTCTCCTGGAGTTAACATCAGTGCTGACTCCACACTTCCCAAGAGTCCTTCGGATGAGACTATAAACCGAGGCCCTGTGTGCTAATGCACGCAGAACATCATGCGCACATTAAATCCTGTCCCACTTTTTGTAAAAGAAGGCCATTGTGTGCTGATA
>CM060337.1:42188214-42195714 GCA_030674155.1 Stramonita haemastoma
TGAGATAAAAAGTGGTGGTGTGGTGTGGGTTTTTTTTTGGGGTGGGCTTTTTTTTGGTGTGTGTGTTGTTGTTTTGTCGGTTTCATGGGGTTTTGTAGTTTGGGTCAGTTTTGTGGAGTTTTGCAGTTAGGATGAGTTTCATAGCTTTTTGCAGTTTGGGTCAGTTTTATGGACTTTTGCAGTTTGGGTCAGTAGTTTGGGTCAGTTTCATGGAGATTTCAGTTAAATGGGTCAGTTTAAAGTTTACACTGAATGTTTGGTTTACTGTGACATCTTGGTAAATTTTTAACTGGGAAAAAAATCTGGTCTATAAAAATCAATATGACAACGCACCACCCACTGATTTTTCAAGATACTGAAAAAAATTGTATCCACAAATTACCACCACTCATATAGACCATTAATTTTATATAGCACTTAAGAAACTGACAAAACAAAAATCTGATCTACAAATTACTGTCACTCACACAGATCATTCACAAAATACTCCCCCACCCCCATCCCCCCACCCAAAAAAAAAAAAATCGGGAAGAAAAATGTATGAATTACTACTAAAATAGACCGTACACACAGAACACATGGAAAAAAAACCCTCCTTTCTCTTCAAACTACTATTACTGGTACAGACCATCCACAAACTGAAAAAATAATTTGATCTACAAATTACCACCATGCATACACACCATCCACACAGCACAATACAGGGGATGGGATAGCCTTGTGGTCAGAACATTGCGCTCGCAATTTGACAACCCGGGTTCGATTCCCGTTCGAGGAGAATTTTCCCCTGGAGTTAACATCAGTGCTGACTCCACTCTCCCCAAAAGTCCTTAGGATGAGACTATAAACCGAGGCCCCTTGTGCGAACGCACGCAGAACATCATGTGCACATGTTAATTCCTGTCCCTCTTTTCATAAGAGTAGGCCATTGCGTGCCGGTGGGAACGGATGACGAAGACTTACAAAACTGCATACACACGGAGACTGGATATAAAAAAAGCACATGAGTGCTTATTCCATTATCCTCAATATAAAAGAATAAATAAAATAAATACATACATAAATTGATCTACAAATTACCACCACGCACACACACACACCATCCACACAACACAAAACCGTTTTCACCAGAAGACCAATGACTCTTTCTTCTTCCAACCACCCTACCTTTCCCACATCGGTGGTGTCCAGTTTGAAGAGGTCGGTGCGGCCTCTCTCAAACTTGTTGCTGCTGCTTTCAGAGCTGCGCAGCTTGAGGGAGTCGGTGTCTCCCTTGCTGCCGAAGATCTTCAGGAACACGTTGGCGTCTGTGCCCGCACTGCGCACATCTCCTGTCTTGACGTTGACGTGGTAGGTGGTGGCTGAAAGAGGGACATGGACAGCGGTTTTTGGTTTTGTTGTCGTTGTTTGTTCTGTCGGGTTGTTGTTGTTGTTGTTGTGCAAAAAAACATGTCCCTGAAGTTGGAATCCGGCTACCTTCATGGTGGGCAGAAATGGTCGCATGTACAAAATCTTACCAAAGGCAAAACCTCTAGTTGAGGAACAAAAAACAAGGATAGCCTAGTGGTCAGAACATTGCGCTTGCAATTTGACGACCCGGGTTTGCTTCCCATTTGAGGGGATTTTCCCCCTGGAGTTAACATCAGTGCTGACTCCACTTCCCCCAAAAGTCCTTTGGATGAGACTTTAATCCAAGGCCCCATGTGCGAACTCACGCAGAACATCTTGCGCACACATTAAATCCTCACAAGAACAGATGACAAATTTACAAAACAGCATACACACTGCTTGTTAAAAAGCACAGGAGTGTTTATTCCATTATCCTCGATATAAAAGCATAAATAGATAAATAAATAAATAGATAAATAAATACACACACACACACACACACAAACACACACACACACACACACAGACAAACAGTGCCTTACTGTTCAACATCTGTGCTCCTCCAGCCAGCAGCTCTCTTTCAATCTGTCCATCGTCCTCATCTTCTGCCAGCCACCTGCACATCAGGTTCAAACATTTCCAGTGTCAACAGCCAGAGTAAAACAAGACTCATCAACTTAACACCATTCTTTTAAAAAGTAATAATGTGTAGAGAATGCAGGTACACACACGCACACACAGGGACTTGCACATATTTGCACAGACACACACACAGGATGTAAAACATACAGACACACATACTGGATGTAAAAAAGCGCATGGGTGGTTATTCCATTATCCTTGATATAAAAGAATAAATAAAAAATACATAAATAAATAAATAAAATACAAACACACACACAGACACACAAACAGCAACACAAACGCACATATGAACATCACACACACACACACACACACAAACCCAAACAAACACACACACAACCCCCCCCCCCCCCCCCCCCCCCCCCCCACACACACACACACACTGACCTGTTACAGATGAACTCGGTGTCATATTTGTCAGTGTCCATCTGTTTGACCACCACCTTGTCCAGGAACCAACCAGCCCCAGACCCTCGTCCATCATGGCCGATGCGAACTTTACGCAGTTTCATCAAGGTCACAGCCTCAATGTCAAACTCGTCCACCTGCACACAGTGTCAAATGTTTGTTTGTCACCTAATTGTCTTGATCATAGCCTGAGGGTATAGACACTTTCAGAAATAACAGAAAAATTCTGAAAGATAGAGTTAAAGGCTTGATATTTTGTCTTTAGGGGGAAAAATAAAGAATAACCTAGCGGTTAGAACATTGTGCTCACAATCTGATGACCTTGGTTCGATACCTGTTGAAGGGGATGTTTTCCCCTGGGGTTAACATCAGGGCAAACTCTGCTTTCCCAAAAATCCTTTGGATGAGACTATAAACCGAGGCCCTGTGTGGAAACACACAAAGAACATCTTGTGTACATGTTAAATCCTGTTCTGCTTTTCAAAAGAGTAGGCCATTGTGTGCTGGTGGGAACAGATGGCAAAATTTACAAAACTGCATACATACAGGGACTGGATGTAAAAAGGCACATGAGTGCTTATTCCATTATCCCCAATATAAAGGAACGAATAAATAAATTAATTAATAAATCATTTTTCTGTTATTTCTTCCTTTTCATGTGACCTTATTTAGCGTATCAATGCGCCAATTTCCACAGCAGCAACATGTACCTTCCTGCACAGTTCGTAATTGGCTGAATGGAAAAAAAAACACCTTGGTTTTATTTGTAAATTCTATCAAATCCTGAAATTTCACTGCAGAATGGTGTTTTAATTCTAATAGTGGTTTTGTTGTTGTTGTTGTTGTTTTCATAATTCTTCATAATTGTCTGCCTATCTGATTCTCCTGCTGATTTTTAGATGAGATCTCAACACAGTATGTATGGGGTGTGTGAGGGTGGGGGGGGGGGGGAGGGGGGGAGGGGGATAGGGGAGGTGGAGTCAGAACATGTGTGTGTGTGTGTGTGTTTATGCATGTATGCATGTGTGCATGCATGCGTGTGTGCATGTGTTCATGCATGCATGATCACACGTGCGCACACATGCATCTGCATTTTGGGGGCACAAAGAGAGTGTGTCTCCCCCCTCCCTCCCTCCCTCCACCCACCCACCCACCCACCTGTCCTTTCTCAAACTTGTTTCTGTTGGTGGCGGAGCGACGCAGGTAGCGTTTGCCGGTGTCCCCCAGGTCCCCAAAGATGTTGAGGTAGACGTTGGCGTCGGTGCCTGCCGAGGATTTCTTGCCTGTGTGCACCTCCACCTTGTAGTGCACCACTGAAACACAGGGGGCACACACAGGGCTTGAAGGAAGGTGGCAGGATGGTTAAGACGTTCGCCTGCCAGTATGTAAACCGCGAGTTTCTGGGTTCGTACCCAGCCTCGCCCTTTCTTCCCAGTTTGACGAAAAAATCAAACTGAATGTCAAAGTCATTCGGATGAGACTATAAACCGAGGTCCTGTGTGCAAACGCATGCAGAACATCTTGCGCACACGTTAAAATCCCGTTCTGCCTTTCAGAAGAGCAGGCCATCGTGTGCCGGTAGGAGCGGATGACAAAATAAAAAAAAAAAAAAAAAAAAAAACAGCATGCACACAGGTGTTGTGTTTAGATACCATCCCTAAGGGGGAAAAAAAAAAAAAAAAAGGGTAGGCGCTGCACTTGTGGCGACGCGCTCTCCCCGGGGGAGAGCAGCCTGAATTTCACGCAGAGAAATCTGCTGTGACATAAAGTGGTATAAAATAAAATTTTTAAAAAAGAAGCCTCACTCTCTCTCTCCACTCACTCTCAGAACATCTTGTGCACACGTTAAATCCTGTTCCGCTTTTCGTTAAGAGTAGGCCACTGTGTTCCGGTGGTGGGAACAGGGCAAGATTTACACAAAATTTATTTTGTTTATGTGGCACTTCAAGTTAGAGAAAATTAGGAGCAAGTTTCAAGTGTTTCTTTTAGATATCTAAAAGAAAATTTTTTTAAACCACACTGTTTTGCCTTACCTCTCCACTACCAGATAAAATGACACACCGAAGGAGAGAGAGTTTTTAAAAAAACAACAACAAAAGCCTCTTAGTGCCATTTCTCCATCCTCTCTTCCATGTTCCAATCCTCTGGGAGGACAAAATGAAGGGCATTAACCATGACCTTAAAAGATGACCAGTTTTGCCTCCCTTGCTACTGACAGAGCATTACAACAGTCTAATTGAACATATTACACTGGCACATTCAATGTCCAGTATTCCTAAGAAGATGAGAAAGGGGCAGAAATGTTTCATTTATAAGCTACATCCTATCAGTGAAGATACAGAGCAGACACATCACCTAGACATAATGCCAAAAAACAGGTGAATCTTTCAGGTGCAGGTAGTTTCAGGTACTTTCAGGTAGTTTTGTGTCAAGCACACCACAAACCATAACTGTACTCTTCTTGCATGAGAGAGGATTAAAAAATATATATATCTATGCAAGACGTTATGTATGTATTTGTGTCTGATGAACAAAAAGAGGGTCTAGGACTAAAGAAGGAAATAATACAAACATACCAGCATTCAAAACACACACATACACAGACACACACATGCACACACACACACACATACGCACACACACTCACACACATATACGCACACACACACACACACACACACACACACACACACACACACACACACACACACAGGGGGTACAGGATAGCCTATTGATCAGAACATTGCACTTGCAATTTGACGACCTGGGTCCGATTCCCGTTCCAAGGGATTCTTCTCCTGGAGTTAACATCACTGCTGACTCCACTCCCCCAAAAGTCCTTCGCATGAGACTATAAACCGAGGCCCCGTGTGCGAACACACACAGAACATCTTGCGCACATGTTAAATCCTGTTTCGTTTTTCGTAAGAATAGGCCATTGTGTGCCAGTGGGAACAGATGACAATATTTACACAACTGCATACACACGGGGACTGGATGAAAAAAAACACATGAGTGCTTATTCTATTATCCTCGATATAAAAGAATAAATACACACACACACACACACACTCAACACACCACCAACAATCCCACTCACCAGGCAGAGGTTTCTTGATGGCGGGGCCTGTGGCGGGCAGCTCTCTGATGATTTCCTTGTCGTCCTCATCCTCCGCCAGCCACCGCTCACAGGGGAAGCTGAAGCGAGTCTTGCTGCCCAGACTCTGCATCTCCACCTGGGGGGGCACACACAACAGCAGCAACAGCAGAAGACGTGAGAGTAGGCCGTTGTGGTGCCGGTGTGGGAACAGATGAGAATATTTACGCAACTGCATGCATACACACAGGGGGCTGGATTTTATTTAAAAAAAAAAAAAAGGACGTTGAGTGCTTATTCCATTATCCTTGATATATTAATCAACAAAAAAAAAAAAAAAAAAAAAAATATATATATATATATATATATACATACATAATACAAATAGAAAATAATTAAATAAATAAACATATAATAAAAATTTTAAAAATATAAATAAAAAATAAAAATGAATAAACAGGGGCACCCCCTGATGATCCTTCACCCACACACAGTGCAGTCACCACTCCATGGGGTCACCAAACCTAAGTCAACCTCTGGTGATCCTTCACCATCACACAGTGCAGTCACCACTCCATGGGGTCACCAAACCTAAGTCAACCTCTGGTGATCCTTCACCCACACACAGTGCAGTCACCACTCCATGGGGTCACCAAACCTAAGTCAACCTCTGGTGATCCTTCACCCACACACAGTGCAGTCACCACTCCATGGGGTCACCAAACCTAAGTCAACCTCTGGTGATCCTTCACCATCACACAGTGCAGTCACCACTCCATGGGGTCACCAAACCTAAGTCAACCTCTGGTGATCCTTCACCATCACACAGTGCAGTCTGTCTGTCAAAACTCCATGTGCTCACCAAACTCAGGTCAACCTCCCAGATTCCTCCCCCCCCCCACTCACACACACCCCACCATCCCCACCCCAGCCCCACACACTCCCACCACCCCCACCCTCACCCCCACACACTCCCACCACCCCCACTCCCACCACCCACACCCAACACACCCCCACCCACACCACCACCCCTACCCATCCCCCCACCCCCCAAAACCCAAAATCCCTCCTACCCTCATCTCTCTCCCACACACACACACACAAACCTTGTTCAGATGCCATCCAGCAAAAGCGCCGGCGTTGTCGTGCCAGAGGCGGACCTTGTAAGGGACCCCGACGTCGGCAGTGTCGACCTTGAACATGTCCATCTGGCCCTTCTCGAAGGTGTCGCCCTTGTTCTCCAGCCTGATGTCGTCGGACTTGCCCTTGTCCCCGTAGAGAACCATGAAGACGTTGGCGTCGGTGCCGGCGCCTTTGATGTCGCTGGTGAACACCCACACCTGCCACGGTACCTCTGGTGGGGCAAGGAGAGAGGGAGGAGGGAGATGATGGAGAGTGGTGGGGGTTTTTTTTCATTGAATTTATTAGGTTTTTGTGGGTGTGGGTGTGTGTGAGGGGGGGGGGTTGTGTGTGTGGGGGTGGGTGGGGGTGGGGAGATTGTATGTGTGTGTGTTTGTGGGAGAGAGAGAGAGGGAGGGGATGGAGAGTGATAGTAGTGTTTGTTGGTGGTTTTTTTCATAGAGTTTATTAGGCTTTTTTGGGTGGGTGGGTGGGTGAGGGTGGGTGGGTGGGTGGGTGGGGAGGGTTGTGTGTGTGTGTTTATGTGTGTGTGTGTGTGCATGCATGCGTGCGTGCGTGTGTGTGTGTGTGCGGGGAGAGGAGAGGAGAGGAGAGGACAGAGAGAGAGAGAGAGAGAGAGAGAGAGAGAGAGAGAGAGAGAGAGAGAGAGAGAGAGAGAGAGAGAGAGAGAGAGAGAGAGAGAGAGAGAGAGAGAGAAAGACAGAGACAGAGACAGAGACAGAGAGACAGACAGACAGACAGACAGACAAGACAGACAGACAGGCAGACAGGCAGACAGACAGACAAACAGAGAGACAGACAGAAATAAGACAGACAGACAG
>CM060337.1:42208214-42223214 GCA_030674155.1 Stramonita haemastoma
AAATTATTACGCTGACTTACAAAAAACCCTTTGGGGGGGGGGAAAAAAAAAAAAAAAAAAAAAAAAAAAATTTTTTTTTTTTTTTTTTGGTTGGGGGGTGGGGGAAGGGAAAACCTAAAAAAATTTTCTTTTTTGGGGGGGGGGGGGCCCGGGGGGGGGGGGTTTAAAAACCCGGGGGATAAAATTTGTAAATTTGAAAATCCGTTCCGCGGGGGGAAAATGGGGAGGGGGGGAAAAACCAGAAACCCCCTGGGAGGGGGGGAACATAAAAAAAAAAGTCAAAAACTTAAATAATACAATTTAAAAAAATTTAAAAAAAACAAAAAACAAAAGGTGGGGAGGGAGCGATTGCACAAAATCCCTTTGTGGGGAAAGGGGGCGGTCCCTCACATTTGAAAATCAAGGGGTTTCCCGCCCCCCAAGGGGGGGTTTAAAGAAACCCCCGGGGGGAAAAGGAAAAAAATTTTTTTTTTAAAATTTAAAAATTTTAAAAAAATAAAAAATAAAAAAAAAAAAAAAAAAAAATATTTTTATTTTGGGGTTTTTGGGGTTTGGGGGGGGGGTTTTTTTTTTTTGTTTTTTTTTTTATTGGGGGGGAAAAAATTTTTAAAAAAAAAAAAAAAATTTTTTAAAAAAAAAGGGGGGGGGGGGGAAGGGGGGGGGGGGGGGGGGGGGGGGGGGGGGGGGGGGGGGGGGGAGGGGGGGGGGGGGGGGGGGGGGGGGAAAAAGAAGGGGGGGGGGGGGGGGGGGGGGGGGAAAAGGGGGGGAGGGGGGGGGGGGGGGGGGGGGGGGTGGGGGGGGGGGGGGGGGGGGGGGGGGGCGGGGGGGGGGAAAAAGGGAAGGGGGGGGGGGGGGGGGGGGGAAAGGGGGGGTTGGGGGGGAAGGGTTGGGGGGCGGGGGGATTCCAGGGGGTTTTTTTTTTAAATTTTTTTTTTTTTTTTTTTTTTTTTTTTTTTCCCAAATAAAAATTTTTTTTTTTTTTTTTTTGGGGGGGGTTTTTTTTTTTTTTTTTCCAGACATTTTACATTACAGCAACCCCCTGGGCCCTTTAATGGCCCAAACTGTTCACAAGTGTTTCCCCAAGTCCCAAAAAAAAGTGTTATCATTAAGGGGGCCCCAACGGGGAAAAAACCCCCTCCCCCCCTCCCCTCCCCCCCCCCCCCCCCCCCCCCCCAAAAACCCCCCCCCCCCTTTAAATTTTTTTCTCTCTTTTTTTAATCAAAATTACCCCAAAAAAAATTTTCCACAACAAAATTTAAATTTACAACGTTTTTATTTTCTGTCTCAATTTGGTTTTTTTTTTTTTGTTTTTTTTGGGGTTGTGGGTGTGTGGGGGTTTTGGTGTGTTTGTTTTTGGGTGTGTTGGGGTGTGTTTTTGTCTTTTTGTTGTTGTGGGGGTTTTTGGGGGGTTTTTTTTGGGGGGCGCGCGGTGTGTGTGTGGGTTTGACCTTTCAGAGCAAGCCCAAGGGCTAAAAGGGTTATCTCCCCCCCGGGTTGCCTCATAAATAAAGAATACAAAAATTTAAAAAGTTTTTTTTTTTTTTAAAAAGGGACCACAAAACAAACATGTAAAAAAAATTTAAATCAAGGCGGGGAAATTGCAGGGTTCCAAAACGGGACACATCTTTTCACATAAAGGGGGGGAAATTTAAAAAAAAAAAATTAAACCCTTAAACAAGACCAAAAAAAACGGTTTTTATTGTTCTTTGCTCTGAACAAAAAAAGGGGAAAAAAAAAACAGGAGAAAAAAAAACCAAGGAAAAAAAAAAAAAAGGGGGGAAAAAATATAAAAAAAGAAAAAAAATTGTGAAAAAAATTTAAACCCCCCCCCGGGTTAAACATGGGGTTTAAAAACCCGGGTTTAAAAAGAAAAAAAGAAAAAAAAAAAAAGAAGAAAAAGAGAAAAAAAAAAAAAAAAAAAGGAAGCAAATTACCTCCTTTACGTTTTACTCATTTGGGGTTAAAAGGGAAAACAGCTCCCCCTTAAAAAAAACTCTCCCCCTCCCAAACCCAGCGCAGGGAAAGAGGCACCCAAGCATGCACCCCACGCACACACACACAAACCCCACACCAACACCCAAACAGGACGCCGACACACACACACAACACACATGCGCCAACACCCCACAAAAATTTTTCTTCCTGCTTTTTTGGCTATCGATGCCCAGAAAAAAACGGGGCCCCAAAAAAAACCCTTCCCCACCCCATAGCGCATGCACGCACGCACGCAAACACCATACACCCACACCCCACCCACACACATACACACACTTACACGCGCACTCACACACCATAAAAATTTTTCTTCCTGTACTTTTTTTTTAAAACCTTGTTTTAAGAAAAAAGGGCCCCCCAAAGCGCATGCGTGCATAGAGGAAGACAGACAAACAGACAGGGGAGACGGAGACATGACAGACAGACAGAGAAAGACAGACAGACAGAGACCGAGAGAAAGAGACAGGAGTTCCTGCACTTAATGGGAAGCCATGGCAGATGAACAGAAGAAGGAGGATGCTGCCGACTTTAACTGCAGTCACGGAGGACAAAGAAATGGAATGATGACGCACTCTTGTACATCACCACTGACGTCAGTAATCACTGCCACACGTCAGTCACAGTATAAAAAACAACAACACACAAAAAACAAATAACAAAAAAAAAAAAAAAACCTAGATCTAGGCAGCCGTATCTTACGCGCTGCGGAACACGATTACATGTGACCGAAATCATAAAAAATCTATTAAAGGAAAGGGGGGCCAGAGAGAGAGAGAGAGAGAGAGAGAGAGAGAGAGAGAGAGAGAGAGAGAGGAGAGAGAGAGAGAGAGAGAGAGAGAGAGAGAGAGAGGGTATTTGTTTTTCATTTTTTTTGGTAATTTTTCTTTTTTATTTTAGTGATTCTTTTCTTTTCTGATGTTTTAGTTACTCTAATTTTTTTGTTAAATTTATTCTTTTTTTTTTCATTTTTTTTTTTTTTAACTTAAAAAAAAGTGTTAGTGATTCTTTTATTTTTCGAAGGCAAGTCACAGTCAAACCAGGCAGCACTGCTCGATAACTTCAAGAGCTGGATGAAGAGAGTCGAGGACTCTGTGACATCAGGGTGTGTTACGTGACCGCAATCCTAAATCACTTGCTGACAGCGGCAGAATGCCAAAGTAGGGGAGGGGAGGGAGGGGAAGGTGGCGGAATTGGGGATAGGGAGGGAGGGAGAGGCAGGGTTATCTAAGGTTGTAGGGGGAAGGTGGAGGGGCGAATTCAGGAAAGTTTATTCCAGAAAAAAGTTTATTTAGGAAAAGTTATAATTTTGGAAAAGTTTAACTCGAAAAGTTTAACTAGAAAAGGTTTATCTCTGGAATTTTATTCGGAAAAAGAATTTGAAAACTATCTAGAAAAGTTATTCTGGATATTATCCTCTAGGGAGTGTTTTTTTTTCCTACCGATTCACCAACAAATTGAAAACATATCTGAGCTAAAGAATTGATGACTTATAACGTGACCATCTGTGTTAGGTTTTATAGTTTTGGTGATGTTTTACCAAATACATGCTGATTCCCCTGCGAAGGACACTGGACACAGAGAATGTGCATTAGTCAGAAACAAAACATCAATGAGAGTAATAAGTGGAGGAAACAAATAAGAGGCGTCCCAACGACACAGAAAGTAGGTCAGACGCACGGAGGTTTACCGAACTGGCCCCTCCCCCCCACCCCCATCCGTAGAAACGTCCCCCCCCCCCCCCCGCCATCTCTCTCTCTTTCTCTCTCTCTCTCCTCTCTGACATTTTTTTTTTTTATCTAGGGCCACAGACCGACAACTCTTTGTCATCACCGCTAATATAATGGTTTCTTAGAAGAAAAGATGCTGGAAAAGTGCAAGAAGTGGGAGGGAGGAGGTGGGGGGGTGGGGTGGCGGACTTGTCTAATGAGAGAGAGAGAGAGAGAGAGAGAGAGAGAGAGAGAGAGAGAGAGAGAGAGAGAGAGAGAGAGGAGAGAGAGAGAGAGAGAGAGAGATTTGATTCTTTTATCGAAGATAATGGGATAAGCAATCAGATGCTTTTTTTTTTACATCCAGTCCCCGTGTGTATCAGTTTTGTAAATGTCATCTGAGAGACAGAGTCAGAGACAGAGACAGGACACACAGAGAGACAGAGACACAGAGAGAGACACACAGAGACAAAGTCAGAGAGATCGTGCCAAACGGCCAAGTGGCAATGGCGTGTGCATGAGTGGTGATCAGAACACGAGTGGTGATTAGGTGGAGCTGAGAGATGGAGGTCAAAGTGCAGAGGGACCCTATACAGACGTTGATTGTTCCCAAGGCTTTACTACTGTACTGGAGTTACGCCGTTTTGCTACGAAACAGTTTTGTTTTGTTTTGTTTTGTTTTTACTTTGGTGTGGGGGACGTTTGGTGGAGAGTTCTGTGAGAAATTAATGTGACAGTTGGTGTGTCACATCCCATATCCGCATGCCAACATGCTTGTATTTCCCTAGTCTTCCTAGTATACAAGGTACGGATTCTGTCTCTCTCTGTATGTCTCTCTGTCTCTGTTGTTGTTTTTTTTTTTTAATGTATATCCCTAATCAGGGCAAGGGCCGGATGAAAAAAAGCATGTAATACTTACTCTGTAACCCTTGAAAAATAAACATTCATTCATTCATTCTTCATTCATTCATTCATTCTCTCTCTCTCTCTCTCTCCCCCCCCCTCCCCTCCCTCTCTCTCTCTCCCCTCCCTCCCTCCCCCTCTCTCTCCTCCTCCTCCCCCCCCTCTCTCTCTCCCCCCCCCCTCTCTCTCTCTCTCTCTCCCATGATTCTGGATTCCTTTGATTAATGATCTTGATGTTCGTTTTGTTAGCGCACTAGCGATTTGTAACGTTTTCAGCAGTTCAAGACTAGATCTATGGGTTAATGAATGATTGATATAATTATTTCCAAGCCCTTTGGCAGGCACCTATAGCACCCTCTTCCTCAGGAGTCCACTCGTGCAAGCTAGAGGTCTCTGACATCTGACATCTCGCTCCCCAACGACCGCATAGGTTATGGGAACACCTTTAACGTTTATGCTCATTTTTAGAGGAACAACTGCAGACCAGGCCTAAATGAATAGGATACCGATAGCATGCGGATTTCTCTACGACATAAGCATATTCCTTGTGGATCTTAAAAACATTTCATGATGACTATTCCCTTTTCCCTCAGCAAACGAGGTACATAAAAATGCTGTATTTCTGAATGGCAATTCCAGCCTCCCCCCCCCCCCACTCCTCCCCCCACTTTTTAATAAATGCATTTCCTAAGTGTTGTTTGTTAGGCCTACCAGTGTAGGGTATCGCTGTGAACAGAAACTAAGTGTGAAATCTCTCCCTGCCGCCTGATGCTTTTCTTGTAAACGTCCTGACACTGCCAGTCTTACGCTAGTTAATAAGGCTGTTTAGCGTGCGGTTAGTACGTGTGTGTGTGTGTGTGTGTGTGTGTGTGTGTGTGTGTGTGTGTGTGTGTGTGTGTGTGTGTGGTGTGTTGTGTGTGTGTGGTGTGAGAGAGCGTGCGTGCGTGCGTATGTGCATGCATGTGTGTGTGGGCGTGGGTGTGCGGGGTTGCTGTTTTGTTCTCGTTTATTTTGTTTAGCATTTCCTTAACAAAATTTGGCTTATTTGCACCCTCAGAAAAAAAATCATTAACAGGAAAAAAAAAAGATCCTGTTTCTGCCAGAAACTGCACACTCATTGACACGAACGCACGCACGCACGCACGCACGCACGCACGTGCGCGCGCGCACACACACACACACACACACACACACACACACACACACACACACACACACACACACACACACACACACAGTTCGAATAAAGCTAGGACCAGCTGTTATGTTAGCGTCAACCGTGTCTGACAGAAAGTTGATTAGACTGCCGTGTACGTAAAGGAAAGCATTCACACACCCACACAAACACACACACATACCCACAACACCACAAACACACGCACAAAGACAGACAGACATATATACACACACACATACACACACATACACACACATACACACACGCACAAACACACCCACAAAGACAGACAGACACACACACACAACACAACACACACACACACACACAACACAACACACACACCACACACACCACACACACACACACACACCACACACGCACACACACACACACACACAATCACACCCACAAGACACACACACACACACTCACACACACAAATACACACACACACACACACACAACACAACACACACACACACACACACACACACACACACACACACACACACACACACACACACTACAACACCCCCCCACACACACCACACAGAGCCTACACCAGAGTTCGAATAAAAACCAGCTGCTAGCGTCAACCGTGTCTGACAGACAGTTGATTTAGACTGCAGTGAAGGTGAAGGCAAGGATCAGCACAAACAGACAGAAAAAGGCGGTCAGTAGCCAAACTAAACGACCTTTGGTCCACTTCCTTACAGTACAGCTAGCTGACCGCTGGTCAGTCAGTCAGTCAGTCAGTCACATCAGCCCTGATCAAAGATTCAAAATGTGTTGTTGTTGTTGTTGTTACCTGTTCCCCAGCTTAAACCTTGGGGGTCACCCAGAATATGTACTATTTTGTTTTGGGTGGTGTTTTTTCCCCCAGTTTTCCGAATAGGTTACAAAATAAGAAACCAGCAAATAAAACAAAAACAAAAAATCCACACACAAACAACAACAAAAACTCAGAAGAGTAAAAAACAAACAAACAAAAAAAAACAACCAAAAATATACAGATAGATAGATAGATAGATAGATAGATAGATAGATAGATAGATAATAGATAGATAATAGATAGATAGATAGATAGATAGATAGATTATCACTTGTGAGACCGTAAGTACATACTGAATGAACAGTCCGTGCGTCACCTCGCCATGCAGGCAGCCATAGTGGGCCTTCTGAGGATTTTGTGCAGGTTGTTGTGCTAAAGCACTTGTCATGGCTGAAGTCTCAACAGGCATTTCAAAGCAAAACACTAGTTTGAACACTGCAGGCCTTGTCACTGGACTAACGACATCAATGACTGACAAAGCTTTTTTAGCCTGGGCCAAGTACATGTTTCATTCCTTTCACCCCTTATTAAGGATATAAAAAGTAAAGTAACGGGTATAGGTGATGACAAAGAGGAAAAACATCCTAAGAGCAATTTACCTAAAAGAAAAAGCAATATATATATAATAATTCAGACAGACAGACAGACAGAGATCTAGATAGAAGAAAGACAGAAAGACAGACAGACAGACAGACAGATAGATAGATAGATAGATAGATAGATAGATAGATAGATAGATAGATAGATAGATAGTTAGAGACGATAATAGATAGATAGATAGATAGATAGATAGATAGATAGATAGATAGATAGATAGATAGATAGATAGATAGATAGAAGAGAAGAGAGAGAGATAGATAGATAGAGATGGATGGATGGATAGATGGATAGATAGAAGATAGAGAGAAGATAGATAGATAGATAGATAGATAGATAGATTGATTGATTGATTGATTGATTGATTGATAGACAGACAGACAGATAACTAGCTAGCTCAGTGTTCAGGGACTTGCTTTCCTCCAAGTTAAGGTCAAGCACCATCGAGCGTGGTTACCAAGTGGATGGGTGACCGTTTGCGCGCCTTGGCTTTTTAGTACAGTTCCCCCAGTTCACCCAGCTGTAAATGGGTACCTGCCCTCTTTAGGGTCAGGGAAGGTAAAGCAGTGAGGGAGAGGAGTTGGGCGCCGCCCTTAATTATACTGGCCCCTGGAAAAGTTGAGGTCTCTCACATCTCTCTCTCCCCAACGACCGCATAGGTTTTGGGACACCTTGAGCATACTGATTATTTATTTTTTTATTTATTTTTATACCACTTGATGTCACAGCAGAGTTCTCTGCGTGAAATTCGGGCTACTCTCCCCGGGGAGAGCGCGTCGCCACAAGTGCAGCGCCTACCCATTTTTTAAAAATTATTATTTTTTAATCAAACACGAACCCTCTGAGCCTACCAACCAACCGTCTTACCCACTCAGCCAACAGGGGCCCCACCTCTGGAACAGACGCATAATTCTCAGGTGTATGACATGTGTGTGACCCAGAGAAAAGGGTGCGTGTCTTCCACATTATATCTGTGGTGTCTTAGTCCCCCATTCCAACCCCCAGAAACGGAAATACCACTCTACGCTAGGCTATGCTATGCTCTACGCTACGCTATGCTATGCTATGCTAGGGCCTATTGCACAAGACTGCTTTTAGGCCTACTAGGCTACTTCCTTCCTTTTCCCACTGCCTGCCTACTAGTCCTATACCCGGAAGAAAGTCAGCAAAATATGAGAGATGTGGGGCATAGGGAACACAAGTAGTACACTGACAACATTACCAGTGCGAAGAAACCTATAGGCGTTGTCAGCACGGCATGACTCACACTAACAAGGGAGAGAAGTAGCCTGGTGAATCGCACATGATCACAGTAAAAAAAAAAAAAAAAAAAAAAAGGAAAAAAAGGACAGATAGAGACAGAGACCTGACAGACAGATACAGACAGCGCAGAGACTCAGAAACGCACGCACGCACGCACGCAATCACACACGACACACACACACACACAACACACACACACACACAGAGGGAGGGAGGGAAGGAGGGAGGGAGAGAGAGAGAGAGAGAGAGAGAGAGAGAGAGAGAGAGAGAGAGAGAGAAGAAGAGAGAGAGAGAGAGAGAGACAGAGACAGAGACAGAGAGATTATATCGCTGACAGTGACAACGATGTAGGTACACAGCTATACTATGCACGTGCAGGGAACAGGAGAAAGGAAAGAAAAAAGACGAAAAGACAGACCAGTAGAGAGAGAGATCACAGCGGCAGGTCTACACTATGCCGGTGGCAGGCAACATAACAGGGCTTTAGCCTCTCCCCCTATCACCTTATCGATGGCCGCAGAGGCACACACACTCCCCTCCTATCCCTTATCAATCCCCACTGTAGCTGATACACTACTGACGCTGACAGACGTCCTCCTACATGCCTGCCTGCCAAACGCTCACCAACACTTTGCTCATTCTCAGGAGGAGAAGTGGTTTTCCAACGTCTGAAACCTGTAGTGTATCATCGTTCTCTTCTCAGCCTACTGCGTGTATACTATCCTGCCTGCCTGCCTGCCTCCTGCCTGCCTGTCTGTCTGTCTGTCTGTCTTCTGTCTGTCTGTCTGTCTGTCTGTCTGTCTATCTATCTCTTAGCCTGGCGACCGTGGGGGCACCCCTGAAGACTTGACAACCAGTTCCCTCCATTCCTCTCTCTGTCCGTGTCTTCATCTTCTTCTATTCAACAACAGCTCAAAAAAAGGATGGTGGACGAATAGAAAGTGAGGTTGGGATCATTGTGTGTAAAGGATGAAGATTGTGAGGACTGATGAACGCATACACCAGAGAGAAGTTGGGATGTATATGAAAGGATGGAGATTGTGTGGATGAAAGGTTGGGATATACACACAAGATGGAGATTGTGAGGATAGATGGACTGAAAGCAGAGGTTGGGATTATACATAGGTCTAAAAGAGTATGAAGATTGTGAAGATACGGAAAGTAGAAAGGTTGGGATAACACACAGGATGAAGATTGTGAGGATGGATGCATGGATGGATGGATGGATGGATGGATGGATGACGGATGATGGATGGATGGATGGATGGATGGATGGACGGAATGAATAGGTTGCGATTACACACAGAAGGATGAAGATTGTGAGGATGGATAGACGGAAAGAGAAAGGCTGGGATAACACATAGAAGGATGAAGATTGTGAGGATGGATAAACGGAAAGAGAAAGGTTGGGATAACACATGGAAGGATGAAGATTGTCAGGATGGATAGACGGACACTATATATAGAGAGAGGAAGAGTAGAGAGAGATGTTGAGGGTTAGTGGATGGGCGGCTGAAGAGAGATGTGATGAAGGTGAAGAAGAGAAGAGGTTTTGAAGACATAATTATTGAGGAATAAAGAGATGTGGGGTAGGGAGAGGGGGAAGAGGGGGTATACAGGAGGGTGGTACCAATGATACTAGGAACATGGCCAAGCTGAAAAGCAGCGATGTGGAGACAGACAGACAGACCAGACAGACAGACAGACAGACAGGATATATCAGGGATGGATATGATGATAGCAGCAGAGCAGACAGGGGCACACCGTGTTCAGACAGGGCTGAATGAAACTGTACTGCTGCTTGGCTACACAACTTGCGGGAGTGGAGAGAAGAGAGAGAGAGAGAGAGAGAGAGAGAGAGAGAGAGAGAGAGAGAGAGAGAGAGAGAGAGAGAGAGAGAGAGAGAGAGAGAGAGAGAGATAGAGAGAGAGAGAGACAGAGACAGAGACAGAGAGACAGAGAGACAGAGAGACAGACAGACAGACAGACAGACAGACAGAGACAGAGAGAGAGACAGACAGAGAGACAGAGAGAGACAGAGAGAGAGACAGAGAGACAGACAGAGAGAGAGATAGAGACATAGACATAGACAGACAGAGAGACAGACAGACAGAGGGAGAGAGAGGTAGGGAGAGAGAGACAGAGACAGAAACAGAGAGAGACAGACAGACAGAGAGACAGAGAGAAACAGAGAGAGTGAGAAACACAGAGAGACACAGACAGAGAGAGAGAGTCAGAGAGAGACAGAGACAGAGAGAGAGAGATTGAGATTTATCGATAACCCCCACACTCCCAGGTCTGTGTTTACACCCCTCTTCGCCTCATCAGCCATCTTTTTCCCATCGCCTTCCCGGATCCCTCATCAACATCACCCCCACCCCCCACCCCACCCCTCACCCCCTGGGGAAAAAAAAACGCCCTAACCGGCCTTGAAAACCCTTCCCCTACCCACGCCTACGCTGTTTGTTCCCCAAACGATGGCTTTTCCCTCTACATGTCATCGTGTTTTGTGGAAGGTGTGTTGCAATCATACTGTGTGGATCCTTCATACCTATTGCCCCCATACACACATTACAAGTTGTTGTCCTCTCTGAACGTGATATTGCAGGCGATGATCTACGCTATACATTCTCCTCAGAGTGCTTTTTAGGCTCGCTCCTCCTCCAATCCCCCATCTCACACCCATTCGGTCTGTTCCATCAGCCACACAGGATTAGGGTGATCCTCTCTCTCTGTCTCTGTCTCTCTCTTTCTTCTTGACTGTCTCAATGAATCGGTTGTTTTTTGTTGTTGTTTTTGTGTTTTTTTGTTGTTGTTTTTAAATCACATTTTGCATACCAACACACTGGTTTTCCCCATTCCCCCTAAACTCCGTGTACTGTGGCCTAAGGCCGATGTACATATTAAAACTGTTCAGTGTTCAGTGTTCTCTCTCTCTTCTTGACTGTGGCTTGACTTCTCTCCCCAACTCCTGCAGAAGTCGCTGAGGCACACTGCACTGAAATGTTCGGTGTTTGACCTGGTTGAACCTCATGGTTGGAGCCTATCCCTCTCTAGCAAAGAGCGGAGTGTAAAGCTCTTCCTCCTTGATCAGCCTAAACGGACCACCATAGCTGATATGCTCTTTTGCCCCCCCCCCCCAAAAAAAAGAAAAAAAAAGTGGACGGGGTTTCCCTTTGTGCCCAATATGTTCTGCGTGTGTTCGCAGAACGTCGGGATCTCAGTTTATGGTCTCCTTTGAATGACTTGAGGAAAAAAAGAAAAAGTACAAACCAGAAGGAAAACGCCTGTGGAATCCAGTCTGAGATCTGGCATCCATACGACTGTTTACACGACTTGTGTTGACTTTCATTCAGGTGCCTGGTTTGATATTGGCACCTTTCAGCTGTGTGGAGACATCTTGTCTATTTGGGATTCTCTAAACACAAAAGAAGGGGCTCTTCTCCTAAGGAAAAAAATCCCTGGAACAAACAGCTCAGAGAAGACTTGAACCAGCGCCTTCAGTTACGACCAGATCATCAGTTTGACGCTCTAACCGCTGGGATACTCCCCACGTCCCCCCCCCCCCCCCCCTACACACACATATTTTTCATCTATTCTTGATCACATGTATCATAACGAAAGCAAACTTTCCCAAATAAAAAAGGGGGGGTGGGGGGTGGGGGGGAACAAAAAAATCCAACAAAACCAACCGTTTTTTCAATGCAAGATGCCAGAGAGCAGCCAACAGAAATGTTTACCGATGCCTTTTGAAGAAGAAGAAGAAGAAGAAGAAGAAGAAGAAGAAGAAGAAGAAGAAGAAGAAGAAGAAGAAGAAGAAGAGCCCCTTCTTTTGTGTTTAGAGAATCCCAAAATAGACAAGATGTCTCCACACAGCTGAAAGGTGCCAATATCAAACCAGGCACCTGAATGAAAGTCAACACAAGTCATGTAAACAGTCGTATGGATGCCAGATCTCAGACTGGATTCCACAGGCGTTTTCCTTCTGGTTTTGCCGGGGGGGGGGGGGGGGGGGGGGGGACATATAAAGTGGACAGACCAAAATGAAAATATGTTTGTGTGTGCGTTTTTGTTTTTTTGTTTTGTTTTTTTTGTTGGGGCTTTTTTGGGGGGGAGGGTGTTGGTGATATTTTTCGGAGAACAAATCTCCTTCAAAAGGTTTTGCCGACAGACTGTGTTGGATTTTTTGTTTTCCTGATGACTGCACAGACAGGATCAAGATCTGGTCATCTCCTATTCTGTCGCTGGTCAGGATAGATAGTAACACATCATCCTCATCCTTCAGGATATGTCTGTCCCTTCAAATCCATTCATCTCTTTCTTTCTTGTTTGTTTGTTGTTTGTTTTTACTGTATACTTTCATTCTGGTTCTGGTGGCTCCTGCGACGGTACTGGAACTTTCGTATCGGTCATTGCCTTTCCAATGGATCATTCCAGTGGCGTGGAGAGGTGGGGGGGGGGGGTGTCTGCTGCATGGGTAACAGTTTGCCCTCCATACTTACTGACCCAGGCTTTGCGCTTTAGAGACTAGAGCGCAACTCCATAGTCTTCCGAGACTGATGGGTGCCTACTTCTACTTTCATTCGGTAGCGAAAAAGACTGTGCAGGCATAGGTGCAAAAAAACAAAAACAAACAAAAAACAACCCAAAGACACAACCCCCAAAAAACAACAACAAAATACAAACCCAAACACCCCCCAAAACAAAGCATACAAAACACAAACGAAACAAAACAAGACAAAGAAACCAACAGAGATGATTCCAAACCATGCAAGACGGTAAAGACACCCCACCCCCCCCTTCCCCCTTCCTCCTCATATCCTACCTGCCTGCCTGCCTGCCTAGTCTCCCATACATCTTACACAATGGCCTTGTCCCAGAACTCTATCATCCTCTATTGCCTCTGTTCTTCCTCATAATTATGCCATCATCACCACACATTGCCAGATGTGTGTGTGTGTGTGTGTGTGTGTGTGTGCGTGCGTGCGTGCGTGCGTGCGTGCGTGCGTGCGTGCGTGCGTGCGTTGTGTGTGTGAGAGAGAGAGAGAGAGAGACATACTGACGGACAGACAGAAAGACGGATAAGAGAGAGAGAGACAGACAGACAGATACAGAAGAGAGAGACAGAGAGAGAGACAAGAGAGAGAGACAGAAGAGAAGAGAAGAGAGAAGAGAGAGAGAGAGAAGAGAAGAGAGGAGAGAGAGAGAGAGAGAGACAAAGACACATAAGAGAGAGAGAAGAGGGGGGGTCTACTTTTTGGGAGGGAGGTGACTTTTTGTATTTTTTTAGGAGGGGGGGGGGGAGGGGGAGGGAGGAGGAGGGAGGGGAACGAGACGAAACAGTGTGTCGAGATATGAGAGCACATGAAGGAAGAGACCCGATGAAACCACAGCGCATGGATAGAGAGGAGAGAGAGAGTAGAGAGAGAGAGAGAGAGGAGAGAGAGAGAGAGAGAGAGAGAGAGAGAGAGAAAAGACACATAAAAGAGAGAGAGAGAGAGAGGGGGGGGGGGGGTCTGTTTTTATCTGTTTTGGGGGTTTTGTTTTAGGTTTGTACTTTTTCTTTTTTTTTTTTCTTTCTTTTTTTCCTTTTTTTTTTGGGGGGGGGGGGGGGGGGGGGGGGGTGGTACATTTGAAGATGGCGGTCATAAACAGTTTGGTGTCTGGAGATAATGAGAGCCACTATGAAGGCAAGAGATCCCTGTTATGATATCACAGCGCCATGTCTAGTAAAGGTGGCTTTGTTGGGGTTAGAGATAGGGTTTTTTTTTGTTTATTTTTGCTGTTGTTGTCGTTGTTTTAAGCTGTTATGGCACACACAAAAAACCCGTTCTTACGTCATAGGTGTTAAAACACTCTTCGGCTGTTTCTAGTCAAGTGAGAGGGCGCCTGATTCTATTATCTCATTCCCCTCTCCTCCACCTCCACCCCTTCTTCTTTGTGGCTTTCTTGCTATTGTTGCTTTGTTTTATTTGTTGTGTGCTCGATTTGTTTGTTTGTTTGTGTGTTGTGTGTGTGTGTGTGTGTGTGTGTGTGTGTGTGTGTGTGTGTGTGTGTGTGTGTGTGTGTGTGTGTGTGTGTGTGTGTGTGTGTGTGTGTGTGTGTGTGTGTGTGTGTGCGTGCGTGCGTGCGTGCGTGGTGTGTGTGTGTGTGTGTGTCTATGTCTGTGTCTGTGTGTTTTCTTTCTTTCTTCAGAGAGGGTTTGGGGGTGACTGGATGTATTAGCATAAACTGGGAGGGATGGGGCTGATATCATTTTTTCATTCATAGGTGGATCTGTGGTCTAGAGGTAACACACCTATCTAGAAAGCGCGAGTTTCAGGTTCGATTCCCGTTTGACCCCGGACATTGCCCATATCCTCTAGACCTTAAGTAGAGGTCTGAGATTTGGGTTTTTTTGTTTGTTTATTATACAGAGTTCCCGTGAGTAACACACATTCAGCACACGTAAGAGAACACACAGCAACAACAACAACAACAACAAAAAACGTCTGGGACAAGACTCTGTAAAAAAAAAAAGGCTA
>CM060337.1:42225714-42255714 GCA_030674155.1 Stramonita haemastoma
GGACATGTTTCAGCCTTTCGTGTCACAGACAGTGTCACAAAGACGGAGTTGTCCATCTGGCCGGGCCGAAGAAAGAAAGTGACAGACTGACAAAACGACTTTCACACGTGGAAACGGCACCATACCTGAACTGATCCCTCACCCCTTTGATTTCTGTATTGACCTGATGATGACGACAGCAGGGATGCTGAAGCACCACTGACTCATCTCCATGGAAGACATCTCGAACAGTGCCCAGCCAGCGGCCGAACTCCAATACATTTAAGTGAAGGAGTTTATATTGTAAGTCCTTCCTCCCCAATCTTCCCCCCTCCCCCCCCCCCCCCACTTCCAAAATTGTATTTTGTGAAAGAAATTGTATCTCAGATCCCCTTCTCCGTTTTCCCCCCCTCCCCCCCCCCTTAATTAATTCCCTGATTGTTTGAGAAATCATTTCCATCATGACAGACAGTTTAAAATCAACCAGAACAATTGTACTGTACTACTGCTACATTCATTCTCTCAATCGTTCACTCATTTCTTCCCTCTTTCTTTCAGCCACATTGTACAGAGGATGGACGGAATGAAGGCGACATGAAGCAGCACTTAACAGTGAGGCAGCGCCCCCCTCCTTCCCCTGCTGTCTGCTCTGACTGCTGATGACGGCACTGTCCCTGTCTTCTGAGGGACAGCTTGGGACAGCAGCTTCACCACTAACACTGCAGCTTCAGCTGGCCTTTCCCCCCCACCCCCACCCCCACCCCGCTCAATCCCCCCCCCTCCACACCGATCTTCAGCATATCTGACATGGGACAGGGGTGGTGGGATGTGACAGAGCTCTGAACACCCAGGTGTACTAAACTGGAACACTTCTCATCCCACAGGATACACAGACAGGCAGACAGAGAGTCAGACAGACAGCGGACAGACACACACACAGACAGACAGACAAATAGAGAGACAGGCAGGCAGGACCCTAGGGCTTCAGATGACGGTGCTACTGTTGTAGTGAAGACAGTGATAATATAAAGCAACAGTTGGCAGCGTGGCTGAAGAGTGTCGTGTCGAGGAGCTGCCCGCTTTATTACGAGCTGTGAAGTCAGCTGTATAGGCCTAGGCCTCCGCCTGTGGGGTAACAGTTAGTTATAACCACGCTGCCAACAGCCACAGCACAGCACAGCAGCAAGTAGTCTTCTTTCTTTTCACCTGTGAGTACCGCCACATTGCTGTGACAAAAAACCTCGCCACCGCCACCGCCACCACCACTACCGCCGAAAACTTATTTCTCCGCCGACTCTGCCCGCGCGTGAGGAATGACTATTAGCGTTGGCAACAAGTCTGGCTGCCGGTAGCAGCAACAGCAGCAGCAGCAGCAGCAGCAGGATCTGTGTGTGTGTGTGTGTATGTAGTGTGGCGAGGAAGGAGTGAAGTGATATCTTCCCCCTTTACTCCCCTACTCTTAGTTACTTTACTCAGTGATCTCCGAGCTGCCGCCTCTGTCAAACAGTGGGCCATTGCTTCTTGGCCCAGTCAGTCGACTGTTTTTCTCGCTTCTTCTTTTTCTGATGATACTTCGCAATTTGTGTGAAGAGACAGAGCTAAGTGAAAACTTGGCTCAAGACAGACACCACTGCCGGATAGATCATTCTTTAAAAAAAACAAAAACTAAACTAAAATGTGACATTGTTGTATGTGAGAATCAGTGTGACAGGCCCATTTCCTATACCTCCACTCCACTACCACCCATCTTTTCCTAAGTGCCGGGAGTTCAACTGTACAAGCTAATCTTGTGTGTAAGTGTTTGTCACCGCCGAAGCCTCAACACTCACTGGGAACAAAATGAATTGAAAAAAAAAGCACCAAGGTGACACTGGTAAGTAAGTAAGTAGTGTGTTTGTGGAGAGGGCAGATTGTGTTTACCGGAAGACCAAACAAAGAGCTTTTTCAGAGGAGGGTGTTTTTCAAAGGAGTAAGCAACAAGAGTGATTGAGCATCCTCCGAAGATGGAATGGTACCGCGGAGGAGACTTCGTGAAACTGATGTTCACACTGTGGCTGCAACAGTACGCTTTGACCTGAGAGAAGAAGAAGACAGCCCGTGTCTTCTGCTGCCTGCCTGCCCCACCTCAGGGGGCTGACTGACAAAGAGAGCCACAGCCTAGGGAAGAGGAATAAAGGCAATGACCACCACCCACCACCACCATGTCTGCTAAGCTGACCGCCACCCTGCTGACCACGCTGGTCACGACGGTGCTCCTCCTGCACCCCCCTCCCCCCGCGGCGGCCATGGACTTTCACGCCATGGAGGACAACTGCATCCTGAGCTTCGTGGTGCCCAGAGACAAGGTCAAGTCCTCGTGCGACATGGAGGAGCGCGTGACGCGGCGCCTCAACGCCATGGAGACCAAGGTGACGCTGTACAAGCAGCACGTGCAGGAGCTGCAGGAGCAGCTGAGCAAGGAGCGCCAGCTGCACAGGCACAGGCTGGACGAGCTGCAAGAACTCCTCGCCCACAGCCAGGGAAGTCCCCCGGGAGGAGGAGGAGGAGGAGGGGTGCTCCAGGATCGCGTCTCGGACCTGGAGGAGGAGGTAAGGAAGATCCGGGCAGCCCTGGCCTCCTCCTCCTCCTCTGCCGCCAAACCCTCGCCCTCCCCAAGCCTGGCGGAGAAGCTTCACGGGCGAGGCGGGGTCAGTCTGGGCGTGGTGCCCGTGGGCCGCACGCGCGAGGAGGAGGAGAAGGCCGTGACGGTGCTGGTAAAACGGTGGTGCGCAGCGAGGTGAGCAAGCTGTTCGACAACTACACGCAGTACGTGGGCCGCTACGTGCGGGACCAGGCGCTGGCCTTCAACCAGATCATCAACCTGGTGCCGCGCCAGGACCCCCCGCCCCCCTCCTCCTTCCACCACCACAACCACCTGCCGCCCAAGTGGCCCAACAGCAAGCTGAGCAGGAACAACGACATCCAGCGCGGCAAGAAGACCACGCCCAGACCCCCGGGCAGGGATGCCCAGCTGCTGAACGAGCTGGAAGGGATCCGGAACCGGCTGAACAGCACGGGGAGGTGGCAGAACCTCCTGGACAACGCCAGGGTCAACGCCTCGGCCAAGGCCAACCCCGGACAGGTCCCCGACCCCGCACTGGCGCCTTCACCGGATCAGGACCACGCCGTCCGGGACAGCGGTCTCCTGGACATCAACGACACTGCCAGCGGCGACGCCAACGAGACGGCTGGTGACAACGTCGCCCTCCGCTTCACTCAGTTAGCCAACGACTCCGACCCTGCAGGCGCCACTACCTCCTCCCCCAACGTCCACGTCCCTGCCAACCCAGACTCTGTGGCTGGAGCAGGAGGCAAAGACGTCGCCTCGGCTCAGTCTCGCATGAGCTATAACGCAGACCTCAACAAGCTACCCGACCCCGCCGCCTTAGAACCCGGCAGCGGTGGTAGTGAGGGTGGAGACAAGGCAGCAGCAGCAGCAGCAGAGGGGGTGCCCAACGTGTCCGGGTGGATGGAGAGCATGATCCACGACCAGAGCACGGGGCAGTACATCCAGGAGCTGCTGCGGACGGAGGTGCAGCAGGCGGTGGCGGGGCAGGTGGAGGAGGTGGTCAGCCTGGTGGCCAAGCACTCCAGTCTGCTGGACGGCCAGCTGCACGACCAGCACCTGCAGTTCCGTCAGCTGGAGCAGCGCCTGGCCGCCGACATCAAGCACCTCAGCCAGGTTTGATTCGATTTGATTTGATTTCTTCTTTACTAGTTTGCTGCTGCCCCATATGCCAAGAAGGCATAAAAAAAAGACTTTGGATGGATTCTTTTTATATCGAGGATAATGGAATAAGCACTTCTTGTGCTTTTTTTTTTTTTTTTTTTTTTACATCTAGTCCCCGTCTGTATGCACTATTGTAAATGTCATTTGTATCTACCGGCACACGATGGCCTACTCTTACGAAAAGCGGAACAGGATTTAACGTGTGCGCAAGATGTTCTGCCATGCGTTCGCACACGGGACCTCGGTTTAAAGTCTCATCCGAAAGAGAGAGAGAGAGAGAGAGAGAGAGAGAGAGAGAGAGAGAGAGAGAGAGAGAGAGAGAGAGAGAGAGAGAGAGAGAGAGAGAGAGAGAGAGAGAGAGAGAGAAACAAATGAGCTAGAGAGATGAATAAGTTCTGTTGTGTTTTTTTTTCTTTTAATCCTTGTCTTGGCAAGATAAGATCCACCACCACTTACTCTCTTTCTTTTGTACCCATTATTATGCGTTAGCCAGAAAAAAACAACAACAAAACTTCTGGTTGCTTTCACCTCTGTCCTTGTCTTAAGAGCTTGGAATGCTTCCATTCCAATAGCTGTAATATTAGCCAGGAAGAGCCTTGCTTCCTTCCTTCCATCTTACCTATAAAAAAAAAAGCGGCTTCGCGCACTTTTATACATGTTTAATGTCTGTCTTGGCAGCAGCATTAACAAAAAGCTTCGGGTGGCTTTCCATTTTCATTCGGTGGTATTTTAACCATCAAAACGACTGTCAACTCCCCCCCCCCCGTTCCTCCGAGGTTGATTAACTTTAAAACTACTCTCAATGGTATCCCTGTCTTCTTAACTCAATAGAAAAAAGACATTTTAGTCTTTTTCATTCTTATCATCATCTCAGACAAAAAAAAAAAAAAACGAAACTTGAAGTTTCTTTAATTCTTATCCCGGTTTTTTGTTGGTTGTTAGCCAGAAGGAGAAATAGGGCTTGCTTTCAGCATCTTATCATAGCCATTAGGGCCTATCTCGTACTCTGTTTCCGTCTCCGCTCTACACTGTCTTACTGCATGGACGTTACACCATGCACTTATTATGCTACGATGAAGAATTCAGAGATCTGTCGCCTCGGACAGATCTGTAGTCTATACCCCTCCCCGTCCTTCCACGCTCTGTTTCTGCATGTCTGTGTCTGTCTGTCTGTATGTATGTCTGTGTCTATTTGTCTGTCTGTCTGCCTCTCCCCTCTCTCTCTTAGTTTTACGAGAGAGAGAGAGAGAGAGAGAGAGAGAGAGAGAGAGAGAGAGAGAGAGAGAGAGAGAGAGAGAGAGAGAGAGAGAGAGAGAGAGAGAGAGAGTGAGTAGATAGTTGGTTGTTGTTGGTTGGTTGGTTGGTTGGTTGGTTGGTTAGTTAGTTTGGAGATTGGAGATTGGGGAAGGGGGAGGGGAGGGGGTTGCAGAGGGTGGGAAGGAACCGTAATAGTTTTTACTTCTAACCCATAACGTATGAACTCACAAAACCATAACAACAACAACAGATAATACAGTTATCTTACTGAACCTGAGTTTTTTTGTGAGAAGACTTTTTTTTCGCATTTCGAGACTTTCAAGTAGAGCTATAGTAGAGGAGAGGGCAAAAGCACACAGAGAACGGTGTGTATATATATTTCTGGCTTATCTGTGACTATTATCTGTACACCACACCACACCACACCACTACGCACGTGTTCAGCCTTACTTACCTGCTAGTTACCTACTTCGCATCTGGAACTTGTCTTTGAAAAACAGCTTTCACTTTTCTGCCATTGCCTCCTAATTGCTCCGCACGGAGGCAGCCTGCAGGGGACTTTAGTTATTTAGTCATCAATCCCTGCTCCACGGGTAACGCACCTGTCTAGAGAGCTAGAAGAGGTGTAGGGGTTCGATTCCTGTTTGTGTCCAATCCTCCCCCCCCCCCCCAATCCACTAGACCTTGAGTTGTGATCTTTGTGATACGTCTTTAATAAAGTTGAGGTCACATGTACAATATGCTTTCAACACACGTAACAGAACCTACGGTAAAAAGAGAGTTGTCACTAATAAAATTAATGTTTAATATAAAAAAAATAATAAAAAAAAATAAATAAAAAAGCCATTGTGATAGGGAAACAAATACACGTGTATGCAGAATTAACAATATATATATATATGTATATTATATATATATTATATATATTATTTTATATATATATATATATTATATATATATATATATATATATATATAGAGTGCTCAAACCTTTAATTGTTAATGATTGCTTATGTGTTGTATAGGTAGAATGCAAGCGCTTTGATTTGTTTTTGCAAGAATATAGCGCTATATAAATTCCATGTATTATTATTATTATTATTATTATTATTATTATTATTATTATTATGGGTGGGGTTGCTCCTGTGACGATGCTCTCTCCACAGGAAGAGCAGATCAAAATCCACACAAAGATATCTGCTGTGACTAAACGGGTAGGCAATACAATACAAAGCAATACAATACAGCACAATATAATAATAATGCAAATACAATACAACGTAACACAATACAATACAATAATCAATGAAAGAAGCCTGGAAGTCGATTTTTCACTGGGTTTGCAGTAGTCTATGGGCATGTCAAACAGCCGTATGAGAACGGTTATTATTGTTGCTTTTTGTTGTTGTTGGTTTTGTTGTTGTTGTTGTTTTTTAAATAAAAAATTATCAAAATGAACTGGATCCCGAATTAAAAATGAAACCTGGAATGAACTGTAGCCTAGCTCATGAATAAAACGAAACTTGGAATGAACTGTAGCCTAGCTCATGAATAAAACACGAAATCTTGGAATGAACTGTCGCCTAGTCCATGAATAAAACACAAACTCTGGAATGAACTGTAGCCTAGTTCATGAATAAAACACGAAACTCTGGAATGAACTGTAGCCTAGCTCATGAATAAAACACGAAATCTGGAATGAACTGTAGCCTAGTCATGAATAAAACACGAAATTTGGAATGAACTGTCGCCTAGTCATGAATAAAAACGAACTGAATGAACTTGTAGCCTAGTCATGATAAAACACGAAATTTTGATAAACTGGCCTAGTTCATGAATAAAACGCGAAATTTTGGAATGAACTGTCGCCTAGTCCATGAATAAAACGCGAATTTTGGAATGAACTGGAGCCTAGTTCATGAACAAAACGCAAAAAAAAAACACCCTAGAATAAAATGTTGCTTAGAATTTTTTTTTAACAAAACACGAAAATCTAAAGTGAATTGTGACCTAGTCCTAGAATATAACGCCCCGCACTTGAACAAACTGTAGTCTTCCTTTGGGTACAATGTGAAACTCTACAGTATAAATGTAGCCTAGTCCTTGAATATAGGGCGCGAAATAGTGCCGCCTTGTCCTTGAATAAAAGTTACTATGCTACTTATGTGAGATTAGGAGTTGAAGGCTGGGACATTTACGAGAAGGGGGTCTTTTTTTTTTCTGAAGACCTGCTATCCAGCGATCCCTTTTTTTTTTTTCAAGTGAAGATTCTTTCTGCATTTTGTGCTGCCAACAATGTAAAGCAGTAGCTAGATGTATACAGAAGCCAAATCGTTTGTATTTTCGTTTTGATTTGGAAAGGGGTATGTTTGTATTTTTGTTTGGACTTGGAAGGGGGTATATTTGTATTTTTGTTTTGGGGAGTATTTCCGTTTGTTCCCCTATGCCAAACATTTTTACCCGAGTGCTGACTAGGAGACAGCATTATAAATACTGGCAAAGAATCAAATGCCTTTGCTTTTGATAGAAACAATAGAGATTCTCTCTCTCCTCTCTCTCTCTCTCTCTCTCTCTCTCCCCTCTCTCTCTCTCTCCTCTCTCTCTCTCTCTCATTAAATAAGACCGTGTTCCGTCTCATCTCATCTACACAAATCAATCTCTCCTCTCTCTCTCTCTCTCTCTCTCTCTCTCTCTCTCTCTTCTCTCTCTCTCTCTCTCTCATTAAATCTCTCTCTCTCTCTCTCTCTCTCTCTCTCTCTCTCTCTCTCTCTCTCCTCTCTCTCTCTCATTAAATAAGATCGTCTTCCGTCTTATCTCAACTAAAAAAAAAAAAAAACAAAAACCTTATCACATGGCTATTGCTACTTTGTAATGTTTAGTCTGTTCGTTTCGTGAAGCTGCCTGCATCTTCCTTCCAGATCCAAAAGCTGGTCTCAAAGTGAGGTGTTTGCATTTTCTTCTTTCGTTTCTGCTTCGTGTATACGATGGGTTATTATATATATATATAAATATCTGTAGTTGTGTGTGTTTGTGTTGTTTGTACGTTGTGTGTGTGTGTGTGTGTGTGTGTGTGTGTGTGTGTGTGTGGTGGTTGCGTGTGTGTGTGTGTGTGTGTGTTGTGTGTGTTGTGTGTGTGTGTGTGTGTGTGTGTGTGTGTGTGTGTGTGTTTGGTGTCGTGCGGCGTGTGTGTGTGTTGTGTGTGTGTGTGTGTGTGTTGTACGTGTGTGTGTGTGTATGTGTGTGTGTGTGTGGTGGTGCGGCGCGTGCGTGTGTGTGTGTGGTGCGTGGCGTGTGTGTAGTTTGTTTACGTGTGTGTGTGTGGTGTGGTTGTGTTGTTGTGTGTGGGTGGGGGCGTGGTGTGTGTGGTGGTGGCGTGCGTGCGTGCGTGCGTGCGTGCGGGGGTGTGTGGGCGTGTGTGTGTGTGTGTGTGTGTTCGTTCGGGTAACAGGAGACGTGGGAAAGAAGGGAAGGGAAGTGAAGCTATTTTTTCCCCTTTATTACTCACGCCTTTTACCCGTTTGCCAACTCGCCTGTTGCGTAAGAATCATTGGCTTTCAAGACAGTTACGGGCCTTTGTCTCAAATGATAGCACAAAAGTTATCTCTCTCTTGTCTCAGTAACTCTTACACACAAAGTTCACTTCCCGAGACAGAGGCAGATTAGAAAACGACATTAAAAATAAATAAAAAAAGAAATAAAAAAGCTTCCAGTTTGTTTATCTACTTTCCGAAAATATATTTTTTTATCAGCTGTTAACCACTGTTCATTGCTGCAGAGAGGCATAATCCGCTATCGCAGAAATTCATATATATATTCCTTCAGCTTTGAGAAATGGGACTCAGCCAGCCAAGTTATAAATACATGTTTCCCTCCTGTATGTTCACACGGCTATTAGCAAAAGAATTCCCATAAAATCCCATTTATCATCATTCTGCTGAAAATAGGAAAGAGACAAATGAAAGCATGGAAAAATATGGCAGAAACAAACGACTGTACGTTCCTGAAGGTAGCTCGTGTGTGTGTGTGTGTGTGTGTGTGTGTGTGTGTGTGTGTGTGTGTGTGTGAGAGGGGAGAGAGAGAGAGAGAGAGAGAGAAGACAATGATGACAATAGTTTATTGCGATTAAGCTTTCAGCCCATTCACAAGGGGACAGTGGGAAGGGGATTGGGCACAACACAAATAACCATATTGAACAAAAACAAGAAACAAAATATGGTTGCAGCCCAAATGATTTGGGACCTCAGCCAGCCAAGTTATAAATACATGTTTCCCTCCTGAATGTTCACACGGCTATTAGCAAAAGAATTCCCATAAAATCCCATTTATCATCATTCTGCTGAAAATAGGAAAGAGACAAATGAAAGCATGGAAAATATGACAGAAACAAACGGCTGTACGTTTCTGAAGGTAGCTCGTGTGTGTGTGTGTGTGTGTGAGAGAGAGAGAGAAGAGAGAGAGAGAGAGAGAGAGGAGAGAGAGAGAGAGAGAGAGAGAGAGAGAGAGAGAGAGAGAGAGAGAGAGAGAGAGAGAACTCGAACTCGAAAACTTTACTCACAAAAAAGGCCATTGGCCCATACATGAAGGGGGGTTGCCGAGCTGCTTAGTATTTTGGTGAGAGGAAAAAAAAACAAAACAAAAAAACCACAAACAACAAACCCAATAACAACAACAAAAATTACTGTATAAAAAAGTCAGATACACAAATATAACCTACGACAACAATATATCTCTTATTCTGAAAGCTTTACACAAATATAAAGTGAGGCTACGCACAACCTCAGGCTGACTTGACGCCATGAGTAAGCAGAGTCGAAAAGAATTAGGCTGCCTACTATATTTTACAGGGATGTAATTCTGCCTAACATGAGAGAGAGAGAGAGAGAGAGAGAGAGAGAGAGAGAGAGAGAGAGAGAGAGAGAGAGAGAGAGAGAGAGAGAGAGAGAGAGAGAGAGTTTTAAAACTAGATCTAGAACAGAGAGGCTTAGACAAAATCAGAGTACAGAAAGAAGGTTGGGGAGGGGAGGGGGAAGGGAATAAAAGTGCTATGAGAAAAATGGTAAAAGGGATAAGAAACAACCCCAAAACAAACGCAGACAGCGGAGAGAGAAAAAAAAACTATTCAAAATGATAGCAGTTAAAGTCAAAGAAGGAAGAAAGAAGGAGAGACAAACAGGCGAACAATCACAAACATATTAAGAGGAAGAGAAGATGAAAGGGGGGGAGGTAGAGGAGGGGGGGGGGGAGAAAGAAAGAAAATACTTTTTTCAATACCCAGGTTTCACCTGGCAAACAAAACACCCAACCAAACAAACAAACAACTACACCTTTTGAAAAAACATCCAACATCCCTCAAAAAGGACCAAACAAAGAAACAGAGTATCTTTTGAAGCGAAGGCTTCAGTACAATCCCCCCAATTCACCCAGCTGTAAATGGGTACCTGCCCTCTTTAGGGTCAGGGAAGGTAAAAGCAGCTAGGGAGAGGAGATGGGCACCACCCTCAACATGCTGGCCCCTAGAGAAGCTGAGGTCTCTGATTCCTCGCTCCCCTACAACCACCTAGGTTATGGGATACCTTTACCTGGTTTTACACATACCAACAAGAAATCCCCTTCAGTTCCCATACTGACCATGAAATGGCTTTAACTACTGCAACTCACTCACTCACTGGTTCCATTTCACCGAGGAGACGGAGGTATGTGTAAGCTAAACAAGCCGATAAAGCTGACTTTACCTTCCTGACTCTACCGGAGATCAGTCTCTTCTCTTTTGCGTATACAAGTTCTTTTCCCCTTCTTTAAAAACCCCAAACAAACTGGATAACTTTACCGGAGATCGTTCTCTTTATTGTGCAGAAGCTTTTCTTCTTTTTTGTGTGTGAGTTTTAGTTTTTAAACCAGTTGTTGTTCACTCTCTTTTCCCGTAGTCTTCACACTTGTTTTAAGTAGAGATGATTATCTTAGCTATTTTCTGGGTTGGTTTTTTTTTAGGTCAGCTAGACGTATTCTCTCCCTCGCCTACACTTTCCACACTTCCTGAGTTTCACTACTTGTGCCTTTCTAACAAATAGTTCTCACTAGGCCTATCTTGTCTTCTGGATATTTTTTTTTCTCACTGCCCTTTATGTGTGGACAGTCCTCTTGTTTGTCACCGTCTGTCTGCCCTGTCCAGTCCTTTTCACTGTCTCCTGTCCAGTCCTTTTCACTGTCTGCCTGTCCAGTCCTTTTCACTGTCTGCCCTGTCCAGTCCTTTTTATTGTCTGCCCTGTCCAGTCCTTTTCACTGTCTGCCTGTCCAGTCCTTTTCACTGTCTGCCCTGTCCAGTCCTTTTTATTGTCTGCCCTGTCCAGTCCTTTTCACTGTCTGCCCTGTCCAGTCCTTTTCACTGTCTGCCCTGTCCAGTCCTTTTCACTGTTTACATGTCCAGTCCTTTTCACTGTCTGCCCTGTCCAGTCCTTTTCACTGTCTGCCCTGTCCAGTCCTTTTATTGTCTGCCCTGTCCAGTCCTTTTCACTGTCTGCCCTGTCCAGTCCTTTTCACTGTCTGCCCTGTCCAGTCCTTTTTATTGTCTGCCCTGTCCAGTCCTTTTCACTGTCTGCCCTGTCCAGTCCTTTTCACTGTCTGCCCTGTCCAGTCTTTTTGACTATCTACCATGTCCAGTCTTTTTCACTGTCTGCCTATTGATCAAACAATCTCTTTTCTCTTTAAAAACTAAATACCATCTTTTCTGTCATTTCAATGTCCACCTTTTCTCTCTCAAGTCCAACTGACCCCATCCTTATTCGTATGTAATCCTGTCCTTTCTTTCATTTTTCATGTTATATCATTTCTCAATCCTTATGTCATCTTCAATCTTTTATCTTCCATCCTGTCATTTCTCTCTCTGTCATTTCAATTTTCTTGTCCCCCATTCCAGTCCTCCTCTCCCCTTCTCATCTCTCCTGTTCCCACCCTCCCTCTTCCCCCAATCCCACCCCCCCCATCCCCCATGTCCCAAACAGACAGCGCCGCCGTATACTATAGTGTGTGTGTGTGTGTGTGTGTGTGTGTGTGTGTGTGTGTGTGTGTGTGTGTGTGTGTGTGTGTGTGTGTGTGTGTGTGTGTGTGTTGGGGGTAGGGGGTTAGGGTAGGTGAGGGTAGGGGGGGGTGGGCGCCATGAACGGCAATGGCCTCTTGGAGGAGGTCGAGCAAGGAGGAGCCATGCTCTGTAGGGCGCCGGTCAGCTAGGCAGTGAAGCAATCAGTCTTCTTCACAGCTTCCCTGATCCTGCATTCCCACCGCTTCAAAGGCTTCCTTCCTTCTATCCCTCTGGGCTGTCTGCCTTTTGGTCTGACTTTTTTTTGTACCCCCCAGGTTTTTATTCATTGCGTTTCTTTTGGGATGTGTAGTTGTAGCGAGTCGAGTGTTCCTGAAAGATGCGTGGATGGATTCTTCTTCTTGTAAATGTCTTTTGGAGTTATAAATCGCAGGCAGTCTCCTTATCCTCTGATCTAACAAGCCCTGCCCCCCACTTCCTGCGTTTGATTTCGTTTCCTTGGTTCATTTGTCACGTTATTTGTCTGGTGGCGGTTTGTTTATTTAAGGGAGGGTCGTTTGGGGGGTTCCTTTATTTGTGTGTTTTTTCGTTCGTTGCAATTTCCCTCCGAGTCATCTGAATGTTTCTTTTGTCTTCCTTCTATCACTTCACCCTGCTCTCTCTCTCTCTCTCCTTCCTATCACTTCACCGTACCTCTCTTTCTTCTTCCTATCACTTCACCCTGCCTCTCTTTCTTCTTCCTATCACTCCACCCTCCCTCTCTTTCTTCTTCCTATCACTCACCCTCCTCTCTTTCTTCTTCCTATCACTCCACCCTGCCTCTCTTTCTCTTCTATCACTCACCTCCCTGCCTCTTTCTTCTTCCTATCACTCAACCCCCTCTCTTTTTTCTTCTTTTCTCCACTGTTACTGTTCTTTTCGCATAACTTATGGAGCAAAACATGTTGCAGGCTAAGGAGCCGAACATTTTCCAAAGGTAAAAAAAAAAAAAAAAAATCCACTGTGCATGTTTGAAGTTACCATTACGAGAAGAATCCGCTCTCAAAGGCATGATCATTAATTTAGAGTTAGAATATAACTTACGAGTTGACAGCCCGCCCCGATATGGCCTGTGCGGTCGGTCGGCAGGGCTCTAAGCAACATCACTGGGTTGGATTGCACTGGCCCACCCACCATGGCCCTATTCCCCGCCCGCGCCGCCCCCCTTCCCAAAAATATATAAGGAAATAATTAAAACGTTAAGAATGGTACTGGAAGGGTGGGGTGGGGGTGAGGTGGGTTGCTGTAAAGCAATGTGTTGTTAAAGCAATGGCCTATTATATTATCAGTTGTCAGCTAACCCTTGCTCCTTTCCTCCCATTCCCTGCCGCTTGAAAATAAAAATTACAAAATTAGGGAAATTCTGACTCTGGACTGTTGGTGAGAGAAGAGAGAGCCTTCTAGGAGATGCATACCCATACTGATATAATACGAAATTGTCTCCCATTTTCGGTACAGAGTGGTCGAAATTGTCTCCCATTTTTAATACAGAGTGGTCGAAATTGTCTCCCATTTCTCCTAGCTTGAATTCTAAATGTCTTACAAATTTTCGACATCGTGAGACCCAAATTCTCTCGGATAATTTCTGTATCCAGTTGGTTTCTCACTTTCAATGCAGTGCATGGACCCGAGTGATATTCCCATCCAGAATACAGCACGGTTACTTTCAAGTTGTCTCCCATCCTCCATACACGTTGACTTTAATTATCTCCCATTTTGAAAACATCCATCAGCATGTCTGTGCCCAGGACCTCTGTTGGTTAGTTACTTAACACATCACACAACACAACACTACTACACAACACACCACAACACAAAAAACACACACATCTTCTGTTGGTTGTTACTTACACACACACAACCACACAAACCACACACACACCCACCAACAATATATATATATATATATATATATTGTATTTTATTATATATATATTATATATATATATTTTGTATTATTTTCTTGTTTCAGCGGAAACAATTTCGCCTTATAATTATGGGCGTGCACCTGACCAGTTATCCTACTCACAGATCTATCTATACCACTGTTTTATTCACTGCCAGGCAAATTTAAGGGAGGTTTGCCCCAGAGAATGATGTACTGCCTGTCGGCTTCACAACAGTTTTAAGGGTGGATATTTTTTTTGTTTGTTTGTTTTGTGCTGGAATTAGAGAGAGAGAGAGACAGACAGCAGACAGAGACAGAGAGAGACAGAGACAGAGACAGACACACACACAGAGAGACAGAGAGAGTAGATCGCTCTACAGACACAGGGACTAGAACACCCTACTCTTTCTTCTCACGCCTTTGTAAGAGACCGTTTACAGACCTAGAACAAAGATAAGTCCCACCAGACTTTAAAGATTAGCTCCGCTGTAAAGACTGGCGTTACCCACAAAACTGTCATATCATAGAGCAGGTCTCTACCCGGAGGCCTAGGGACCAGAGCAAGCCAGATAGGGGTCGGACAAGTTTGAGGTAGAGTTAAGGCCTCTATTTTGACTATATAGTTATCGCATAAGCAGACGTCACTCACAGTCCAGATGAAGGGCTGACCAAAAAAAATATAGACGAAAGTGAAAAAACACATCATGAAGCTCGTGTGTGTGTGTGTGTGTGTGTGTGTGTGTGTGTGTGTGTGTGTGTGTGGGTGCGTGTCGTGGTTGTGTGTGTGTGTGTGGTGTGTGTGTGTACTGATGTGAGTGGATTGTGTGTGTTGTGTGGTGTGTTGGTGTGTTTTTTGGGTTAGTTTGTTGGGTATTTTTTATGGATTTTTTTTTGGGATTGTGTGGGTTGTGTTTGTTTGGGTTGGGTGTGTTTGTGTGTGTGTTGTACATGTGTTGTGTGTGTTTGTTTTGGTGTGTGTAGCAGCGGTGTAATGGTATGTCTGGAGAGGTGCCAGGTAAAGTGGAAGATGGAGAAAAGGGTGAAGTGGGTTTGGGGTTCCAGCAGCCGCTATAACGATGTTACGTATTACTGACGTGTTCTGAGGGGGAGTTTTTTGGTTGTTGTTTTGGTTTTTGTTGGTCTCTCTCTCTCTCTCTCTCTCTCTCTCTCTCTCTCTCTCTCTCTCTCTCTCTCTCTCTCTCTCTCTCAAACCACCCCTCACCCTCCTCCCATACACCCACACCACTCACCACCCTCCCCCCCCCCCCTCTCCAACCACCCACCACACACCCTCACACACCACTTTCCTCCACTTCACAACATACACAACAAAACATCAACAACACTCCCACCCATCCACACACCCTCCCACACCTACCACACATCACTCCACACACACACACACACACACACACACACACACACACACACACACACACACACACACCATAGACACTCACTGTACAGCTAGGCAAAACGCCTATCTCTGCACGTGTTGGAAGTAAGCTGACAAGAGAGAGGTCTACCCCAGACACCCACAGTACAGAGAGACAGAGACAGACCAACAGACAGTCAGACAGACAGACACAAACAGACAGACGTAATCTACAGATCTACAGGTCTACATCTACTATACGCCAGTAGCCTACAGTGCAAAGGTACTACTTCTTCCCAACACCAAGTGAGTGCCACGAGCTCGCTATATAGCGAGCTACATTGCTTTCAACTCGGCGAATAATTGTCTTTCCAGAATGTTGCCAAGAAAAAAAATGCTGCTGCATCTCTCGGCATCAACTCTTAACACATAGTAGTACGTACACCCTGCTATATTCAGCTACCTACCTTCCTTCAGGCTTTTCTCGGCTATTTCTTACACCTTTCACCTCATCCTGCCTACCCCCCCCCCCCTCTATCCTCTTCTGTTTATCTGTCTGATTGTCTGTCTGTCTGTCTGTCTGTCTGTCTGTCTGTGTGTCTCTCATGATAGCTATAAAGTCACCGTTCTGATGACTTCGATTCTCGTTACAAATGAAGTTTAATGTCTGTCTATCTGTCTGTCTGATTGTCTCTCTGTCTGTCTGTCTCTGTCTCTCATGATAGCTATAAAGTCACCGTTCTGATAACTTACGATTCTCGTTACAAATGAAGTTTAATGTCTGTCTATCTGTCTGTCTGATAGTCTGTCTGTCTGTCTGTCTGTCTCTGTCTCTCATGAAAGCTATAAAGTCACCGTTCTGATGACTGACGATTCTCGTTACAAACGAAGTTTAAATCTTTCTTTTTTTCTTCTTCCCTCGTTAGCTTGAATTACTTCATCTCTCCAACCCCACCCCGTTCACGTAAGGGCCAATGGCCTTTTGGTGAATCCATCATTCGAGTTCTCTCTCCTCTCTCTCTCTCTCTCTCTCTCTCTCTCTCTCTCTCTCTCTCCTCTGGCGCTTGTTTGTTTGCTCGTTCCTTCGCTTCCGCAGTCTTTGGCCCGGTAGCAATTTTTCAACAGCTTCTGACTAATCTCTTCCAGATTACCGTGCAAACGTATTACTCAACGTTTATTATTTTTTCTCCCCCGACTTACCTACCGTTTTGGGTTTACTTTATACGTCTTGAGTTTCAACTTACAGATGTTCTCTGCGTGACTGCAGAATGGTGTGAATTCATAGCTGGTTAGATGTTGGTTGTTTGCTTGCTTTACTGGTTGGTTGGTTAGTTGGTTGGTTCTTGTTGTTGGTGGTGGTGGTGATAGTTTGTGCATTGTGTGTGTGTGTGTGTGTGTGTGTGTGTGTGTGTTGTTGTGTTGTGTGTTGTGTTGTCTGTCTGTCTGTCTGTCTGTCTGTCTGTCTGTCTGTCTGTCTGTCTGTCTGTCTGTCTTCTATCTATCTATCTATCTATCTATCTATCTATCTATCTATCTATCTATCATCTATACATCCATCAATCTATCTATCTATCTATCTATACGGATGCTGCGCTGGGTGTGCAGGTGGTGAGCGGGCTGAAGCTGGAGGTGAGCTCGGTGTCGCAGAGCCTGCAGACGCTGTACAGCCGCGTGGACCGCGCGGAGGAGCTGGAGGAGACGGTGCTGGAGATGAAGAAGAACATGAGTCAGGAGGGCGACTCCCGCCTGCTGGCCTCTCTGCTGGATGAGCAGGGCAAGAAGGTAACGAGGAGGAGGAGGGTGGCTGGGTGCTGTGTCGCCACTGTCTAGTGTCTGATTAAAGAAGTCCGGTTAGCCCCAGCTTTACCCATTCTATCTACTTACGACGAAGTGAAATATGAAGTGATATGGCTCTATATATAGTCGGCGGGGCGGTTGAATAATAGTAGTCGTATGATGATATGTGAAAGATCGTATGTAGTGTGTATGTAATAATATATATAAGTAGTAGTAGTAGTAGTAGTAGTAGTAGTAGTAGTAGTAGTAGTAGTAGTAGTAGTAGTAGTAGTACCAAAACGCTTAAAAAAACAACAACCAGATGACAACAACGATGGTGACAGTGACGATGGCCATGACGGCTGCAAAGCTGACAACGCGGATAACGACGATGCTAACGACGATGCTAACGATGATGAAAACGATGATAAACGACGATGCAAAGAATGATAAAAACGATGATAAAAACGACGATACTAACAACGACGATACTAACAACGACGATGATAGCTAAAAACGATGCTAAAAACGACGACGCTAAAAACGATGCTAAAAACGACGATGCTAAAAAACGATGCTAAAAACAACATGCAAACGCTGACGATAACAACGACGATGATGATAAAAACGACAACGACGCTAACAACATCTTCTTCCTGTGAGCAGGTGAGGAAGATGGAGCGGCTGACGGACATCTACAAGCAGTCTCTGGAGCACTACCGCAACGACACCAAGATCGAGCTGAGGGCCCTGAAGGAGGTGACCGCGGTGGAGCTCAACAGACTGAGGTCCCAGCACAGCGACCTGCATCGCAATCTGACGGAGCAGGCCCGCATCACCACCCAGCAGCTCAATGCCTCCACACACCGCCACCTCGATGACCTCAAGCAACGCGTGCAGGTGCGTTCGGGTTTAGGGTTTGGGGTATTTGTTTGTGGGTGAGGGTTGGTGGTTGAGGGTGTGGAGGAGGGTGGTGTGTGTGTGTGTGTGTGTGTGTGTGTGTGTGTGTGTGTGTGTGTTGTGTGTTTGTGTGTTGGTGTGTGGGTGGGTCTGGTTTCTTGTTTTTGTTTTGTTTTGTTTGTGAGTGTGTGAGTGCTTTTGTGTGTGTGTGTGTGTGTGTGTGTGTGTGTGTGTGTGGTGTGTGTGTGTGGTGTGCGCGGCGTGCGTGCGTGCGTGCGTGCGCGTATGTTGCGTGCGTGCGTTCTCAAAGCCTGGATAGGTAAAACTGTTTTCACTCATAAATAAAACGAGTACGAGTGTAGTGAGTGAGTGGGAGGGGAGGGGGAGGTATTGTCAGGGTGGACAGGACAGAAGGTCCTATTTCTGTGCCCAGCAGGCATAGGGACCGTGTGACTGCCACTAAGCTGGAGGGCAGAGACTTTTGCTCCTCTTTTCCTTGAATGCACACTTCAGCCAGTAACACCTAATCTGGAGGGTCACAGTCTTCCCTCCCCCCCCCCCCTTCCCTGCATTATTCACACAGTCACTTCACTTAGTCCCCTTCATCCATTCTTTTTTTTTTCTTCCCCCTGTTCCTCGGCTAAGAGCTCACAGGGTTCACCAATGGTGAGATATTTACGTATGCGACCGTCACCCCCCCCCCCCCCCCCACCCCCCACCTACACACACACACCGACCCAACCATTTAGGAAGCCGCACTCCGACTTCGAGCTAACAATCCATTCATGTACCCCATTCTTTACTTCGTGATGTCATGACGCCATCCATGCAACCTCGAACTGCACAGCTAGCTGTCAGTTTCCCCCACTTTCAGCTCCTCCTCTCAGCTGCTTAATTAATAATTAATCCATCTCATCCCAGCCTATGTGGGGCCAGCTGGTGCTATTAATTATGGCAGGAACTGACCACACTTGGACTAGGTAAAAAGGAAAGGGCGCGCTAAATTTAGCGCTCTGGACTGAGTGATGTTGGATTTGTGCGCTGTGACTGATGTAGCACTTTCCATCTCCTCCCCCCAGCTGATGGAAGACAACCACCTCCTGCAGCAGATCGACATGTCCACCTGGAGCGCCAGCTCAAGTCCAAGCTGGCCAAGGCGGAGCGCGACCTGGACCAGGTAGGGGGGCGGTGGGCGACCTCCGGCAGAAGGCGCGCGGCCTGCAGGGCGGCCTGACCCGCGCCCTGACGGACCAGCGCCAGCTGGCCCTCAACGTCAGCGCCAACGGGCGCAAGATGCAGCTGCTGCAGATCGAGGTGCAGCTCAACGTGCTGGACGACTGGGTGCCCTACGAGTTCGACTACATGAAGACCCGCACCGACTGCTTCGGCCAGCAGTTCATCCGCAAGTCGGGCTTCAGCGTGGGGCGGCTGGTGGGGTGGTGCTGTGCTCGCACAGCCGCTACAAGATCTTCCTGGGCCAGAGCCCCGTGGACACCTTCAAGAACATCGGCGACGACTCCGGGATGGGCGAGGACCACTGCCAGTTCGTCAACGCCCGCAGCATGTCCAAGGTCAAGGTCAGCCCCTTCCGGACCTCCACCGAGACGGAGCCTGGTGAGTGTTTGTGTGTGTGAGTGGGGGGGGGGTGTGGGGTTGGGGTGGGTGGGTGGGGGTGGGTGGTTGTGTCGGCGAGTGTGTGTGTAAAGTTAGTGTGTGTGTGTGTGTGTGTGTGTGTGTGTGTGTGTGTGTGTGTGTGTGTGTGTGTGTTGTGTGTTGTGTGTATGGTGTGTGTGTGTGGTGTGTGTGGTGGTGTGTTGTGTGTGTGTGTGTGTGTGTGTGTGTGTGTCGTGTGTGTGTGTGTGCGTGCGAGTGTGCGTCTGTGGCGTGCGTGTGCGTGTGTGTGTGTGTGTGTGTGTGTGTGTGTGTGTGTGTGTGTGTGTGTGTGTGTGTGTGTGTGTGTGTGTGTGTGTGCGTGGCATGACAAATTCAACTTTGCTGTTCACCATAAGATTTCCCTTTATGAAAAAAGCATCCCGGTTGTGTTTGGTCAGCTAAGAGTGAGGCTTTGACCAAGGCACAAGCAGTCAGTGGCTCTAGACAAAACCACTCTGGTAACAAAGTAAAAATTGAATACACTTGATTTCTCTGTTATCGAGGCTTAAACACAACTTTTCATGTGTAAGAACTGTCTATGAAGTAAAAGATTGAATCAAACATCACTGTTATACACTGACAAACCCCCTTTTTGTTACAGTAGGCCTATTTCTTTTAAATTGACAAGACTCTAGTTCCCTTTACAATGATTCTATCTTTCGGTGAGCATTGATAGTGTAAGTCGTTCCCAATGTGCCTAATGATGGTGATATTTACGTTTCCCAGTGTGCTCTGATGATAGTGGTAGTATTGTACGTTCCCAGTGTGCTATGATAATTATAAAACCAGCGCCTTAAGAGGTGGCAGAAGTGACCCCGTGGTTTTTGTGTCAACAGGTTACGTGCGTACCCACTGGGGCCAGGAGCCCAGACCCGAACTGCTCAACATCATCCGCCCCTCGCCTGCCTGGTACGAGTGTGGGGTGTCTATACCCTGAGCACCCAACAATCCACTCCATCCAGTCTCCTCATGCATCTCCCATGCCATGCCATGCCATGCCATGCCACTGGGACACAGGACGTACTGCAAACGGTGCCATTTTTTTTTTGGTTTTTGGTTTCTGGCACTAACTAGTCAAACCTGTGATAATGCCAACTGAGAAACTGAGACGTGAACTTAACTTCTGGGACTTGAGACTTGCACGATACGTGTGCAGACAGAAAGAGGGGGAGAGTTTGGGCGAAAGTGTGCATGAAAAAGCAAAACCAAAACCCCCCAAAATCAAACTATATCATCTCCTTTTCAAAATGGTACGCATTCAGCGCTGCTGCAATCAAGCCTATACGTGGGGAGAATTGGTTGGGATTTTTGTTTTTACGTTCTATGAATCATTCATCTTTGAATTTTACCCACAAAAAAAATCAGTCACCGCTTAAGCTGGGCGTGCCCTAAATTAAATGCTCTCTGCTCTCTAGTACGAAAACTTGAGGCTGCGGTGGTTGCAAAGTGTGGGAAGTGTGAAGTATTCAACAGGTCATGATGATGATGGGCGGTGGTGGCGGAGGTGGCGAGAGCGGTACGGTACTGCAGTTGACGTGTGGCGGCCACAGGACCAGGATTAAGCCGGCCTGCCTGCCTGCAGTGCTGAAGTGCACCGCTGAAGTGCACCGCTACGGGAAGTGCTTGACTCGCCTCCTGTTTCCGGAGAGGTCAAGAGGTCCTGTCAGCACTTCTACCGCTCGCCCACTTGACCGTGAGAAAGGAGCTGGCGACAGCTGGCTGAGCTATACTAGGCCTAGCGTAGTGCAGCCAGAGACTGTGTAAGCTACGCTACAGTCTCTGGTAGGCCTATAGCTGTGACTGATAGGACGGGGCCACTGTGTAGAGGATAGCCTCGTCACTGTGTCGGGGCACAAAGAAAGGCCACAGTGATGGGATGTGAGGACTGGACTGGACAGTGCTTGCCCAGTACATACGCACATCAAGCTCGTGACTGGACTGGGGTCATTTCAATGACTTGTAGACTTGTCGGCTCTTTGTTGTTGTTGTTGAGATGGTAGTGGTCATTTTTTAAGAAATAACATGTATAGTTTTCATCATTTTTCAGTGTATTCTGCATCCTCCATACTGCTTGTTGTTCAGCCTGTGTCACGTTGTCTTCTCTTGTCCTGTGGAAACGAGATAAACGCTGTGGGAATTTAGAGCTGTCGGGGCATTATGGGAAAGTTGACACTTCGGTTTCAGTGACAATTGTTTAATGATCTACACTGTTGTAGGTGTAAAACCGCTCTCTCTCTCTCTCTCTCTCTCTCTCTCTCTCTCTCTCTCTCTCTCTCTCTCTCTCTCTCTCTCCTCTCTCTCTCTCTCTCTCTCTCCCCCCTCTCTCTCCCCCCCCCTCTCTCTCTCTTTCCTAAAGTAGGATGTTTTGCCCAATTCGAAAGGGGCCTTTATAAATATACTCTCTCTCCCTCCCTCCCTTCCTCCCTCTCCCCCCCCCTCTCTCTCTCTCTCTGTTTTAATTCATGCCAGTAGACACACCTATTGGGCAGGACTCTGCTCGATTTTTAACTCTCTGACTGCCTGTGAAAATGGTTCGTTTGATAACGTTACACACACACATCCTGCTCAACAAACCACTTTCGAGTTGCTTGTAGTTCATTAAAGAAAGAAAAAGAAGATGATCATGATAACGAGACATCTCACACGGGATTTTCGTGCAATATCAACCTTTTTTCTAACAAAAAAAGCGATGGAAATTGCATTAGGATACGCCAATACAATAACTATCACCTAAAAAAGTAATATCCCTTACCCAAAGGAAAATGTAATATGCATGCACAGTTGTGAAACTTGCAAGTGGTCTATCTTTGGTGGACTTTGACGAAATCTTGTATGTACATATTTTATTATAATGTACAGGGTGTTTTTGTTGTTGTTTTTTTAGATATATGAGGGTGGGGGTGGAGGGTTCTTGGTTTGTTTGTTTTTTATTTTTATACAATAATCCTTTGTAGAAATGTACTGGGTGCCTTGGTATAAAAGTATGTATACACCACTATGTAAAATCACCATGTTCGATTGTGAAGAATGTGAAAACTGAAAATGGCAGATTTCTACTCAATTTTTTTCCATTTGCTAGTAAGCAAAATACACTTGCTAGGAGCGCCAAAACGACATCGTTTATAGATTTTTTAATCATATTTTTATGATGGTCTTCTCGAATTTATCAATTTTTTTCTGCTGTTTAAACTTAGTTATCTTCTTTACTAGGTTTTTTTTTTTAATCTTCACATTCTCTTTCAGTTTGGGCAGACTGTTTTTAATGGCACTGCAACCGTATCTTGACAAAGTATGCTGGTGCTACACTTCCTGTGCACTTCTATGTCTGCTAATTATATATAGTCATCACTGTGCCCTCCATTTTTAACAGGTTTTCGTCCATGAATTTGTGTATATATATAATAAATGCTGGTGCTACATTTACAATTTCACATTTTGACGGTAAATATAATCATCAGAGCAAGCTGTCATGTTTATTTTCCCCGTGTCGTGTTTGTTGTAGTTTCAATATCACTTTTATTGTTCTTAACGATAGTGTACATTGGTGTAAAAAAAAAAAACTGCCTGCAGACCAGTGTCTGCTGTCTTGTGTGTAAATCGTACCATGTTCTTCACCTGAACACGAGTCTTTAACCGGAGTCTTGTCCATAACTCGTCACATGTTAATTCAGAGTGTCGCTGTGTAAGTGGCAGAAGGGGACAGCAGTGCATGACAAACCACAGAGCCACTGGCACTGTGGCCTCAGTTCAATAAAGAAAGATGTTGCTAAACTGATGATAAGACTCTGACCTGAACCCATCTGAAAGAGTGACTGCTGGATGTGACATTGGAATTGCAAAGTTACACTGATTGAAAAAGAGCGGGATTTTCAGTAGAGACTGAGAATAATGTCTGGGGACACTGGTAGGCGTGGTGGTTAGTTTCTTAAAAATGGATCATTAACAGGAAGCTAGTATCCTCTTCATCATATGTGAACATTATCACAAGCTATCAACCCCACACCCTTGCCCCCAAAATTGATAAAGTAATAGGATGCTAGTATCCTCTAAATCCTGTGAATATTCTCACAAGCTGTTATCTCCATCTCGCTGCTAACAAGCTGATAAAGTAACTGGGAAGAGTAAAGAAAAAAAAAAGGTAACGGTGTTCCCATAACCTATGTGGTTTTTGATGAGTGAGGTATCAGAGACCTCAGCTTCTCTTAGGGGCCAGCATATCGAGGGCGGCGCCCATCTCCTCTCTCTCACTGCTTTACCTTCCCTGTCCCTGAAGAGGGCAGGTACCCATTTACAGCTAGGTGAACTTGAAGACCGCACTGAAGCCATGGTGCAAGAACGGTCACCCATCCTAGAAGTAACCACGCTAAACGCTGCTTAACCTTAGCTTGGACAGAGCGAGTGTTGGGATGACTGAGCTATCCTGTCCCCAACAGGGAAGTTGTACTCTTTAATCTTGTGATTATTCTCACAAGTAATCAATTAAATGGTGCGGGCATGTCACAAGATAGAAAGGTCTTGCAAAAACAATACTGCAAGGCACTGTCCAGGAAGGAAGAAAAAGAGGCAGACCAGAGAAGAGATGGAGGACAACGTCAGCGAATGGACAGGCCTAGAACTCGACCAAATTTTGAGAAAGGCAGAACAGAGAGAGGAATGGAGGGAACTGGTTGTCAAGTCTTCAGGGTGCCCCCACGGTCACCAGACTAAGGGATAGATAGAATTATTTCCATCTCGCTATTAAAAACGGATAAAGTAACAGAGAAGATTGTATCCTCTAAATCTTGTGAGCATTTTAAAAGACATCAATTCTATGTCATTGCTAAATTTTGTTTTTTAAACAAACAACAAAAGTAACAGGAAAACTGGTATAATCTAAATCTTGTAACCATTCTCACAAGCTATGAACAATGTGGTGTTGATCAAAAACGAAAGTAATAAAGCCCCCCCAAAAAAAAAACAAAAAACCCTCGTATCTTCTAAATCTTGTACAGATTCACGCAAACTATCAACTCCGTGTCGTTGATTACAAAAACAGTAGCCTACCTTCTAAACTTTGTGAAAGTCTTAAAAGCTGTACAGTCTGTGTCATTACTAAAATAAACACATAACAAGACAACAATCTTCTAAATCATGTGAAAACTCTCACAAACACACGAGCGCGCGCGCGTACACACACACACACACACACACACACACACACACACACACACACACACACACACGCACACACACACGCACACACAGAGGCACCATATATACGTAAGTATGTACACATGTTGTATGGTATTGTATTGTATTGTATTGTATTGTATTGTATTGTATTGTATTGTATTGCATTGTGTTGCATTGTGTTGTGTTGTGTTGTATTGTATTGTATTGTATTGTATTGTATTGTATTGTATTGTATTGTATTGTATTGTATTGTATTGTATATCACTTTAAGTCACAGCAGAGTTCTCTGCATAAAGTTCGGGCTGCTCTCCCCGGGGAGAGCGCATCGCCACACGAGCATCCCCATCATTTGTTGTTGTTGTTGTTTTTCCTTTCCTGTCTGCATGTGTATTTGTTTCCCTATCAGAGTAATATTTTTTTCTACAGAACTTGGCTACGGACAACTCTCTTGTTGCCGTGGGTTCTTTTACGCGCGTTAAATGCGTGTTACACACGGGACCTCGGTTTATCATCTCATCCGAAAGACTACCATCCAGACCACCACTCCCGGAGGGGGAGAAAAGTTTCAGGCACAAACGGGAATCGAACCCACACACACTTCGAACCCGGACTGTTCGCTTACTAGGCAGGTGCGTGGCCTTGATACCACCGATCCACTGATGCATACTTTAAAAAAAATTTGTTTAAACACCAAAAGTATTGAAGACATTTGGGGGGACCATTTGCAAGAACATCTGAACCGCCAGGCAAGTTGAAAAAAACACAAAAAAAACCGTCTTTGTGAAATACCACACCAAAGCTAAATAAATTAACAGCAGTGTTTTCATATCCAACAACACGTTCTAAATAAAACGTGGAAGGAGGAGAATTTCCAATCTTATCGGCTGTGCCCGAGAGGGATGGACATGTTGTTTAGACCACGAGAGATTGGAACGGGATTTTTTTTTTGTCTTCAGTACACAGAGACCAACTGTTTCCGCCCTACTGTGTTATATTTTATCCGGAAAGCTGACAGATGCTCAACACTGGGAAGATAGCAGTACATGTATGTAGTCAGGAGTGATATGAACATGAAGGAAGGAGAAGGAGGAGGGAGGGAGGAGGAGGGGGGAGGAGGGGAGGAGAAGGAGGATGGTGGAGGAGAGGGAGGAGAAGGAGAAGTAGAAGAAGAAGAAAAAAAAGTAAGAAAGAAAGAAAGAAAGAAAGAAAAAAAAGAAAAATAAGGAAGGAAGGAAGGAGGAGGAGGAGAGGAGGAGGAGAGAGGAGGAGGAGAAGGAGAAGAGAAGAAGAAGAAGAAGAAGAAGAAGAAGAAGAAGAAGAAGAAGAAGAAGAAAAAGAAGAAGAAGAAGAACCCATGATATATTAATCATTCTAAATGCTTGGACGGAGCTGGGAGGTTCACCAATCATAGACAGATAGACAGTGGTCACCTTTCTATTACAGATTATCTGACAGTCGTCACCTTTCTATTACAGATTATCTGACAGTCGTCACCTTTCTATTACAGATTATCTGACAGTCGTCACCTTTCTATTACAGATTATCTGACAGTCGTCACCTTTCTATTACAGACAGATTATCTGACAGTCGTCACCTTTCTATTACAGATTATCTGACAGTCGTCACCTTTCTATTACAGACAGATTATCTGACAGTCGTCACCTTTCTATTACAGATTATCTGACAGTCGTCACCTTTCTATTACAGATTATCTGACAGTCGTCACCTTTCTATTACAGATTATCTGACAGTCGTCACCTTTCTATTACAGATTATTTGACAGTCGTCACCTTTCCATTACAGACAGATTATCTGACAGTCGTCACCTTTCTATTACAGATTATCTGACAGTGGTCACCTTTCTATTACAGATTTTTGACAGTGGTCACCTTTCTATTACAGATTATCTGACAGTCGTCACCTTTCTATTACAGACAGATTATCTGACAGTCGTCACCTTTCTATTACAGATTATCTGACAGTGGTCACCTTTCTATTACAGATTATTTGACAGTGGTCACCTTTCTATTCATTAATTATAGAAAGATTATCTGACAGTGGTCACCTTTCCATTACAGACAGATTATCTGACAGTGGTCACCTTTCCATTACAGACAGATTATCTGACAGTGGTCACCTTTCCATTACAGACAGATCATCTGACAGTCGTCATCTCTCTATTACAGACAGATTATCTGACAGACGTCACCTTTCCATTACAGATTATCTGACAGTTGTCACCTTTCCATTACAGACAGATTATCTAACAGTCGCCACCTTTCCATTACAGACAGATTATCTGACAGTAGTCACCTTTCCATTACAGATTATCTGACAGTGGTCACCTTTCCATTACAGATTATCTGACAGTGGTCACCTTTCCATTACAGATTATCTGACAGTCGTCACCTTTCCATTACAGACAGATTATCTGACAGTGGTCACCTTTCTGTTCATCAATTACAGACAAATTATCTGACAGTTGTCACCTTTCCATTACAGACAGATTATCTGACAGTGGTCACCTTTCTATTACAGATTATTTGACAGTGGTCACCTTTCTTCATTAATTATAGACAGATTATCTGACAGTGGTCACCTTTCTATTACAGATTATCTGACAGTGGTCACCTTTCTATTACAGATTATTTGACAGTGGTCACCTTTCTATTCATTAATTATAGACAGATTATCTGACAGTGGTCACCTTTCCATTACAGACAGATTATCTGACAGTGGTCACCTTTCCATTACAGATTATCTGACAGTGGTCACCTTTCCATTACAGACAGATTATCTGACAGTCGTCACCTTTCCATTACAGACAGATTATCTGACAGTCGTCACCTTTCCATTACAGACAGATTATCTGACAGTCGTCACCTTTCCATTACAGACAGATTATCTGACAGTCGTCACCTTTCCATTACAGATTATCTGACAGTCGTCACCTTTCCATTACAGACAGATCATCTGACAGTCGTCACCTTTCCATTACAGATTATCTGACAGTCGTCACCTCTCCATTACAGACAGATTATCTGACAGTTGTCACCTTTCTATACATCATGCACGAGGCACTCTTCCCTCAAAAACCAGAAACCTTGCAAGACAAGCATCAGTGAAATAGGCTAAAGAGAGAAAAAACAAGTACAAGGAAACAAACGAAGCTGGTATGAAAGGAAATGCACTGGCATGACAGAAGCAGTGGCAGGCAGGCAGGCAGCACGTGGCGTACAGCAGTATACAGAGCACTACAAGGAGTAGAGGAAGGAAGGAAGGAAACTAGCGTTTGAAGGCAGACAAGATGTCCCAGAAGTAAACAGCTCCACCCCAAACACTGTAGCTGTACCTGTACCTCTGGAGCCATGCACAGCACAGCACAGCACAGCACAGCACAGCACAGCACAGCCAAATGCCAGGCTAATAACAGCTCTCTCAACAAACCGTCTCGCCACTACAAAGACAACACAGAAAGGGTTTTTTTGCCCTGAGCAGAAAATAACCTCCTACTGCCGCTGGGGGTGCCAGATGCTGGGAAAGCAACGAGCAACTTACTCAGCAGAACAGACAACATCGCGCTGAGAACTGACACAAACCATTCTCTACCTATCTTCTCCTCTGAAATAGCAGTCAGGCTGAACATCCATCCATCCATCCATCCATCCATCCATCCATCCATCCATCTATCCATCCATCCATCCATCCCTCCATCCCTCCTTCCATCCCTCCCCCAGTTGAAAGTGTTTTGAACAAACAAACAGCTCCCCTGCTGCAGCCGTTACCAGGTCCCTCTGCTTCGGTAAACCGTTGTGCAAGGGTTGGTTGATGTTACGGGTAATTTTACGATCACCAGGAATTAAAAACCTGAACAAACAATGACAAACTTTCCACCTACACCGTCTCTGTAAGTCAGTGCTGCTTCCGAATATATTTATCTAAAGCTTCCATGATCTGCGGGCCATCTTGCAAACTTCGCTCCTCTGCTGATACTGAACTTTTTTTTTCAAGATTCCCCTTTCAGAACGGGCATTATGAACTGTCTTTTCAGGCTTATGTCTTCGGGACAACCAATCCGCTACCTCTGGTCCCTATTTCTCGTGTGTGGATTTGTTTTCAGTTAAATCAAAATTTGTTATTGAAACTCTTGAACTATTCAGGCATACTAGACTTTGTGAAATTTCTTTTTGTGGGGGATACTTTATAGATGTTTCTGGGAGGGGGAGGAGAGGGAATAGAGTCGGGGTTTAAATTGAAGGACTGGAAGGGAATTCGGGGGATGTTTGTGGGTGTGCTTCTTTTCCCTGAATATTTAAAAGTATTTTTGTGTTTCTTTGAGAGACGATTATCTAAACTGTGATTTGATCACGTCAGGGATCCCCCCCCCCCCCCGGTAGGTCTGTAATGGTCAATGCAAGTTCAAAGTGTTGACCAATGCTAGAACCTCCTGAGCATTCCCTCTAGCTCTACATGCATTACTAATACTCACTCCCAGTGCAAAACTACCCATGGACAAAAAACCGAAGAAGAGGAAGAGGAGGAGGAAGAAGCAGTCAGTGTTGGTTGAACCAAATGCTTGCATGAGGAGGAGGAGCAGCAGCAGCAGCAGGAGAGGTCATGGCAATGACAGCCACCACGCCAAGAATGCAGCACGGAGGTCAACACGCCGAGCTGTAGGCAGGTCATTTGCCGCCTGTCTTACCCATCCGTCTGTCTGTCTGTCTGTCTGTCTGACTATCTATTCCTGTCAGTCAATCTGTCTGTCTGCTTGTCTGTGTCAGCCTGACTCTACCTGTCCGTGTCACTCTACCTTCATCTTCTTCTTCGTCGTCTTCGTCGAACGCTCAGACAGAAACTATTGTTATTTGTCATAGGAGCGAAAATGCGTTGCGCTGCCGTTAAGTGCCTGACAAGTCAGCTCCAGCGCATCCGACTTCGAAAATTGTTATATTTTAAGTCTTTCTGGGGGAAAAGGCAGGAGAATGGACCCGGAAAACAGAGCATAGACAAGAAGGACATGACAGGAAGAAAAAGAACAGGGCAGATGCAAAGAGATGGATAAAAAGAAAAGAAGGTAGCCTAGTACATAGCACAGATATTTCTCCAAGGTGGGAATGTTATTTATACTGACAGGCCCCCATCCATGTCAGTCTATCTACC
>CM060337.1:42275714-42295714 GCA_030674155.1 Stramonita haemastoma
GAGCCAACTGTACAGACTCCCACATTATTTTCACTCCAGCTTCAAGCAGTCTGAAAGGACAGGGAAGAAGAGTTAACAGCTGATGGAAGGGATCTTAACAGGCTAAACAGGAAACTGCATTCTCCTTTCTTGTCATACAACACTCTTGTTTTTCAAATGAAACCTCTACACATAGCCTAGTGGTCAGAACACGGCGCTCGCAATTTGACGACCCAAGTTCAATTCCCGTTCGAGGGGATTTTTCCCCTGGAGTAAACGTCAGTGCTGACTCCACTCTCCCTAAAAGTCTTTCGGATGAGACTGTAAAACCGAGGCCCCGTGTGCAAATGCATGCAGAAGATCTGTGTGCACTTTAAAACCTGTTCCGCTTTTTGTAAGAGTAGGCCATTGTGTGCCGGTGGGAACAGATGACAAGATTGACAAAACTGCATACACACGGGGACTGGATGAAAAAAAGCACATGAGTGCTTAATCCATTATTCTCGACATAAAAGAATAGATAAATAAATAAATAAATAAATAAATAAATAAATAAACAAACAAATCTTATCAGACTAAACAGGAGACTGCATTCTCGTTTCTTGTCACACAAACATTCTTGTTTTTCAAATGAAATCTCTCCACATATACATATATATATATATATATATAATATATATATATATATATATATATATATTTATATATATATATATAATATATTTCTGAAAACCAGGACAGTTTCCATGTGTTTTTACCTGACGTCTCAGCTCCTCCAGCTGCATCTGACCAAAGCGACTTTCAAAGTATTCCACCAGGTGAGGGTCCAGCATTGGCTCGTAGGAGGGGATGGGCACACTCTTTCCGTTTTCCACCCGGGGGTACCCTAGCGTGGAGTTGACGAACGCTTCTGCTTTCCGAGCTGCACATGCACAGCAAAGTAATTGTCATATATATATTATATGTATAAAAAAATTTTTTTTTTTTTTTTTAAACTTACTGGTGAATTTCCAGGCATACGGCAAAATATTCACATAAAAAGTATATATGATTTATATTTTTATTTTTGTTATTTGCTTGTGTATGTGCATGTGCCAGTTTGCATGTTTGCTGATTACAGACAAACACAAGACAAACTGACCTTACAAACTAAACTAACACTTCCTTTTGCACTTATGCATGTCTGCTATATATATATAACATATATCACATATGCATGCAAACACAAACACACACATGACAGCACACACAACAACAACACACCACACACACACACACAACACAACACACACACACACACACACACACACAACACACAACACACACACACACACACACACACACACACACACACACACACACACACACACACCACACACACACACAACACACACACCACACACACACACACCACACCACCAACCACCACCACCACCACCACCACCACCACCACCACACCACCACCACACCACCACCACCACCACCACACACACCACCACACCACACACCAACCACCACCACACCACCACACACACCACCACCACCACCACACCACACCACACACACACCACAACCACACACACACACACAACAAAACACACACACACAACCACGCACGTGGCCACACACATGCATAAGGCAAGCGCAGGTTGCTGTCGATGGGTTTGTAGCCCCGTGAGGGCGGGGCGTACACCTGGCCATATTGCCGAGGTTCCCTGTAGTTGGAGCCCCTCCACTGGGGCTTGCCTTCCATGCCCAGCTGTCGACTCACTGGAGCTGAGGACAACACCACACAAACCACAGCTAAATAATAATAATAATAATAATAATAATACATGTGAATTTGTATAGCCTATATCTTGTAAAAACAAATCAAAGCGCTTGCATTTCGACCTACACAACACACAATCAACAACAATATACAGTTTTAACAAATTCGAATGTATAACACACACACACACACACACACACACACACACACACACACACACACACACACACACACACACACAGCTGTCAGTTTCCCCCACTTTCAGCTCCTCTCAGCTGCTAATTATTAATCCATCCCATCCCAACCCACATGTAGCCAGCTGGTGCTATTTATAGCTGGAACTGACCCCGCTTGGACTAGGTAAAAGGAAAGGGCGTGGTAAATTTAGCACTGTGGACTGAGTGATGCTGGATTTGTGAGCTGTGAAACACTCAGTCGGTTTACCTTGGGTTTGTTTGGGTTTTTTTTCATTTGTGATTTATGTTGACATCTATTGATTTAATGTCATCTGGTCCACAGATCTACAACACATCCACAGGCCAACACATCAGGATTGGAGATGAAAATATTCATTTTTATATGGACTTCCTCGGCATCGGAATGGGGCTACCTAAATGGGGAGGGGGAGATTCCATTCAATTCAAAATATTTTACTATCTCTAAAACAGACAAATTGGAACAGATTTGTAGACATACACAAAAATCTCACCCAATTATTATCTCTAAAACAGATAAATTCCAGTAACATAACAGATTGGTAACATACACAAAAATCTCACCATTGGGGAACCTTGGAGCTCTTATCTGAGGAACACAGCTGGGTGAAATGGGGGAACTGTACTGAAGCCAGGCGTGCAAATGGTCACCCATCTACTTGGTAACCACGCTCAATACTGCTTAACCTTAGCTTGGGGAAAGTGAGTACTTGACTCTGAGCTATCCCCTCCCACTTTCCTACACTTAGCATCAGCAAAATTCAACACCATGCCACCCATTTCCCATCCCCTAGATCTATGTACTAGTCTATTAAGATCTACAGACTATGACACCCTGATGCCATGACTAGAGAAGATCCTTGTGGATCAGTGGTCTGAGGTAACACACCCACCTAGAAAGCCAAAGCTTGTGGGTGCAATTCCTGTCTGAATATATGTCAACTCACATCACCTTCTTTCTCAAATAAACATGCAGCCCTGAAGTTGGAATTCAGCTACCTTCAAGGTGGGAAAAAAAACAGTTGCATACCAAAAAAAATCCCACCATTGGTGAACCTCAGAGCTCTAGCTGAGGAACTGAACAAAAAACAAAAATAACAACAAAAAACAAACTTTTTTTTTTTAACACATCTACATCTTTTACTTCACACCACACCACTCTTTCTCCTTTTCCTTAGCTTCTTTTTCTCTTTACTTCACACCACACCTTTCTTAACTCTTTCTCCTTTTCCTTAGCTTCTTTTTCACTCTTTCTTTCTTTTCTTTTTCTAAACTCTCCTTTATTCAAATCACACACAAAAATGCAGCCTCCCACCCCATGACCCAACACATATATATCAAAAACCAAACACAACAGAGGTAAGGGGTAACACACCTGAAGAAGGCCGGGCCACCTTGGCAGGGGGCCCAGCGGCATAAGGGGGCCGCGGTTCGTATCTGAGCTGACTGGAGCGGGGGGCATCGGGTATGGTCAGGCATCGCCGCACTCCTTCGCTGTTGGACAGGGGCTGCTGCATGAAGGACCCACCGGTCACACTCATCTTGCCTTGCCCACAGCACTGCACAGCACAATCCCTGCTTTCCTGCACAGGAAAATTGTACATGTGTTAGTTGTGGTGTGGGGTGTTGGGTGGTGGGGGGTGAGTGTGGTGAGGTGGGGTGGTGTGTGGTGTGGTGTGGTGTGGTGGGGTGTGGTGTGGTGTGTGATGTATTTATTAATTTTTTTCATTTATTCTTTTATATTGAGGATAATGGAATAAACACTCATGTGCTTTTCTACATCCAGTCCCCGTGTGTATGCAGTTTTGTCAATCTTGTCATCGGTTCCCACCGGCCACGATAGCCTACTCTTACGAAAAGCGGAACTGGATTTAACGGTGGTGTGGTGTGGTGTGGTGTGGTGTGTGGGTGTGTGGGGTGTGGTGATGTGGTGTGGTGTGGGGTGGGTGGTGTGGTGTAATGTGGCATAGTGTGGTATGGGGTGGTATGGTGTGGTATGGTGGTATGGTGTGGTGTGGTGTGATGTGATGTGGTGGAGTGGTGTGTGGTATGAGGTGATGTAAGGTGGTGTTGAGTGTTGTGAAATGTGGCGTGGTGTACAGTAATGTAGGGTGTAACTGTAAGGTGATGTAGGATGGTGTGGTAGGGGTGCAAAGTGAAGTGATGTAACTTGAAGTGAACTGGTCAGAGGGGTGGTGTGAGTGTGGGTGAGGTGGTGTAACGTGGTGTGATGTGGTGTGATGTGTGGTGTGGTGTGATGTGGTAATATAAGGTTGTGTATGGTGTGAGGTGGTGTAGTGTATGGTGTGAGGTGAGGTGTTGTGAGATGATGTGGTGTTGTGAGGTGATGTGGTGTTGTGAGGTGATGTGGTGTTGAAAGATGGTGTGGTGTTGTGAGGTGATGTGGTGTTGTGAGGTGATGTGGTGTTGTGAGGTGATGTGGTGTTATGAGATGAGGTGTTGTTGTGAGGTGAGGTGGTGTTGTGGGGTGAGGTGGTGTTGTGAGGTGATGAAGTGTAGTGTAGTGTAGTGCAATGCAATGCAGTACAGTACAGTTCAGTGCAGTGCCATCTAGTATCATATATATATATATATATATATATATATCTTTTTTTTTTATTCTTAATTTAAGAGAATATATAAAAAGATAGGAAGGGAGATCCAAATATTCTTTTTAAAAAATTGTTAAGGTTAAATACGGGTCCAAAAGGGACACAAATCATGGGGGTTTTTTGTATTAAAAATTGCTGGGTACATTTATGGAGATCTTCCTGTGTGAAGTTAAAGAATTCAGGTTGTAAATGTAAAACATGTCCGTAGAAACTGGTTACTTCTACTTGTTATAGATAAAAAGGTTTAGGAGTTTGAAACATTTAATTTTTGTGGCCATATTGGATTGTTTCCATGGCAACAGAGCACACAACTGAGTCAATCTTAGATTTTTATGCTGTACAAGTGATGCCCTTTCAATATATGGCATTACTTTCAACATCAGCTTGTAAACAACATTTCATCAGTTTTGACCCCCATGTCCCACCATAAAAAACATGGTCCAGTATAATATAATATATATACAAAAGTACATGATTGTAAACAAAAAAAAAGGGGGGGGGGGACACTGAAGGAGGGCAATGTTCAGTACTGTACATGTGTACTGTAGTAGGAATGCATTGACACACACACACACACACACACACACACACACACACATACACACACACACACATGCATGCATGCGCATGCATGCACACACACACATGCTAGCACACATGCATGCACTCACACACACACACACACACACTACACACACACACTCTCTCTCACACACACACACACACACACACACACACACACACACACACACACACACACACACACACACAAATGAAGGTAAAAACACACTTTGGTAAGGTGGTGCACCCATTATTTTTACTCCTTTTCCTGTCTACGTGTATATTTCTTTCCCTATGATTGTGGCTTTTTTTTAAAAACAGAATTATGTCGGGTAACTCTCGTTGCTGTGGGTTCTTTTAAGTGTGCTAAATGCGTGTTACACATGGGACCTCGGTTTCTCATGTTATCCGGTGTGTGTGTGTGTGTGTGTGTGTGTGTGTGTGTGTGTGTGTGCTTGCGCGTGAGCGAAAGGGCACGCGTGTATGCACATTTGTGTGTACGTGTGTGCTCACGTTAGCGCGAGCGCGCGTGTTTCTCTACGAAAAAGAGGGAAGGAGTTTTGTTCTGTGTGTATGAGGGCAAGACACCGATTGAGTACTGTAAAGGCTGGTTGATTAGTATTAGCTAAGCTCTGGTGGTTTTTATGATGCAGAAGCGGGATTTCCGACATTTAGGCCTACCCAACTTGTCGAATCGTGCACGATCGTAGTGATCAATGCTTATAAGCCGTCTATTTGCGACCACATAGGCCTAAAGCAAGACTCACCTAAAGATGTTAACTGTAACTCAGGTGTTCAAACATTTCTTTTGGTTTTCACGTTCTATCCAGGTACAGAATCACACGCTGATGTTCACAGATGAGCCAAATTATTCACTTTTCTTTTCATGCACATGCGGCTCGTGAAAAATAAACTGTTGTTTGGATGCGTTGCCAGAATTGCTGCGCATGCGTAAGCGGAAGTATGACCAAGGTTCTCAAAATGAAAAACAATACGAACTGATCGGGATGGGCTTGGTTGACAGACACATTTGATTAATCTAGTGTGTGTTTCAATTTATTGATAATAGTTATAAACGACTACTTTATTTTCCAAATAACATGATCACTAGGACTCTTCATTCTTGAGTTCAAAGAATTGAAGCGGTCGTTGTAGAGACTTGCCCTAAGCCTACTTGCTTACATCCCCCTCAGTAATCAAATTATAGAGTCAGGGATAAGAAAGGAGAAACGCTGGCACAAGTGCTGAAATACTAGGCCCTCGGTTTTGTCAATAACGTTTTGTCTGCCTGTTCTCCGGGGGTTAACCTGCCATTAAACTGGAGTATTCCTAGCAAAATAGTTATTAAAAACAGGTATAATAATGTAATATTTCCCCCTGTGGAACAGGTCCTCGGTAGTATAGTGGTTAGTATCCCCGCCTGTCACGCGGGAGACCGGGGTTCAATTCCCCGCCGGGGAGGCTTTTTTTCCTTTCTTTTTCTACTAACATGAGCGATAGTACGTTTATATCCTATGAAAAATATCAAATCAATAAAAACACCCTCACACCCTGGAAGTTCCATGCTAGAAATTTCCTCTTTTCTATCACTCTCTGCTTCTGTCTTGTTCCTTTTCTTCATGTCACTTCCTTCTTGTCTATTTTCTGCCTTCTTGGTCCATTCTCCTGTCTTTTTCCCAGGATTTTGAAGATAATAATTGTCTCACCCATGCTTGAAGTCAGGCCATCAACAGCAGGGCAATGCATCTTCAGTCATATAACAGTAGTTACTGTCTGAGCATTGGCCAAAGTAGTAGAAGAATATCAGATTGTGCAAATCAAAGAATTTGTACAAGCATAGCATAGGAGTCTATCAAAGCTGTGAAAGCTTTGTAATGTATTATTGTATACTTCTTTAAGTCACTGCAGATTTCTCTGCTGGAAGTAACAACTGCTCACCCTTGGGATAGTGTGTCACCAAAAGCATTTTTGGTTTAGGGTTTTTTTTCCCATTTTTTAGATTTTCTTTTAAAAAAAAAAAAAAAAAAATTATTTTCAGGATGATGATGATGATGATTATTCATTCTTTTATATCGTGGATAATGGAATAAGCACTCGTGTACTTTTGTACATCCAGTCCCCATGTGTATGCAGTTTTATAAATGTCATCTGTTCCCACCAGCACACAATGGCCTACTCTTACAAAATGTGGAACAGGATTTAACATGTGCACAAGATGTTCTGTGTTTGCGTTCACACAAAGGGCCTTGGTTTATAGTCTCATCCAAAGGACTTAGGCGTTCAGCGCATGAACAGAACAAAAAGATACAGCTGTCCGCTATAGCGGATTTGCTGTTTGCAGATTTTTCACATGGCGGCAGCACAACGCTATGACTAGTACAGCTGAAACATAGTTTTGTGAGCCTATCCAAGGTCGAATGCAGAGCATTGTCAGGGGATTCCGTGTGCTCCAAACTCTTTGTTCACAGTTTGCAGAGTAGCAGACTTGAGTAGCAACACAAGAGTACAAAATTTTGGAGTATTTTCTTCATGCCAGTCAAAGCTCAAACATTAAAGTGACAGCTTCTATCTTTTGATATGTACTAACCCAACATGTTTTTCATAAGTTCAGAAAATTTCATTTTCTGACAATGTGTTTTGTATTTTTTTATGATTGTTTTTTTTTTTACCAACCATTACAAATGGGCCATCTGTCATCTGGGCCACAAGGGAGAGAACTGGCCATCCCAAGTGAGTTAATGGAAAAAAGCAATATATTGCCCACAGGGACACAAAAACAGGGAGGGCGGGGTGCACGTGTTGTGCTGTGCTGATGCACTCTAGGAAGAGCAGCCTCCATTTCATAAAAGGAAATCTGCCAAAAGTGAAAATGCTACACAAATGCTGAAGAGAAAATGGAGGTCCTGAACACCCAATGCCAGACAGTGTTCACTAACGTTGCATTATACTACATACACTGTGTGCAATAGTTTTGCCACAACACATTTGTCTGAAAGACATTCAGACTGCTGTCTCCATGGAGGTGTTAGTAATTACCTTTATTTTTACATCACTGATCCACACCATTATGAAAGAAGAGAGAGGAGAAGAGACAGAAGAAGAGGCTGACCAACAGACATGCAAAAAAAAAGTCAGAGAAAATGAAATACAAAAGAACAATGGTCACAGAATAAAAAGAACACAAAATCATTTTACATTTTTTTTATTTTCATTTATTCTCTGCACCGCAATGCAGAGCACAGAACAGTCTGTGTGCTTTAAAAACACACTCGACAGTCATATCAAGACAGTTCATGGAAAAATCTCCATGTATCATTTCATAAACATACTCTCTTTCCCACTTTCGCTTCTGTCTTCCTTCCATGATTACTCAAATACTCAGTTGTGCACACATCTTGCTTTTTCCACACAAATTCGCCACTTCACAATTTTCAAACAAGTTCATCCATACTCAAAACGTACAGTGTCCAAACAGTGTGTCTATTCTTAAAAGCGACTTTGTCTTGAATGTTCCCCTTGCAGATAAACTGGCAGCAGTTTTCCAAGCATCTCTAGCACACATAACAAACACACATGCAAATATTCTCTCACTAAAAAACAAAAAATTACCCAGCATCTTTCCCTGCCTTATCTCCCTATTGCAGACGATGGACTTCAGCTGGCAAAAAACTTGTCATGTTTCTTTTTCTTGAACTTCTTTTTCTTCTTGCCCTCCGACTTCATGGCTTCCAGGTCTTCCATTTGTTCCCTTCTGCGCTTTCCAAGAACTCTGAAACACATCGGGGAAAAGATTCTGTTCAATTAAAAGGGAACAACAAGTAACTTGGGTTCCAACAGATTTTGTTCTTTTGTTTTAAAAGGGAACGAGAAACTTTGGTTCCAACAGATTTTATTCACACATCATCAGATTTTATTCACGTATCAACAGACCTTACTCATACAGGATATACACTGCAGCAACAAAACAAGAAGTTAAAGCAGTGAGGTTTTTCACTTCATGCATTGAAAAAAAAGTAAATGTATTGTAAGAAGTATTTTCTTTGACCATTTGAAAGTTTCTATGTAGACAGAACACTACTTGTGGCTGGACAAAACAGAAGTAACAGTGTTTATAGACTAGACAAAACAGAACATTGTGACTGGACAAAACAGAACATTGTGACTGGACAAAACAGAAGTAACAGTGTTTATGACTAGACAAAACAGAACATTGTGACTGGACAAAACAGAACATTGTGACTGGACAAAACAGAAGTAACAGTGTTTATGACTAGACAAAACAGAACATTGTGGCTGGACAAAACAGAACATTGTGACTGGACAAAACAGAAGTAACAGTGTTTATGACTAGACAAAACAGAACATTGTGACTGGACAAAACAGAAGTAACAGTGTTTATGACTAGACAAAACAGAACATTGTGGCTGGACAAAACAGAAGTAACAGTGTTTGTGATAGGACAAAACAGAACATTGTGGCTGGACAAAACAGAAGTAACAGTGTTTGTGATTGGACAAAACAGAACATTGTGGCTGGACAAAACAGAACATTGTGACTGGACAAAACAGAACATTGTGACTGGACAAAACAGAAGTAACAGTGTTTGTGACTAGACAAAACAGAACATTGTGACTGGACAAAACAGAAGTAACAGTGTTTGTGATAGGACAAAACAGAACATTGTGACTGGACAAAACAGAACATTGTGACTGGACAAAACAGAACATTGTGACTGGACAAAACAGAAGTAACAGTGTTTGTGATTGGACAAAACAGAACATTGTGGCTGGACAAAACAGAAGTAACATGGTTTGTGATAGGACAAAACAGAACATTGTGACTGGACAAAACAGAACATTGTGACTGGACAAAACAGAACATTGTGACTGGACAAAACAGAAGTAACAGTGTTTGTGATTGGACAAAACAGAACATTGTGGCTGGACAAAACAGAAGTAACAGTGTTTGTGATAGGACAAAACAGAACATTGTGACTGGACAAAACAGAACATTGTGGCTGACAAAACAGAACATTGTGACTGGACAAAACAGAACATTGTGACTGGACAAAACAGAACATTGTGACTGGACAAAACAGAACATTGTGGCTGGACAAAACAGAAGTAACAGTGTTTGTGATAGGACAAAACAGAACATTGTGACTGGACAAAACAGAACATTGTGGCTGGACAAAACAGAAGTAACAGTGTTTGTGATTGGACAAAACAAAGTAACAGTGTTTGTGACTGGACAAAATAGAAGTAACTGTGTTTGTGACTGAAACACTGCATACATAGAGAACATGGCACTGGGTGGCAAAATACACAAAGCTATAGCCAATCACAATTTCACCAAGGTGAATATTTTTTCGCATTCTTTTTTTTAAACCAATATAATTATAGATCACAAATTTATCATGGGAGTATTTAACTGATATGTTTTCAGTTTTCAAAAATGAAAACTAGCAGAAAAAAAAAACCTCCATGTTTTCCCTGACTTTTCCATTTTTCCCTAACCAAGCCTCCTAATGATGATCTATCAACATTTCAGTCCATGTTCAATAATGTCTTCAGTTGGTGGCTGAAGTGGCAATCACTAAAACGTCTCTGAAGTTGGAGTATGGCTGCCTGTATCGAAAACAGCCATCAGTGCAAACTTCTCATTCAGTGTGTCCTTAACAGGGTCTCACGGTGATTCCCAGGTGTGAGGAGTGAGTCAGAAAAAAACAAAAAAGTGAGACAGAGAGCATGTTGTGAGGAACCCCCGGGGTGCTGAAGCTGGGGAATGCCCGACAACTGAAATTTCAAGGGCTCAGACAGCCTACTGTAGGCAGTGCAGGCAGACGAGACAGCAGCAGGGCTGTTTACGTCTGTACGTAAGCCAGACCATCATTTAACAGTCACTCATTCCATGTCTCAAAGGCGTACAGACTGTCCAGTGGTTTAACTTTCGCCGGCAAGTTTCTGACAGAAGAATTCTCTTAAGTGCCCAGTATTTTTCAGCGCTGTTACTGCTTCCTGGGCATTCAGTCTGTGTCAAAATAACACTGCTGGTTTTTCCACTTTATAACTGGGTCAGGGGGAAAGGGCGATATGTCTGCTACCACGCACACAAGTTATTTAAGGTGTGAAACCTTATTCCTGTACGAAAAACTGTCCTCTCTACAATGACCTGTGCCGTTGACAAAAAGTTGTCTATGGCGGTGAACGGTAGTGTCAACTGAAGTTGTCTATGGCAAAAGAGTTAATTAAGGAACCTTTCCCAGACTGACAAAGTCACTCACCCTTTGACGCTGACGATGCTCATGTCGACCGTCCCAGTGCCCAATGCTTCCTTCCAGTGTTTGTCGGAGCCTTTGATGGCGTACTGGGCCAAGGATTTGTTCATGGCTGCTGCTGCCTCGTTCTGCACACACACACACACACACACACACAGACACACACCATGGAGAGCAGTTATAAAAGAACCACACACACACAGAGTAGCCAATAACTCCAACATTATCAGTCAGAAATAAGATATTTGACATAGCAAGTTACATTAACCCTCTTGCATTCGGATTCTCTGAACATAAACTGCCCCTAGATTTCGCATTCCATCACAAAATCAGGTCAGGCACACATGCTCGCTCACCTTTTCCTCCTAAGTACATACCAGCAGCTATAATTACTTCCTGACTCTCAGCAGGGTTTCTACCTCTAGCCTGATAGAGCTTTGGCATGTGGTAGCAATTAGTTATTGTCACAACGATGGAAATCTACTGTGTGTAAATCCCAACAAATCCCAGTTTGGAATTCAGGGGGGGGGCGGCAATTATTCAATACCGGCAAATCCCAGTTCAAGACTAAGAGGGTTAAAAACATGCACATGTCTGACAGCATTCACATCATCCCTCTTCCTTCACCCCAACTTCCCCCCTCCAAAAAAGTAACCAGTGACTATGTGTGCTTGTCCAAAACAGACCAAAGTAATATCTCAGGATAATGAACAGAAAACAGAACTTTTGCAAACTGACTCCTTTTGCTCTTACCCCCCCTCCCCACCCCAGGAGAGGTATTCTTTTCTTTATCACTTTTGAGAGTAATGGAATACGTACTCCTGTACTTTTTTTTTTTTACATCCAGTCCCTATGTGCATGCAGCTTTGTCAATTTACGTAACCCAGACTTTCAACCCTTTTGCCAGGTACATAAAAAATTTGGACTCTTCCATACAAAAGAAAAGGGACAAAATCAGAAATGGCCGTTCCAAAGATTTATTGATGTTAAAATCTCTAGAAATGTTCTCAACAGCACAAAATAATGACATACTCTTGCGAAAGAGCGGAACAGGCTTTAACATGTGCACAAGAAAAAAAAGGAAAATGTTACTGACCAGATCCTCGTCCAGTGTCTGTTTGGTGGGCCTCATGTCCACTTTGAGGTCAACTGTGGGCATACTGGCCTCCACCTCCTTCTCTTGAACCTCTCGCAGATACTGCAACAAAGCCAAGCAGTGTAAAAGATCCATTCCAGCTGTTAAACACCAGTTCCCCTGGCAGTCATTTTCAGAGTGTATAAACAGTCACTTCAGGAAACTCACTCGGTGCCAGTTCTTTCCCTTGCTTTTCCCCCACAGATGGCCCATATTGTAATCAGTAAAAAAAAAAAAAATCACAAAAAATACAAAACAAATAGAAAGGAAACGAAATTTTCTGAACTTCATGAATAACATGCTGAGTTAGTACATATCAAAAGATTGAAGTCTCACTTTAATATTTAAGCTTTGACTAGCAGAAAAAATACTCCGAATTTTGTACTCCATGTAACTACTCCATGTCGGCTTCTCTCTGCAAACATGAACAAAGAGTTTGGAACACACAGAATCACCTGACAATGCTCTGCATTCGACCTTGGACATGCTCTCTCTCACACACACACACACACACACACACACACACACACACACACACACACACACACACACACACGCACACAAACACACACACACACACGCACACAAACACACACACGCTCACACACACACACACACAACACACACACACACACACACGCACACACACACACACCGCCCCCCCCCCCCCCCCCCCCCCCCCACACACAGACAACCCAGGTGAGGAATAACCAACCGAGCGAGCAAGCAGGTGCGACTTACAGCGACGATTTTGCGGATGCTCTTGTTGAAGAGGGCGAGCACCTGTGTGGCGGGCAGGTCCAGCTCCTTCACCAGACTGTCCACACTCTTACACTGCAGACCCAGGGCCACCAACACAGCCTGAAACACACACACATACATATATATATATACACACACACATAATATATATATAACACACACACACACACATATATATATATATATACACAACACAATATATATATATATATAATATATATATATATATATACACACACACACACACACACACATATATATATATATACAACACACACACATACATATATACACACACACCACACACATATATATATATATATATAAATATACACACACACATACACACACAGATACACACCACACACACACACAACACACAAGATACCACACACACACCACACACACCACACACATTATATATACATATATATAATACACACACATATATATCATGCGTCACAGACATGTGCGTGCGTGCAGTTGTGCTAAACAGTGTGTGTGTTGTGCGTGCATGTGTGCGTGCTGCGTGTATACATACACAAACAAACAACACACTGTCATATTATGGCTGACTGGCTATCTGACTCACGTTCTGCACTGCAGACAGGTGGAGGTGGATGTGGTCAGTGAAGTAGAGGCGGGCCAGGGCAGGCAGCAGGTCCAGGATCATGTGATAGTCCACCAGGTTCTGCCCTACTTCTCCAGGCGCCGGATGTTCACCGCTGTCAGATTACTGCTGGATAGCTGCAGGGGGCCTGGGGACAATGACAAAGGACAAATAGTTTAGCCCTCTTAGTCCCGATCCAGGCATTGCCGGGATTGAACAATTGCCGCTCACCCCCCCCCCCCCCCCCCCCCCGAATCATAAACCGGGATTTGCCAGGATTTACACAGAGTAGATTTCCATCACTGTACCATCACAGCTGTCAGTTTCCCCCACTTTCAGCTCCTCTCAGCTGCTAATTATTCCATCCCAGCCCAGATGGGGGGGGGGCCAGCTGTGCTAATTATAGCAGGAACTGACCACACTTGGACTAGGTAAAAGGAAAGGGCGCTCTAAATTTAGCACTCTTGACTGAGTGATGTTGGATTTGTGGGCTGTGGACAAATACCAGGATTGAATAATTAACCCCCCCCCCCCCCCCCCGAATACCCAACCAGGATTTGCCAGGATTTACACACAGTAGATTTCCATCACACTGTGAACATCACTAATTGCTACCACATGTCAAAGCTCTATCAGGCTAGAAGCAGAAACCCTGCTGAGAGTCTGGAAGTATTAATTATAGCTGCTGGTATGTACTTAGAAGGAGCAAAAGGTGAGCGAGCATGTGTGCCTGACCTGATTTTGCGATGGAATGCGAAATCTAGGGGCAGTTTGTGTTCAGAGAATCCGAATGCCAGAGGGTTAATGTGTCAAGCTTTTCTGCTCATTCACATAGGGACTTTGGGGGAGAGGAGGAAGATCAAATATAACAGCAAACAAAATGAACAATCAAAATTCACATCCAAGAGTCATCGCAAATGGAAACCGATTAGCTGTAGAAAGACAGAGATTATAGGGTAGTCACCACAGAAAGAGAAAGACAGGGATTATAGGGTAGTTACCACAGAAAGAGAAAGACAGGGATTATAGGGTAGTTACCATAGAAAGAGAAAGAAAGGGATTATAGGGTAGTTACCATAGAAAGAGAAAGACAGAGATTATAGGGTAGTTACCATAGAAAGAGAAAGACAGGAATTAGAGGGTAGTCACCATAGAAAGAGAAAGAAAGGGATTATAGGGTAGTTACCATAGAAAGAGAAAGACAGGAATTATAGGGTAGTCACCATAGAAAGAGAAAGAAAGGGATTATAGGTAGTTACCATAGAAAGAGAAAGACAGGAATTAGAGGGTGATCACCATAGAAAGAGAAAGAAAGGGATTATAGGGTAGTTACCATAGAAAGAGAAAGACAGGAATTAGAGGGTGATCACCATAGAAAGAGAAAGAAAGGGATTATAGGGTAGTTACCATAGAAAGAGAAAGACAGGAATTAGAGGGTGATCACCATAGAAAGAGAAAGAAAGGGATTATAGGGTAGTTACCACAGAAAGAGAAAGACAGGAATTAGAGGGTAGTCACCATAGAAAGAGAAAGACACACAGACACCCACACCCACACAAACCACCACACAAACACACACACTAACACACACACACACACACACACACACAAACACAAACACATCCACACAAACACCCCCCCCCCCCCCCCCACACACACACCACAAACACCCCCCCACACACACACTCACCAGCAGGTGGGGTGTGAAACTTTTTCTGGTCCAGAATGCTGAGGGCCAGCTGAGGGCGGAATGTCTTGAACCCCTCAAATGACAGCAGCTCCAGAAACCGCTCCCTGAACTCTGCACATCACACCCACAAATCACTGTTCATTAACTGTGGGGTGACGGGATAGCCTAATGGTCAGAACATTGCACTCACAATTCGATGACCCAGGTTCGATTCCCTTTGGAGGGGATCTTTCCCCTGGAGTTAACATCAGTGTTGACTCCACTCTCCCCAAAAGTCCTTCAGATGAGACTATAAACCGAGGCCCTGTGTGTGAACGCACACAGAACATCTTGTGCACACGTGAAATCCTGTTCCGCTTTTCATAAGAGTAGGCTATTGCGTGCCGGTGGGAACAGATGACAAAATTTACAAAACTGCATACACACAGGGATTGGATGTTAAAAAGCACATGAGTGCTTATTCCATCATTCTCAATATGGAAGAATAAATAAATAAATAAATAATTAAGACACCTACACCAGACACCACTGTGAAACTTGAGATTTTCTTTTCCATAATTCATTGTTAATAACATACAATCACGATAACATGAATGAGTGAGAGTACAATGCGCTGAGTTGCTCTGCAAGATATTCCATTCTATAAAATATTGTCCAAGATCTTCCATTCTACATTCTATAATGATAAGCATGCATTCAATTGTACTGAGTTGCTCAACAACATTTTCCACTCCAAAAAAAAAAGGACAGCTAGAGGTTGCAGCATTGACTTTATCATCTGACGGGCCGGGGTGGAGCCTATTTGAGTCATTTTTTCCCCTAGAGCTAACATCAGTACTGACTCCACTCCCTCAAAGTCCTTTAGATAAAAGACTATAAACTGAGCCCCTATGTGCGAACACATGCAGAAAGAACATCTTGCGCACATGCTAAAGCCTGTTCCAGATTTCAGAAAATGTCAAAAACGCATGCACACTGAAGTCATTAAGACATCATCCCTGAAGTCTGACACAGCTGTCAGTTTCCCCCACTTTCAGCTCCTTTCAGCTGCTAATTAATCCATCCTTTCCCAGCCCAGTTTGGGCCAGCAGGTGCTATTTATAGCAGGAGCTGACCACACACGGACTAGGTAAAAGGAAGGAGTGCGCTAAATTTCGCACTCTTGACTAGGCCCTACTGAGCGATGTTGGCTTTGTGCACTGTGCTGAATGTGGCTACCTTCAAGGTGGGCAAAAAGGCTTGAATATAATGCAAAATCTCGCCAGTGGTGATCCTCAGAGCTCTAGCTGAGAAACAAACAAAAAATGAGTGCACACTTTCTTTCCCAGGAACAGCATGAAAAAAAAACTGCCACTTACGTCTCCAGAACTCAGCAAGCCACGACACGTCTGTTCCCTCCTCCTCTTGGTTCAGCACTCTGAGCATGATGACACTGTGTTCTCCTGTTAGGTCATTCTGCAACATGCGCGCACGCAACGCACGTACACACACACACACACACACACAGTGGTCAGAACATTGCACTCGCAATTTGACGACCCAGGTTCGATTCTCATTTGAGGTGATTTTTCCTCTGGAGTTAACATCAGTGCTGACTCCACTACCCCATAAGTCCTTCAGATGAGACTATAAACTGAAGCCCCGTGTGCGAACGCACACAGAACATCTTGAGCACACGTTTAATCCTGTCCTGCTTTTTGTAAGAGTAGCCCATTGTGTGCTGGTGGGAACAAATGACAAGATTTACATACAAAACTGCATACACACGGGGACTGGATGTAAAAAAGCACACACTTATTCCATTATCCTCGATATAAAAGATTTAAAAAAAATTATTTTAAAAAACAAACAAACCCACACACACTACATGTGACAGTGGTCTTTTCAGTCCCTTTTTTAAAAAAAAAACTTAGGACAACAACCTATGATAAATCATCACCCTGTTGTGGAAACAGACAAAAGAAACAATAAACATATTAAAGGAAGAACCCTTTAGGGAAACTACATTTTTAAAAAGTGTAGAGTTGTATGCAGTATGCATCCTTCAAAATGACAAACTGAAAAAACTGCACAAAAACTCTTACAGATTCGAACAGACTCAACCTTTTTTTTTTCCTAGGCTGGCTGCAGTATAGATCAGTGAAAGCCAGACACTTTTTCGTTGTTTATTTAAGATGCTTTTACTGACGACTATGCTGACAATGGTGAAGCACATCCACACAACCTCCCCTTCCCCCACACACAACTTACCGGCCTCTGACACAGGTACACAGGTGTGAAGCTGCCCTTCTTCCAAAACCTGCAAATACAAACATAAACACCTTACTGTTTTCTGCCCATACAAACACACACTGTTTTCTGCCCACACAAACATACACCTTAACTGTTTACTGCCCATACAAACACACACCTTACTCTTTCCTGTTCATATAAACATACATCTTACTATTTACTGCCCAGACAAACATACACCTTACTGTTTTCTGCCCATACAAACATACACCTTACTGTTTTCTGCCCATACAAACATTCATCTTGCTGTTTCTTGTCCATACAAACATATATCTCTTTTCTGCCCATACAAACATACATCTTGCTGTTTCTTGTCCATACAAACATACATCTTGCCGTTTCTTGTCCATACAAACATACATCTCTTTTCTGCCCATACAAACATACATCTTGCTCTTTCCTGTCCATACAAACATACACCTTACTCTTTCCTGCCCATACAAACATACATCTCTTTTCTGTCCATACAAACATACACCTTACTCTTTCCTGCCCATACAAACAAACATCTCTTTCCTGTCCATACAAACATACATCTCGCTCTTTCCTGTCCATACAAACATACATCTTAACTCTTTACTGCCCATACAAACATGCACCTTACTCTTTCCTGCCCATGCAAACATACATCTCATTTCTGCCCATACAAACATACATCTCATTTCTGCCCATACAAACATACATCTCATTTCTGCCCATACAAACATTGGGGGCGACTCACTTGAGCAGTTCGGAGGTTAGGCCGTAGGACACACCCAGGTAATCCAGTCGCTCCGCACGACGCTGCGTCAGCTTGCTCAACAGGGGAGGTAACTTCTTTTCACTGCTGCCCCCTGCGGTTCCGTTTGTCTGCAGAGCCACAAGGTGATTGAATCATGTTCGTATGGAAAGCAAGGTCGTAAACTGTATGCTTTTATTAGAGAAAGATTTCTGTAATGTGTGAGTCTGTGTGCGTGTGTGTGTGTTATTGTTATTGTTAGTGTTAGTGTGTGTGTTAGTGTTAGTGTTAATGTGTGTGTGTGTGTGTGTGTGTGTGTGTGTGTGTGTGTGTGTGTGTGTGTGCGTGCGTGTGCGTGTGTGTGTGTTTGTGCACAATTGAGTGTGTGTGTGTGTTTGTGCACACGCATACATGTGTGTGTGCATGTGCGTGCATGCATGCGTGTGTGTGCTTGCATGCGTGTGTGTGCATGCGTGTGTGTGTGTGGCATGCATGTGTGCGTGCATGTACGTGTGGGCATGTGTGTGTTTGCGCATGTGTGCATGCATGCATGTGTGTGCATGTGTGTGCGTGTATGCGTGAGTGTGCGTGCAGTACCTGACTGTCAGAGTCGTCAGAGTGGTGTTCTTCATCCAGGTTGGGCATGTTGCCCTCATAGTACTGCACCAACAGCTCCATGGCCCGGCTTCCGTACCCCATCTGTCCATTCACCACATACACACACCACATCATGTATCACCCACATTCCACATTACTTACCATCCTCTCTGTTCTCCCCATACACTGCATACATCGCATCAGTTATCACCCATATGACTTACCATCCCATCTGTCCACCCCATCAGTACTATCCACACCATTTTTCACCCACACCCCACATCATTTACAACCCACATTGACCATGATGTGCCATTCGCAAAAACCCACCACTCACATAATATGCCACCCACATCACTCGCAAATGCTCAAATATTATATTAACTATGACCCCATTTTCCAGTCCTAAATCCCAAACTCCCTCATCAGACAGTTATAAAGGAGCACAAAATAGGCACGGCAGTGACAGGGTTCAAGTCAAGTCAAATCAAGTCAAGTCAAGTCAAAAACACTTTAATTACTTTACTTACTATCTAATTAACTGGGTTCCCCATCATATCACACTAAACGAGTTCAGACCCTGTTCAGCTAGATAGATCTCTCAGCCTGTTTCGCTGTCTCGCCTTGACTCTTTTCGTCAGTGGAGAAGCTGTGGCGAAGTGCACACAGACCATGGCCCCCTCAAGCCACAGCCTCCATCCTCTGATTTGGCTAAAGGTCATCACAGAGATCTAGCTGCCGGTCTGCCTGTCCGGGCATTCCTAAGAGTCGCTTCACAACT
>CM060337.1:42300714-42308214 GCA_030674155.1 Stramonita haemastoma
GAGAGAGAGAGAGAGAGAGAGAGAGAGAGAGAGAGAGAGAGAGAGAGAGAGAGAGAGAGAGAGTGTGTGTGTGTGTGTGTGTGTGGTGTGTGTTCCTCTGTGTGTGTGTGTGTGTGTGTGTGTGTGTGTGTGTGTGTGTGTGTGTGTGTGTGTGTGTGTGTTGTGTGCACTGTGTGTGTTTCTGCAGCAATAGAGAGAGACAGAGAGGGAGTGTGAGAGAGAAAGAGAGAGAAAGAGAGAGAGAGAGAGAGAGTGTGTGTGTGTGTGTGTGTGTGTGTGTGTGTGTGTGTGTGTGTGTGTGTGTGTGTGTGTGTGTGTGGAGAGAGAAAGAGAGTCTGTTCCTCTTTGTATGTTTGTGTGTGTAGTGTGTGTGTGTGTGTGTGTGTGTGTGTGTGTGTGTGTGTGTGTGTGTGTGTGTGTGTGTGTGTGTGTGTGTGTGTGTTACTCTCTTTCTCGTTTTTACTTTGATGTCGAAGTGTAGATTTCTGTGTGGTTTGTTCTTTTTTCACAACACTGAAATAGTCACGCTTTTGATCACAACATTTTTTCAACATGATCAGAAGATTTTTTTGTATAGTATCAGAAACATCAATGAAATATATTTTTTTTAAACCCAGTCATTTGTGAGCTATTTCTGCCTGATGACACTGAGAAGACATTTGTTTTCTACTGTGTGCTCGTGGTTATAAGCTGTACTGGAATTAGTAAATAAACCTTCAGCTGTAGCAGGAAACCACTAAAATCTGATGAAACAGTGGACTGTGTACGTGCTGAATCGCCATGACTATGCAGTAGGCCTAGTGTTTAGAGTGAAGTGAGATACCTAGCCGACACTAATGACTGCCAGACTCTCACCCCACGCTGTGTATCGCGCTGCTTCTCGCCGCTGCAGGTGGTAGACTACTACGGTGTGTTCATCTATAGCTTCGCTGTGCCCACAGAAAAAAACTCTCAGCAAAGAAAAACAGTTACTCTGCATGCAGACATGTTCAATTTTCTCTCTATATTTGTTATTTGTATATTAGAAATGTCTGTTCTTTTAGAGAGAGAGTTAAAAATGACTGATTTTTGTGACTGTGTTTTTCCTGTCCCTCCCCTGCTCATCTTCACCCATGTTTTGACTGCTCTCACGTCAACCAGTGTGAAAGAAAGTATATGGAGTTTGGTGTCAAAAGAAAGCTTGTTTAAAGCTGATTGTAAAGAGAGCTTTGTTTGTCTTTTTTTGGACGAATCACTGTGCAAAACGATGCGTGAAAGAAACCATGGTAATTTACAGCTGAACACGGCTATAGCACTAGCTGCTACTGCCGTCTTTCCTTTTGCCCCGTTTATTTATATCAACGCCCTGCCAGCTGCGGGTCATGAACTTTGAGCGGGGAACTAAAGAGACCGCTATGAGAAGCCGTGGGAGGGATTCCACACTCACTCACCTGCAGACAGTCCCCCATCTGCCCCTGTCTTCTCTCCAGACACCGCCACACCAGAGGGCGCTGACTGCTGTCGCAGCTGCTGTATCAGCTTCAGGGACAGACTGCGGCCTGTTCCTTCATACCTGCACACACACAAAACAAAAACCATAGACACCGCACTCTGAAAACACACTGTCTGGTGTCACAAGATCAAAATGACTTGCAAAAACAATACTGCAACAACTATTCACCCTCACTGCCACACACACACAGGGAGCTACTTACTATTTTATTCACACACACACACACACACACACACACACACACACACACACACAACACACACACACACACAGGGAGCTACTTACTATTTTATTCACACACACACACACACACACACACAGGGAGCTACTTACTATTTTATTCACACACACACACACAAACTACTTACTATCTACACACACACACACACGCACGTGCACGCACGTGCACGCGCGCACACACACACACACACACACACACACACTCTCACACACCAGACACCAACACACTCATACACACACACCAGACACCAACACACACACCAGACACACACACACACACACAAACACATGCTCACCCCCCCCCACCCCACCCCAACACACGCACAAACACACACTCACCCACCCCCACACAAACACACTACCATCCCCCCCTCCCACCCCCATGCCCCCACCCCACACACACCCCCCCACCCCCACAAACACACCTCCCCCCCTCCTCCCACCTCCCCACCCCCACCTACACCCACACTCCCCCCCACTCACCCACTGATGGTGGAGGACAGGAAGACCAGGTAAGGGCCCATCAGGTTTTTCACCAGGGGCAGAGGAATGGCCGCCGCCTCGTCCACACACACCAGCTCTGCCTGACTCAGCTTCACACTGTCCGCAGGGTGGATGTACTGATAAACAACACACACGATACACGTATATATATATATACATACATAATATACAATAGTCAGCATTGAAAACCAGACAGTATGCACACACACAGACATACATATATATAATAGTCAGCACTGAAAACCAGACATACAGACAATAGTCACTAATGTACATACATACAGACAGACATAAAATAGCACTGAAAACCAGACAGTATACACACATACATACATACATACATACATACATACATACATACATACATACATACAATAGTCATCAATGTACATACATACATACAGACCTAAAATAGCACTGAAACCATAAAGTATACACACATATATACAGACATACATACAATAGTCATCACTACAGGGTGGATTTACTGAAAAACATGCAGTATACACACACATACATATACAACAGACATCACTGCAGGGTGAATGTACTGAAAACCAGACAGGATACAATAGTCATCACTGCAGGGTGGATGTACTGAAAATCACACAGGATACAATAGTCATCACTGAAAACCAGTTCTTGGCCTAGGCCAAAAGTTGTGTCAGTTATTGATGTCAGCTCATTGCCAAGGCCTACACTAAAATGTTGTGATGTTGTAAAATGTTGTGTTGAGATTGCCTTCAGCCGTGACAAAGCTCTTAACAGAACAACCTGCACTCTCCTTCAAAGGAGAATAAATCCTCTGAAGTCGGAGTATGGCTGCCTATATGGCAAGGTACTTGAAAATAGTCATACACGCAAACTTCTCAATCAGTGTGCAATTTCAATCTCACAGTGATTCCCAGGTGGGATTAGTGAGTCAGAGTGCACATTCTGGGTGACCCCCCAGAGTGTTAAGCTGGGGAACAACAACAACAACTGAAAACCAGACAGTATACACATCTTCATATACATACAGACATACTATAGTCATCACTTCTGACCACAGAGCTATGGAGGAGAGAGTGACTGACCTGGATGGTCTGACGATGCTCCCTGGTGACGTTAACTCGGATCACCGCCTTGTTGTGCTCCTGCTCTGTTGACTGGAGGATGGTGTAGTCCATGTGCTCCTGATAAAAACACACATGTACACATGTATAACCTCTATAAATGCATGCGCACACACTCACTCACACATATTAAAACACAGATGCGCGCGCGCACACACACACACATGCGCACACACACGCACACACACACACACATGCACACACACACACACACACACACACACACACTGGCATAGCTAGCATGATCTAAACACCCAAACCCTAATATCATAAATGTTTATACTACACAATGGATGTGAATAGTTTGTTATGGACCTTGATTTTTAGACAATCATTATAAACTTTCTATTATTATCAACTTTCTTTCATCAACTTTCCTCAATTCTTTCTATTACACTTTCTCACTGTCTTCCCCATGTCAAATCAGTCGCAATAATAACTAACAACAGCAAATGATATTCACACTGAATCCTAACTCATCACACTGCCAAGAATATTTTACATCACAGAAAGCCAAACAGGAAGAGCTGGCTTACACACCCAAATATGCTGTACATCTCTCTTTTAAAAAAATTTTTTAAAAATAATTTTATTCTTTTATAGGGGATAATGGGATAAGCACTCACATGCTTTTTCTCATCCAGTCTCCGTGTGTATGCAGTTATGTAAATATTGTTATCTGTTCCCACCGGCACAAAATAGCCTACTCTTACAAAAAGCGGAACAGGATTTAACGTGTGCGCAAGACGTTCTGTTCTAAACACAAAGTGCTTTTGTCCTTCAAGTAGCCATTCCACATTCACAAGAAAATATCGTCTCACTTCCCTATTTTCTTCATCCTCGTAGAAAATGTGACATACCTGATACCCCAGAGCATCAAAGCCTTTGAACACAAACTCAAACAGCGTCTTCAGATTTTCGGGTGACGGTGCTGTCACAAATATATTGCTGTACCTGGAACACAACCATGTCACATGCTCAGTATCACTGAAGTACATTCAGTTTTGTTGAAAAATTATCTACATAAATTTAAGACGGTTCTCTTTGAAACAAAATATCAAAATTATCTACATAAACTTAGGACGGTTCCCTTTGAAACAAAATATCAAAATTATCTACATAAACTTATGATGGTTCTCTCTGAAACAAAGGCTGTGTCTGACTGGCTAGAAGACATGAACATGCATACAGTAGCTCTGCAGATACCTCTGAATTGCACAAACATTAACTTTTTCTTTCTTCGTGAGATTCTTATCTCAACAGCATTCCTGGCAACAAAAAAAACACACAAAAAAACAGAAATCTGCTGTAAAAAGCAGATGCTGTGAAAATATTATACAGTCATAAAATGAAACCATAACTACATCATCTATCTTTCTAGATCATACTTTCAAGAGAAAAAAAAAAAGCCTGCTCTATCTATACAACAATCAACAGTGTTCCCCCCCCCCTCCCCCCGATGAGTACTCACTGGTAGGCCACAGCAGCAGCAATGGCCAACCCCAGAGCTGCAGACTTGCCACGACCTCTGCCAGCCGTCATGGTCACCGTGTTGCGCAGAGTTTTGTCGGCAATGGCCTCCACGCACTTCACCACAGCGTTTGCCTGCAATGAAAAATGGTCTGTGAGTGGACAGGTCTTCTGTACAAGTGCTTTGATTTGTTTTTGCAAGATATAGCGTTATATAAATTCCATGTATTATTATCATTATTATCACTTGCGGTCTGGTCTGTTCACACATCTGAGGTATCCCTGTTTTCTGTTCACACATAAGTGGTACTCTGTTTTCAGTTGTTCTTCGATTTAACGTTTATTCACATTATGTGATAACATTTCTGTCTGTTCACACATATGTGGTACCCCGTTTTCTGTTGTTCAATTTAACGTCTTTTCACATTATGTGATATTATTTCTGTCTGTTCAAACATCTGTAGTATCCTTACTTCTTTTACTTCACACAACCACTGCATGATGAAACATGGTCACATTCTCTTTGCTAACTACAAGAATTTGGACGTTTTTTGGTTGTCTCAATTCTCCCAACCTTTTTGTTGATATTATGTGAAACTTAGGGGGAGGGGGTGGCAGGTTTTGGTTTTTTTGGTCATCTGAGTGCATGTTTGATTTAATTCTTTGTGGCTATCTTATCCTTTTGCCACATTTCTGCATTGTCGGTATCACTCCCATATACCTCATCAAGAGCCTGAAGTCCACCAGAAGCTGTCAAGCACTTTGACCCCTTTGCTTAACAAGATTCTGCGCTATTACAGCAGCTTTATGAATTCCATACATTATCATTCACAGCTGTCAGTTTCCCCCACTTTCAGTTGCTACCCAACCCAGCCCAGCCCAGCTGGTGCTATTTATAGCATGAACTGACCGCACTTGGTAAAAAAAGGAAAGGGCTACTTTTAGCGGGGGGGTGTCAAACATACCTGGTCTCTGGTTTTGCACTTGTGAATGAGGGGCTGAGTCAGTGCATTGGATCCCTCGATATCTGACAGATCCACCTTGGTGTCCTGAAAATGCACACACATCAACGTCATTTACTGCACACACACACACACACACAAACATCATTTACTGCACCACACACACACAACATCATTTACTGTACACACACACACACACACACACACACACACACACACACACACACACACACACACACAAACATCATTTACTGCACACACACACACACAACCTCATTTACTGCACACACAACAAAGGTAGGTGTAGATGTGCACTGCACTGACACAATCAACAACGAGGTATAAACGATTCAACTGTATTCAGGAGATATTACTTTTTTCCCCTAGGACACATGACTTGGTTATCTGTTACAGAGCTCCTAACCCCTCGACGCAGTTGGGAGGAATATTTTTCCATAATCATACACAACCATACGCTTTATAACAATTGTTCTTAAGCGATTCAATGGATGTTATTTCAAACAGACCAGTTTCAATGTCAACTCAGCTGATTAACAACTTCTGACAATCGTCTAACAACCAGTGCAAAATGTCTCATCAAAATGAGCCTCCAGGAGAAACAGTTTACATCAGGGCAAAATTCTGATGCACCAGAAACTTTTTTTTTTTAAATATGCCTGCTCCCATCACTTCTAAATCATCTATGTACAATACACCATTGAAGAAAAAAACAAACCCCAGTGAAAGTTCAAATGGTGAAACACATCAGTCAAAACAACTGATGTCTGCCTCTTTACTGAATGATTCAAACGCTTGATGCAGCGTTTATTCAATTTAATTCGAGTCAATTCAATCCAAAACTTTTCATTATCTAATAAACAGAGAAATGAGCATTAAGACTCAGTCTCTGAAGCATGACAGATGCAGAGAGATGATCTTAGAAGACAAACACCCACTGTGACTGAATCAGAGCCTGCCTGGTTGAACAGCACTTCACACTGCCAGCACCATGACAGTCAGTGGGTGAACCCTAGCAGCAGATCGCCTTCAGTGGCTATAGATACAGCAGCAGCCATGCAGATCCTCTATGTACAGCAATGCTTTTTCTTTGTTTAGCTCACTTGCACAGTACATGCAGACAAACTTTCATACATAGGAATACATAAACACACACACATACACACTAACACTCTTAACACACACACACACACACACACACACACACACACACACACACACACATACACACACACACACACACACACACACACAAAATCCAATCCAATCCAATCCAATGATGTTGTTTAGAGCCCCGCCAACCGCACAGGCCATATCGGGGCTGTCACCTCGTCACATTTTAAAACTCGTTTAAAACTGTGCGACTATATACAGTTAAAACGGGATATAAAACCAACTCGACTGTCCACACACACACCACACACACACACACACAAACACACACACACACACACACACACACACACACTGACCATCAAGCCGTGAGGGATGGGTTCGATGGAGAAGTTCTGTGACAACACCTGCAACTTGTCGTCCAACACCATACAGGCCCCACACATGGACAGCGAACGCATGAACCTGCACACACACATAAAGTGGTATAAAATAAAGTTAAAAAAAAATAAATACACTATACTACACTACGCAAGATTTCTCAAATTTTTTAACAGGAGTAGAACAGTTTAGAGTAGCAGACTTC
>CM060337.1:42313214-42375714 GCA_030674155.1 Stramonita haemastoma
TTTTTTTCAAAAACACCTAACTATGATGCATGAATGAAAGCTGACATAAACCTGGGATTGTCACATTTGTATGTATACAGATTCACACACCCCATTTCGAAAAGTTGAAAATAATATACTGTTTACAAACAAAAATCAGCACAACTGTAACAAACCCACACAACTCCAACTCCAAGGTCCTACTCCCAGTACAATACATTTTGAGAGATTGAGAACCTTATATTACTCTGCATATATTATGTGATTCTGATGACACGAGAATCTGAAAATCTGATCTCAAAAGAAAAGGAAAAAACAAAAAAAAAACCTTACATTAAGTACTATAATATGAATACTTACATGATGTGTACATATGTATATACATGATCATAACTAATCCAGATGCAAAACTGTTCACAACTCTATTAAAACAAAATCACCTTAAAAAACAACACGTATTCAAATTTACAATTTATGAATCTGAACAGACACCACCACTGAACAAGTCTGCTTACCTGATCCTTCCCATGATCTCCTACAACAACAAACATGGAGCGATGTTGCTTGGCCACCCCATTTTCTATCAAAATTCGGATGCGGTTGTCAATTTTCCGGAGACTGCTCTTTTTCTCTTTCTTGTCTTCCCCCTCCATGCCTAGTGTTTACAGTATCCGAGTTTGTCAAAACCCTTTGCCACTTTGGTTTCTCAGCGTCAGGAATCACACCTGTCAGAAAAAGACCAAAATAATATCAAGCATTTCATGACTAATCACTGTAGTCATTACTAAGTCAGTAAGTGTCAGCAGCCATTCTTAAATTAAACGACATCATAAACTGAGTATTTTCTATAAATTATATAATTAATATTATGATGTATAATTTATTTAGTCTATCACATTCAATCAGTCCCTATACTCTAATCAACCAATTTGTCTCTTGATTTGACAGTAACATAACATTATATCAAGAGTAAACTTACAGTTAAAGAGAATAATGCCTGGCAGGCATACTAATACTTGTACTAATGATCCAGGAGATAATAAAATTACAGCTTTAATCCACAAAATAAACTGCCTACATTCTATTGACTTTTAAATTTTAGAACCCAAGGATTAGAAGTAAGAGTAGACACAGAAACAAACCAAGGTAAACACATGGTGACACACAAACACACACACACACACATACACACACACACACACACACACATGCACACACACACATGCAACACACACACACAACACACACACACACACACACACACACACACACACACACACACACACATACACACACACACACACACAACACACACACACACACACACACACACACACACACACACACACAAAGTGACACATGTGTACTCATACATATACCTGTGCATGCATGCACACAGTCACACTTGCACATTATTAACAGGTATTACGTGCACATATTCAAACTGATGAAAAATTCATTTAACAGTAACACACACAAATATACACACCATGTATCATGTAACACACACAAACACACACACTTTGATTTCACACACATTTGATGATTTGTAGACTTCAACCTGACTAACTTTCTTGTCTTTTTCTTTGTTCTTCAGATAGAGCTCTAAGTTTCCCCAATAGTGAAATTCCATCAGTTCATCATGATACAGTGGCACTCTAACTTCAGGATTGTTTTCATGTCTAGTAATAACACTTTCAGAGATCACCAAAAAAAATCAACAACAAAAAAACCAACACTTGAAGAGACGCTAAATTAAAGAAGCACACATTAATCATATAGATATATTACAATTATATAGGACTTGATAATCACATAATACAACCTCACACAAACACTAAAAGGAGAATAACCCACAAAATAACAAAAACAAACGCATGATAAACTAAAAAATTTGAGAGAAATCTCTGACAGTTCAGTGTATCCTAAACATTTCATTTAGCTTGACCAACAAGTATTAAATTTATAACATAAATTTTATATAAATACTATCTATCTACAGCCACTCAAATCTCTAAATCTCAAAAAATGTGGAGAACTTAAGAAGAAGAAAACTTTCCATTGGCCTTCCTCAAGTTCTTGTTATTTTGGCTATCAATTCCATCCAAGAGTTTGTTTGTTTGAAGCCTGTGTTGCTGAGTGAGTGTTAAGAGTAAGCAATCCAAATCTGGGAGTAAAACAAACAAGAACAGACTGCAGGCCATACACTCAGGGTTCGCGATAACCGGTAATTGTCGGTATTTTACCGATTGTAAACAGAGAATACTGAAAATTTTTGAAGCAGCCGGTACAGCATACCGATTCTGTTTGCCTGTGACCGATTAGATTTCCGTCTAAAAAAAAAAAAGTCTGAAGTGACATTTACTGACAGTCTGTCATGCGCCTGTACTGTGCTTACGCACCTACCCCTTCGCACCCCTTCCGACGAACATCTTTGGCGCCAGCCTCATTAGCCTAGCACGCAGAACAGCAAGCTTTACTGAGAAAGAATAGAGCTTCGTGCTCTTCTCGGCATGACAGTAACTTCCATTCACAATGAGTAAATGGGGCCGAGATTGATTTAAATTCTTTATTCTTTTAGTCTTTTATATCGAGGATAATGGAATAAGCACTCCTGTGCTTTTTTTTTTTTTACATCTAGTCCCCGTGTGTATGCAGTTTTGTAAATGTCATCTGTTCCCACCAGCACACCATGGCCTGTTCTTACGAAAAGCGAAAAGTCTATTCATGACTATGAATTTGCGCCTGGCTTTGAGAGAGAAGAGTCGAAAACAAAATCTAAATTGAACGATAGATCTAGATGAGCTGCTAAGCATAGAAACAAGAAAGAAGAATATAAGTCACACGAAGGATGTCATGCAAAACAACAGACTAATACTGACAGTGACACAGGCGCTAGAAAAAAAATCTTATTTCCTGCGTGGCTTCGTGCCCAAAGCACCGCAGTCAAACTCTCTGAGAGATTTGCGTTCAATTTAGATTTAGTTTTGCTGCCAAACAACCCCCCCCCCCCCTCCCCCTCACTGAATAGTTTCGTTTTGTTCACATTACTACCGGATTTTATTTTCTGGGGACCGATTTTGGGGGAGTTGGTCAAGATATCTCTGAAATGGCAAATCGCAGTACCGGTTTTAAAAAATCCTAGCGCGAACCCTGTACACTGTATAATAATTAATATTCACAAGGTATGGTATGTTACTATTGACTATTGTTACATTGTTAAATTTATATTGGATGTCTTCGGACTTTGGGCGATTCCTACTGTAAATTAAGTGTAAAAACTGTAATACATTATTCATTGATTCAATGGTTGAATCTGACTAGTCCTTTCTTTCTTCAATTAATGTTCAGCGGTCAGCAGTTTGACCATTATTACTATTTTTTTGGCTAAGTGCAAGTGTGTGTAATCTTGTCATCTGTACCCACCGGCACACAATGGCCTACTCTCACGAAATGCTGAACATGATTTACGTGTGATCAAGATGTTCTGCGTGCGTACGCACACGAGGCCTCTGTAAAATAGTCTCATCCGACGTCCTTCACGTTTACTGGTTTAGAGCTCTAGATTTTGTTATTCAAGTTGATTTTACAAAACAAAAAAAACATAAAAATACAGGAGCATTAGCCTACACCCTAACTACAGCTCTACAAGACTATATTCTCGATGTTTTGTTTAAAAAAAAGAAATTAGGCGTACTCCATGAAGTAAGAGAAGCTCCAGATTTATTCAACATTTCATGAGGGCTTTAGAAAAATAAACAAAAATCAGTACTGTAAGGCAGAAGGACAAACGAAACTGGTGCTCTCACGTTCACAAAAATTAATTTTTAATCACACTCTTACCTGTTTTACGATGATAAACTATAACTGATTCTCCTTGTAAACAGCACGTGTGTGTTTAGGCTAACGTGTGTGTGGTGTTGTGTGGTCTAACCGGAAATCGCTAGGATATTCTATCTTTTTGGCAAAATATACCCAAACCCCAGCAGAACACACACACACACACACACACACACACACTCTCTCTCTCTCTCTCTCTCTCTCTCTCTCTCTCTCTCTCTCTCTCTCTATATATATATATATATATATATATATATATATATATATATATAATATATATATATATATATATATATAAGGACGGGCTGGTTGTTTTTTTCCCCTGTCTTTGGGTTTTTTTTTCCTCTCACTTCACATCTATGTTAAGCCTTTTTGGACATTTTAAATTTATACTCTTGAACACCACTTGAAAAATGTTGTGTTTGGCGTAACATCATAATTTTGTTGATTTTTAAATGTTGTTTGCTGCTAGTTTTTTTTTCTTGTTGGTTTTTTCCCCTTTTCTTCATAATATTGTCTTAATGTAAGAAAGACTTGTCAACATGTTTATATATATATATTATCTCTCTCTTTTTTGTTCAGGCTGCTCTCTTCTCTCCTGTTTCCTCTCTCAATTTTAACCTATTTGATTTAATCATAACCACAGTATCTCTTCACATGAATGTTTGGGTCAGTTAGGGATTATGTGTTCGTTGAATACATATATATATATATTTTTAAAGTTATAAATGTACCAGTGGTGATTATGCATTTGTTGAATATATACCTATCTCTTTTTTTTTAAATCATAGGTTGAACTTCTATTGCTGGTGATGGTGATTTTGTTTTGTTTTTGTCTCTGTTTTTATCTTTGTTTTGTTGTTGTTGGCTTTTTCTCTGTTGACCACATAAATTGCCTGTTGCACATAGGGTCTAGATATGCATGCTGTCTCCTCAGTTTTCACTAGTAGATAAAACTCAGGATGGTCCAGTGGGCAAGGAAATATGGTCCAAGATGGATAAAAAATCTATTACTTTTTTGTTTGTTATTGTAGGCTAAATGGGTAATTCTCATCCAGACAACAGAACTTCCACGACAATCATGTGTCTTGGTGGTGCATGTTTTTTTTTTCTTTCTCTCAAGTTGATAGTGCATTTTCTCTGTTGACTTTAGATATCTGTAGACTGAGGGGACATTGGTGTATTGAGTCAGTATCCTATATAGAAGACAGCATGTGTTAATTATATGCTGCTACTTTTGGTGTTGGCCTTCAGTTTATTCTGGTGCCTGCTGAAAACCTTTCCTTGGTGATCACTGTTTATTATTTATTTATTCTTTTATATCAAGGATAATGGGATTAGCACTCATGCTTTTTTACATCCAGTCCCCGTGTGTATGCAGTTTTGTAGATGTCATCTGTTCCCACCGGCACACGATGGCTTACTCTTACGAAAAGCAGAACAGGATTTAACATGTGCGCAAGATGTTCTGCGTGCGTTTACACACAGGGCCTCGGCTTATAGTCTCATCCGAAGGACTTCGGGGCAGAGTGGAGTCAGCACATCATGCACTGTAATCATCTATGTACCTATGAACAGCCCGACATAGGAATTTTGATATCCTCCTTCTGTGTAGTACATCTTTCACCAACAGAAGACTGGCTCTTTGTGCTACACTGTATTACACTAGTCCTTCAGCATGAAGGATGGATGGGTGCTGCAGTGATGAAAATGCCAGCTCTCTCCAGTTGTAGTGGTTGCATGTCAACGCCTTGGTCTCAAAATGTTTTTGGTCCATTAATTAAGCATTATATGAACCACCCATTTCTTTCCCTGTCTCGTCCTCTACATCACTGGACTGAACCTTGGTAGAAGACCTCTGAAATGTGGGTGGTGTGATATGACTATTCCACTTCAGTTTTCTTTTTGTTATTGTAAGATCTTCATTATGGTTTACATCTGGTCTGATAATGTTGGTACACTGCTAGTAAGAAGGCATTCAATGCTTGGAAGGCTGCACTTCTTCCATAGGCGATATCCACACATGGCTAACCGGGTCTCGGGAACTCTGCTTTCTCAGTTACATGGCATTTTTTACCCATTCCTCAGCTAGAGCCAAGGTTTCACCGATAGTGACATTTTGCGTATGGGACTGCCCCCCCCCCCCCATTTGGGTAGCCGTTCAGACTTTGGGGATGGTGTTCAACATGACACCTATATGCATGTTGGGTTTTTTTTGATCATCTGTCCCTTCCTGCACACAATGGCCTACTCTTCCAAAAGGCAGAGCAGGTTTTTTCCATGTGTGCTGGATGTTCTCTGTGTGTTTGCACATGGGTCCTCAGTTTATAGTCTCATCAAAGGACATTGATGTTCAGATCAAGTTTTGTGTCAAACTGGGAAGAAAGGGTGAGGTTGGGAATCCAACCCAGAACTTCACGATTTACTTGTTGGTAGGGGAACATGGTATTTAAAACACAGATTTTGCCTTGTTTTGTTGTTTGAACTTTGATGGACACAAAATATTCATAAGGAGTGATCAACACATGACTTCTTTGACTTGATGCACATGCACACTATCAGTCTTTGCTTCTCTTAGTGTTGTCTGCAAGGTTAAGTACTCTTTTTTGTTTTGTTCCTGCATTAGAACAGACGCTATAAACTCGCCCCCAAAAACCAAACAACTGACATAGCAAGATTGAAAGACAGGTGAATTTTTTTTTTTTTTAAAGACGATAGAATTAGACCAACGAGAAATTGTAGAGGTAAACAACCCATCTTCTCAAGTGCAGTAATGTTATTTTGTCTGACATGCAAAATCTCAAATCCCTAATGGCACAGATAGGACTGCAGCAGAAGATATACTTTTGTCCTTGTCAAAACTGATCAAGATACGGAAAAAAATCTTATATTTGCGAATAAACTCTGACAGGCACAGATATCAGAATTTGCATTAACATTATCTTCGACATCTTGGAGATTGGCCGTAGAATCTGGCACAAGCATTGATCTTTTACTTCATTTACACAGATTTTTTCATTTTAAAAACATTTTTGAAACGAAAATTTTCTTAGAAATTAGAAATACAGCTAAAAAATGAAAAATTCCATGAAAAAAAAGAATGGTTGGTAGCTATGAATATGCTTTATGTAAAAAGACAAGTGAAGAATAACAACTCACACTCTGTGACTGTTGGCACTGCACATACATTTATTTAGTGACTGAAAAGATATCTGGATACTTTTATTCTTTTGCTTGGATGAATGTACAACATAGAGCCCACAAAACCTAATTTATCACTTTGACAGTATACATGTACATGTGCAAATAAAAACCCATACAAATTCATACATCTCTCTCTCTCACAGACACACACACAAACATGACCAAAAAGTCTTTGTTTTCCTGTTAAGAGGTTTATTAGTAGAAAGACGCACTCCAGTGATTACAGTTCTACATACCCTCCCAAATGCAACTATATTGCACGTCTAGAGATGAAACTAATACAAGTGTCTGAAAATGAAGGAGAACAAATCAAATGCACACAGCTTCAAAGGAAGCTGTCCTCAACAAAAGCAAAACTACTTTACAAATAGGAGTAGGGGCTACATCTATACCCATGCTCTGTTTCAGTAATAAATACAGAAAGCAACTCCAGTGTCCTCATGCATGGTCCTTGCTAGCAGACTGCTTCAGGCCATTCTTCCTCATCTCCTCTCTGCTGCCAATAGTAACTGCATTCATTTTCCAACAGCCAGGAAAGGTAATTTCTCTTTCTGAAAATTCGACTTTTATATTCAAAACATTGACAGCCAACTGACTGCAATAGTTATGAAAAGGCTGTAAAGTTTGTACTCGACACAGCAAGCTTTTTAACTATGATGAGTCTGAATTACATTGAGAGAGAGAGAGAGAGAGAGAGAGAGAGAGAGAGGAGAGAGAGGAGAGAGAGAGAGAGAGAGAGAGAGAGAGAGAGAGAGAGAGAGAGAGAGAGAGAAGAGAGAGAGAGAGAGGAGAGAGAGAGAGAGAGAGAGAGAGAGGAAGAGAGAGGAGAGAGAGAGAGAGAGAGAGAGAGAGAGAGAAAGAATCAGCCAAACAGAGACAGAGCATGTGAGGTGTGGAGTTGGACAACCCTGTAAATAAGTAAAGAAAAATTAATCCTGAATGGAAAGACATGATTGGCAAAAGTCTGTACAAAAAATTAATCACAGTCTTGGTTTAATTAAAGAAAAAAAAAAAAAAAAAAGTTATTAGTAAAGAACAATCCACACAATTAGTCCATCACATACATACTGGTACTCTTTGAAGAGTTATACAAATAAAAGGGGAATTAGTTTTCAACACCACAAAAACTATTTGATGAATTTACTCATCCTCAAGCAATGGCTGTGCTTTTGTATCGAACAGTTACAGTGCCTTTAGTATTATTATCATTTCTTTTACTTAGACAGACAGACAGACAAACAGAGGGAATATTGGCTGTTTAAAAAAAAAAAAATTAACTGCTCTAGCTGAAAATGTACAGGATCAGAAAAGTCTTTGAACTTTGAACCTGTACTGAGTTGACTGTAACAATAGATATGCACCACCGTTTCACAACTGCTGCTATTCCTTTGCACAACTGCTGCTATTCCTTTGCACAACTGCTGCTATTCCTTTGCACAACTACTGCTATTCCTTTCCATAACTGCTGCTATTCCTTTCCACAACTGCTGCTTTTCCTTTCCACAACTGCTGCTATTCCTTTGCACAACTGCTGCTATTCCTTTGCACAACTACTGCTATTCCTTTGCACAACTGCTGCTATTCCTTTGCACAACTGCTGCTATTCCTTTGCACAACTGCTGCTATTCCTTTGCACAACTGTGCTATTCCTTTCCTTAGTCCACCAAACTGACTCCTTCTCTGTCAACACTTGTCCAAGGGAGTGGGGAAGGAGAGGAGAGAGAGAGAGAGAGAGAGAGAGAGAGAGAGAGAGAGAGAGAGAGAGGAGAGAGAGAGAGAGAGAGAGAGAGAGAGAGAGAGAGAGAGGCAAGCAATCTCTTTTCTTACACATGAATACTTCTCCTTCCATCTGAATACATTGCAAATAAAGTCAGAATTTGAATGCTACCTTGCATTCTGTGTCTTATTCAAACAAAGTCAACAATGTGGCCTTCCGATTCCATAATTTACAGAACAGTCTGCAAGCAACACATGAGAATATAGTTACTGGAACGAGCATCATTATCAGTTAACAAAAAACAAACAGTAATTGGAAATGGGTACTAAACAGGGGGGAAAAGATCTATATACAATGTTAACAAACTACACACTGTCTGTGTGAACAGGAAAGGAATGGTGGGCACTGAAAGGGGGGGGGGGGGGGGGTGGCTACAAATAAAACTGGTCATGCACACTAAGCTAGCTGTGAGCTAAGAGAACCAACACAGATGGGGGGGTACCAGTTTATAACGGTTTTTTAACCTTCTTTCTTTAGTAATAATTACAAAGAAAAGCAACCCCTCTTCCCCCCCCCCCCCCCCCCCCAACAAAACCCCTCAATCAATCCTGTAGATGTAACTCATCTGAATGACTGTGTTTTCCTGTGTGTGTGTGTGTGTATATATATATATATATATATATATATATATATATATATATATATATATATATATATATATATATATAATAGTTTCTGTAATCCTTATGGTAGAATATCGTGTATTATTTGTACAAGTACCACTGAATCAAAACTTTTAATTCTCAATAGAGCACTTCTCTTTTTCTACAATGTAAATTGGACACAAATACCAAAATAAAGTGTTCTTTGGAAGTAATTGTCATCTATTGTACTGCTCCATGTGAGACCAGCTGGTACTATTTTTAAGCTTTAATGTGACTTCACATGACTGAGTGAGTGATCCGACCCTTATACCTAAAGCTTCCCAAATATTTTAACAAAAGTTTTTACCTTCAGTTTAAAATTTTGAATTTATGGAATATCAGTTCTGGTGTTTAGAAACCATCCAATATCTGAAAGTAATACCCTTCCTTGGTATGAGGTGTAAATCCTTTAGGTGTCAACTACTCAATGAAGAGAGACTGCACAGAGGCAGCAAAACAGATAAGACTTTTATCTAAAAGAGGCTTTAGAGATCAAACTCCTCCTCTTACTGAAAAGCTAAGAAAGTTGACAACAGGACTTCATATCTCAGCTGGATGATAAAACTGAAAGTGATCTTACATTTCTGTCCAGAGGAAGAGGGAGTAGTGATGTTCTCTCAGAGAGATGTGCCATGTTGTACAGTACATGGCAAAGGGATCTCGAAACAGAGCAGAGCTGACTGGCATGGGTCAAGCCAAGGTCTTACTACTTGCATTCATAACTGATGCTTTGTATGGACAAGGTGGAAAAGGGGTTCTTCTCACCAAATGATCATCACCAAATAATCATCAAACATGAACTTTTTATGATATGAGAGAATTCCTACAGGTGGCACAATGCACAAATGACAATCTATTATTATGACTAATCTCTGAAATCTTAACTGTCTATGAATTTTTTCTTGTTAGCATGTGAAAGATCAATTAAAAGACAAGAAAAGAAAAGAGAACCCCATTCTCTACAAAGAAACTGATTCAATGTAAGCCTGATGAAAAAAAAAGGATATGTTAATGTTATGCCATGACTGAGCATAACAAAAAGGCGACTCTCCCACTAAAGCTCTGAAGTCACATTAACTCAGTTGTCTGAAATGAACAGGTAAGGAAATCATACAGCTTCTGCCTTCCTCTATCAGGTATGAAGTCATCTGAATAGTACCCCATTACTGGTAACCACTTCTCCACTTTGCAAATAAATACTGCACACTTTGTACAATCTTTATACAAAATATTCACCTTATTCGGTTTAGCCCTGCAAAAGTATATTTGTTGTACACTGTAGATTAAAAAGACTATTTACCTTTGCTTGAAGATAATCATCAGTCTAATCTATTGATTTCTGTTCCTTTGTTCCCCATCTGTTCTTTGATATAGTGTCTTGTTTTTATTAGGAAATATAGAGTGTGCAATAGTGTCTTTTGTTGTTATTAGGAAACATATGTGTGTGCAATAGTGTCTTTTGTTTTTATTAGGAAATAAATGTGAGTGCTTTTATTATTGTCTGAGTTAACATAGATAGGGTTTCAAAGCCCATGAAGAGTTATGTAAAGTACAAACGAAGCAACAAGAAAGCTACACTACACTACACTAATGGCTACACAGTCTACAGGATCACTAGTATGGAACAGGTGATGGCCAACACTACCACTGACTCAGCAAACTGCATGATCTAAAATGCAGGGATGACCCATTTACCACTGTGCCTCTCATTGTAACATCTATAAGTTTGTGTGTGTGTGTGTGGGTGTGTGTGTGGGGGGGGGGGGGGGGGATGGGGGGAGGAGGGAGGGGTTGTAGATGTAAGAATGTATGCATGAGTAAATAAGCAAAACAAATTCATTACTACCTGATATTTGGCATCAAAAATATTTTCACCAGCCACCTTATGTCATGAAATGATGTGAACATTATGCTACAATCTGGTTTAACATTGTGAGTAAAGGGTATGACGCAAAGTTGTTGTGTTTTTTTTTTGGACAAAGAGAGTGGATGCTGTGGAACTTGTCGGTAAGACCTTGCACATTATGCTGATGAAAATATTAATGAACATACAATGAACAGCAGATTGACTGAGGTTGTAGTTATTCCGTAGTCTATGATGCTTCAGCTGACATTGATAAGATAAAAGTCAATAATGGAAGAAAAAACAAAACAAAAGATGAAATAAAAACTTCCAATAAATCATGAAGCTTACAGTCTTGGTGACCATGGCAGCCGCATCAGGCTGAAATTGAATTAGTAGACCAAGACTCATCCACTGTAAGTAAATACCAAATGCCCTAACTTCTTGTCCACACAAGCAAACACACTGCCGTGATGTCTGGCATTTCACAAATTGGTTAAGTAACACAATGAACCCCTGACTCCAGATTGTCTGTTCCAATATTAATGAAATTGAAATGACAATTATTAATGTGTTATCATTGTTGCAAAAATGTTTTCATGGAAATGCCACTAAAATGAAACATACAGGGACTTGGAAGATTACTGAAACTAGATTCAAAGAGGAGGGGAAAAAAATGAAAGTACTTGAAAATCAAACAAGAAAACACAAATATAAAAAGTTTGAGCCATTTGAAAGGAACGACAAGAACACAGCTATTATTAAGAAAATCATATTAATCACAAAATAACCAAAAAAGTCTCCGCCTACATATCCAGATGTACATCTATGTACTGTTTGTTCTAAAATCAACAGCAAGGAAAGAACAGTTGTCATAAGGGTTCAGCTTCAGCACACATGTAACTACTACCAGAAGACAAGGACTAGACTAGCGGTAGGTAAAAACTGCATAAACAGACTGTATTTGCGTTCAACACACCATGCGTACAATTAAGTGCGACAGCACTCACTGTCTCTGTGCAAGTGATGATCGCGACAAATACTGATTGCCATGGAAACGATGTCCGCGCACAGTGTTGACACAATTGTCATAATGGCATCTTTGCAACAATTCAGTCCAGAGATTAGAGCAGCAAAATTTCAAATCCAGCATGGCTGACGAGGAGCAGGATTGTGCATCCACATCTGTTCAACATGGAAACACCGTTTGGCTCCAGGCTGCAAATGCAGTAAACAGTCTCATCCACTGACAAGTTTTTTAATCCACAATCACACAAACAGCTGTCCACGTACACAGGTATATCAAGCAACGCATGCAACGCACACAGAGGGACACGTTCAGGCACCCCATAAAGCATACCTCTGAACCAAACACAACAGGCGCACGGTCAAGACTTTTGCAAGATAGCCTTGACGATATAAGAATAGAATTTTCTGATAAATAAGTGTAAATAAATTTCATCTCATCAGCAGTAAATAAAATAAATATCTTAGCTTTGGAGTTTTACTGTACAGCTCTTTATACAGAAGCTAGTGCATTCAGAACGTGGGGGAAAAAATGGCCTTTAATTAATATGCACCAAATGGGAGTCCCACGAACAATGGCATGCACTGGACAGACCAGCTAGATCACTTGGAACTGTCCTCTGACAAAGTGTTCACTATGATGATGGAAGACCCACTTCCCACACTTCAGTTCCTGACCAAGCCAAAGTAGACATGACATGTATGAAGAGAACAGAAGGAAAAAAAGCACCATGGTATCTTTCAGTTTATAGGTCATCTATCTAACACACAGGGCATGGAGGATCCCAACACTCCATTCTTGTCCACAACTTTCTTGTGCAAGACAGGCTCCATATTTTATCTTATGATGTCACCTATATAAAATTTATTTAAGGTAATTCCATCTGACATTCAGATTTGAAAGTAGTTTACAGCGATATAGAAATTTTGTTTGAGGAACTGACTCCATAAATCTCTGAAGACACATCTGTATTTTTTACAGCAAGATAAATGAACAACTAAACTGTACAATACTTAGTGAGAGCTTAAGACATTGAAAATAACTTTCCACATTAATATGGTCAAGAATGATTAAAGATAGTTTACATGAAATGAATTTTAAAAAATTTAAAGAAAGAAAAAGAAAGGCCAAAAAAAGGTGCAAATATTCCATATCATTGATGAGTAAATAAAACGGCCACAATACGATAGAATGATGAAAGTAAAGTCAGCATGTAGTGGAAGTGTGTGTGACCTCCATGCCCTGGTTATCTACAGAGTGAGCAAGATCCAATCAGCACTTAAGGTCAGATATAACAAACCACTGTCTTCACGACAAGAAATGCTGGTTAAGGTAGGTAGGTACAGGAATTCAGAAACTTGTGGCAGTAATAAAAGAGGTATGCTGAGTGCCAAACGGGGAGAAGCTTCAACAGGCAACCAAGAACTGACAAAGAGTTAGTTCAATGCTGCTGCAGCTGCTGTTCATTCAACCGCGTGCGTTCACCACCGACACACATCTCAGGACAATAAGAGTCCAGGTCCTGAAGATGGCTCAAAGTGGCTGTCACCATCGTGGAGTGTGTACAGCAGTAGAACCTAGTCCACAGTGGTGCTGACACAAGCTGCAGCAGCAGGGTGATCAAGATTTGCACTGTGATGGCATTCACGGTCCCTGGGTGGCGTTGTCATGACTGCTTGCGTTGCTCCATCCCAGCTGCTACATAGGAGAAGAGACACAGAACTGCGTAGCATATCTGGTCAGCCTGGGGACATAGCAAACCACACGTGTAACAGGACTCGTCCAGGAGTGATTCAAATCAACAGCATTTCAGTAGTGTTAAGTATCTTTTATCACCAATCGGTGACTGTGCATTTTCCTAATTGTTGTGTGTGTGTGTGTGAGCACGTGTATGTGTGTGAAAAAAAAGAGAAAATCAACAAGGATGCAAATATGTTATCTGCTTGTATGCATACATAAAAAAATCTTAAACAGAAGTGATGCCCCCCCCCCCCCCCCCTCCTGCCCCCTCAAAAAAAAAAACCCAAACAAAACAAAACCCCATCAACCCCGTATCCCCCTCAACTCAAACAAAAATTATAAAAAGTTATCAGAAATCTGTCAATTTTTACCACAAACGACCAAATAATAAACATAAAATAACCAACCGTTTCTCAATTTAACAGCAACATTCCCTGGCTTACAATTATGTGAAAAAGGAAAAGCCCTCTTTTATGCTAAAAAAATCATATTGCTATTGCAATTGTATAAAGCCCAGGAAATCTCCCTTAGAAGAAAGGAAAGTGTTGACTGAATACAAAGCCAGAAAAAAACAATGATACACTTAATAACATAAATACACATCATACATTATACCGTGTCTGATATTCTAAACCGAGAGAAAATATTGTTATTACACTGTGGAAAAAAAAGTATCCTCCCAAATAAGTAACCCAAACATTAATAAATTTTAAAAAAAGAAAAGAAAAGAAGAACCACATACAAAAAACCAAGGCAGACAAAAGTGGACCAAATAACTTGGTGAAAAACTTTGCCAGCTGAAGAGCTAAGCAGGAGGGAAAGGACAGCTTAGTGAAAAAATAAGACTACTGCCAATCAGACTACATGAATCTACTTGAAGCTCCACTACAGGACAGCATACAAAGCAACCATCATCACTCGAAGCAGTGAGGCAAAGGCCAGCAAAAATAGCATCAGTGAGCGTCCATCATGCCAAAAAAAGCAAATAAACAAACACACACAAAAAAATTGTTTTCAGAACACCTGTTTCATCAGCAAGACCATAAAAATCAAGTCACTTGCATCAGATTACTGAAATACAGACATATTGCTCAGGTTGAAATTTTCATTTCAATATACCAACACAGTATTTTACACAAACCCCAAACATTTGTGGTGACTGCATTATCATCATGACCACTATTACTGTACACACCATTACCACCGTCAGTGCTGTTGTGTTGTGTTCTCTTTTGAAGCAGACAGTGAGTAGGACAGTTTGTACAATCAAATACAACTAAACCAACACACACACATACACACACATCAAGAGGAGGCAGCTACCAGTCACTGCTAAAGGGCTAGAAAGCCAAAATTGAAAGGGGGAAAGGAACAGATACTAAAGCATAAGCTTTCAAGAAAACATTTCCATTTCTGTGCAGGCAAGTGAATCATTTCTGGCAGAAACTTAATTTTGAAAGTAAAACAGATAACAGTATGATCTGAAAAGGAGATACGAAAACATGTAATTTGTAACCTGTAAAAGCAGACATGTTTAATGGGTTTTTAAAAAAATGGCATCATTGTTTTGATGATGGAAATGCCAGAGCACTAGACATTCACACTCTAAATGGTATACAAGAAGTTGAAGTCAATCCAGTGCGGTAGATCAGTAGATTCAGCAACCAGAATTTACAACTGTTCATATTTATTGCAAAAGAATAATCAAAAAAATTTTTTTTTTCAAGTCTGTTTTCCTCTGGTTGACAGAAAAAGATAAATGATGGACAAGAATCATTGTTTTTTATATCTGCACTCAGTCATTGCTTTCTTTCACACTACAAACCTGGCACATCATAATAAACTTTTTTATTTTCTGCCAAAATGGAACTAAAAAAAAAAGAAGAGAGAGAGAGGGAGAGGGAAGGAGGGGGAGAGAGAGAGAGAGAGAGAGAGAGAGAGAGAGAGAGAGAGAGAGACAGAAGAGACAGAGAGACAGAGAGAAGAGAGAGAGAGAGAGAGAGAGAGAGAGAGAGAGAGAGAGAGAGAGAGAATAAGCACCATTCTGAAGTATAAAGCTGAGGTAAACGACAGCACAAGCAAACCCAAAGCATTTCTCTTGGATTGGTTGAAAGCTTTTTCATTTTATTCCTTTATTTCAAGAAGCATTAGTTCCCACCCATAAAACAAAACACATGTAGGAGACGTCAAAAGATACTGACAGCAATAACCAAGCGATTGTTGTAAGAATGGTTGTCAAGATGATAGCCATGAATATATGGCAAACAAAAGAAAAGCTGTCACGGATAAATAAAACAGTAAACAGGCATTGTACTTTTCCTTCAAGATGACCATTTAGAGCTTCCAGTCAGTTTGCAAGAGCAAGATCAGACACTATGAAGAGACAGTATACAGAGTTTTGGGATAAGACTGCAACTGCCTATGAACAAGTTATTGTCCAGTTTAACTCATGTTGTGTAATGACCATAGATCTATCTAATCTTCAGGCCTATGTTTCTCATTTAAGCCTTTCCTCTCATTTCAGAAAATGTTTAGTTTAATTTATACTACCTTAGCCTCACTGTAATTTATCTCCTCAGCCTTATATTATCTATGTAATATTCTAGACTAAAAAAAATCAAACTAAGCTGAACACCAGCAAATAAATTCTCACTTCATGTCTGTTACAAACTTTCTTTTTATACCTTTGCCTGGTTTGACTTCTTGTTTGAAGATGAAAGAGACCACTCACACACAACACAATGAACAGCCAATGAAAGTGATCGTTCAGTCTCTGGGGCCAGTGGGGGGGATACTATTTTCCCACTGTTTCCATTGCTAGTGTCAGGAAACTTTTTACTTGATTTTCCAAACAACTCTATACATACTTTTCCTTTTTAACTCCACCAAAAGCAACTAAAACAAGTTGAAACAAATTCAGTACAAAGAGTGGTAAAGGGTGGGTGCTTGAACAACAACAAACTACACACCTTCCAAACAGATTTGTGGACAGATGCTTCACTAGTCTGTGCAAGCAACCACACAAACCACACACTAGAAAACTGGTAATACCATAAGCGATACTCAAGTCATGAATGTGATCGGTTTGAAAGACTTTGGCCTAAAACAATTTATCAGATTTTAAAAAATTATAGGACATATAGGACATCCACTGAAAATCTTTACAAAATATGCTGCTTTTGGAAGAACAAGGACATATCTGATGGGTTTGAGGATGTATAAGAAAATCAAACAAATGAGTAGTGTTTGTTGCCAAAATTCTCACTGGTTATCAATAGTCTCATTCCATTTTGATTTTCATCAAAAGATGATCAACACAGTTCAGCTACCAAAAAGTGATTTAGCAACAAAACCCAAACCAAAAAAATCAAGCTCCTATTTGTTAGACTGTAAACTAATGTAGGCATTATAAATCAAGCTTTCCATTCTTCCTCTGCAAAAGCATACTGGGAACTTCATCTACAAGCAATGATACTGACCCTGTGCAATCATTAATCTAACTTAGAGGCTCCTATCAAATACAGGTTAATCATAAAATAAAACTATTTTTTAAAGTTTTAAAATAAGATGTACACAGAAACAAACTTGCACCAATGTTTTCAAACAGCTATATTCAGATGGAAAGCATTTTTCTTTCTGTTCTTTTTTTTTGTTTTAGCAAGCACTGAATGGCTCCATACAGCCATAACACCAGTAGTACAACCAAGTTGTAAGATTTGGTTACAACAACAGTCATCTGATGTAAACCATTTTGCGACCTTTTTCTGATTTGTTTAATTTCAGACTTGATCTAGGAATCCAAATAAAATGCACCCATTCTAATTCAAAATCACATTACAATCGTAAACTCTGTCTTACGATATTAGTATTTTATAACCCACAATTTTTCAAATTCTTATTTCATTTAAGAAACCTATCTTACAATATGAAGTTGGATACAGAAATCACCAAAACCTCTGAATTGTTGTTAAACCTTGAAATATCTGTTAAGCGAATAATAAATTTCACACAATACAGATAGCCATCCCTTGCTACAGTGTCAGAACAGACAAAATAAACAGGTTTGCCATTCAAAACAGGGTTAAAAACAACTAACAGCACAACACAACTAGCACAACCTGCAATGGCAAAGTGAAATAATTAACTGAATGAATAAAGGGAGGTGGTGTGGTGGTATTTACTTTCAAGGCCGTCGTCTGGTTTCGCCCACTGAACACTAACGATTCTGTGGAACATTACTGCCGTTTCGTTAGCCTGCCAGGAGAGAAGAGACAAAAACAAAAAAAAAATCGACAGTAAGCCATCAAGAATTTCCTCTACTGCTCACCGATGTCAAGTGATTTATCAAACAAAGAATATTAATCATGTCAAAAACCAAAACTTAAAATGCATCAACAAAATAAAAACCAAGCAACAATAAAACTATCAAAGGAAAAACAAGCGCTACAGTCTACAGGGGAAACAGTATTTAAAACCCAAAGTTTACAAGAAAATGACAAAGGTGGGATATGTCTCAACACCCATGCGTACCAAAGAGAAGACATAGCAGAAGGCACTCTCTGACACGAGTGCCTGATGTGTGCAGGGGCAGTGGAAATAAAAGACGAAATAGCTAACCTCTACTTGTACTGTTCACCACACAACCAGCAATGACATCCTTTGCCAGGAGTCCAAAGGCAGGCAGCCATGGCTGTTTATTTTCCACTCGGCATCTTAAAGCTCTCAGTGACACTGCAGTAAACAGCTAAAATCTGTCTCCAAGTCTATGAGTTCCATTATACTTTCCCCTATACTCTTCTGTGGTGAGAAATGTCATGGTTTAAGACAGCATTTACTGCACAAGCGCACGGGCATATGAGAGAGAGAAGAGAGAGAGAGAGAGAGAGAGAGAGAGAGAGAGAAGAAGAGAGAGAGAGAGAGAGAGAAGAGAGAGAGAGAGAGAGGATGAGAGAGAGAGAGAGAGAGAGAGAGAGAGGAGAGAGAGAGAGAGAGAGAGAGAGAGAGGAGAGAGAGAGAGAGAGAGAGGAGAGAGAGAGAGAGAGAGAGAGAATTAAAACAAATGTAATCAACAAAGGCCATGGCCCCTTTTGAAGGAGAGTCAATAAACAGAGGAGTATCAAATCACAATGGCCAACATCTAACAAGATACAACATCTTTGTATAACAACATTTCATGGACATTAAATGCCTTACACTGATCTAATTCAATGTTAACATCAAGTTATATATCAAATGAAATACATGACACAGATCAAGATGAATGTTATTGTTTTTGTGGCTGCTGTAAACAATACCAGTCTCATAAGATCTGACAGCTGCCTGTAGTATTCTGCAGGAGTACACTTTATTTAAGATTGTGAATGGCTGATCGACATTATTGAATTCCATTCTCTTGAACTACAATTATATTAAGGGCAAAGAAAATCATGATTATTGTCGAGTGATGAATTAAAAGGCAAGAAATATTGAATTCAAATATTCTAAAAATAAAAGTTAAAAAGTCAATCCGCTTTTGTTCATTAACAGTTCTGACAAAAGTAGCACTAAGAAATAGAAAGAGAGAGAGACAGGGAGAGAAAGAGAGATAACAAAGCCAACACTGACAGAGGGAAACCTAGACCAGTACTGAGAACAAGCATGCAAGCCACTGCGTGTAGAGGAAACCACTCATAAAGGGAAGGGACAATGGCATCTTTCCATCTACCAAGCAAACTTTTCAACACTGGGAATTGTTGGTAATGACAGAGACAGCTCATCATATGTCTGGGATTCACACACAGTGCAGTTGTGGGTTGTGGGGAGAAAGCTGTGCACATTCTGCAAAATTCTTAATTCCTTTCCCCTTCCTACAGCTCAATATCTGTCCATTCGAAAACTCTTACAACATTAAACCCTCACTATTAACAAGAAGAACAACAAACCACCAAAAACTCCACCCAAAAGACCAAAAAGACTTGTCATTTACAATAAAGTGCAGAGAATAAACACAGCATGCAATAAACAAAAGTTTATGTCTCAAATACTGCAACAAATGTAAAAGATTGCAAGAAGTAATAAAAAAATTAAAATAAAAAAAGTTAAGAAAAGTTTCTATGCCCAACGAATGTGGAAAAGATTATCAACAAAAAAGCTTGCGAGTTATACACTCCAAATTTTCATCAAAAGCAATCACACACCAAAAAATAGTTATGACAAAAATGTAAAACTACAACAAAACACAAAAGAAAACAGAAGGTGAAAAGGATTTCAAAGCTAAGAGAACTAAACAGAGAATAAACCTACAGATATCTAAGCTGCTGAAGCATATTTATATACAGCAGTGTCGACAAAATGGCCAGAGACCTAAAGGTTTGTCAGGGTGGCCAAAGAGACCTAAAGATCTGTTGTCAGCTTGGCAACTTGGGCAGAGAGTTTTCCAGAGGTTGCTCCAAATTAGAAATACATGGGAGATAAAAATAAATCCTGTTTTGTTTCGCAGCACATCATTCCCACCCTCTGTGGAAAAGCCCCCCCCCACCTCCCAAAAAAAAACACCCAAGAAAACAAGCCAACCCTGAAGCTAAGCCCTTGCACAATTTCCAGATCTTGGTCTCTCAAGAAAACATTAAATGGTAGAACCATGTTCAGAATCAAAGACGCATTCAGATATAGTGACTGTACAGACTGATTTTTGTCTGATGTTATTGCACTGGTTTGGCAAGTCCACAAAACTGAGGCAATAAGAATAAGCAGAGGAAATTCAATCTTCAACTGCTGACAACATCAGACAGCGTTTACTGCCAATTTATGATTAACTGCTTAATCCAATGAGTCTACATTTATTTCTGAACTCAGTAGAGAGTGTGTGCATGTGCACAAGAGAATGCACATGTGCATGTGCTGTGTTGTGTGTGTAGTATTTAAGCGTGTGTGTGTGTGTTGTGTGTGTGTGTGTGTGTGTGTGTGTGTGTGTGTGTGTGTGTGTGTGTTGTGTGTGTGTGTGTGTGTGTGTGTCTGAGAGAGAGAGAGAGTGTGTGTTTGTGATATTTTCTTTTGAAGTTATCTTGTGAAGTTGAAACCAATATGAAATGTCTCTTGCGTTTTTCAAGATAATGATTCAAATCAACATGCCAATCAATATTGTACTTCCCCTTTATGGGATGATTAACATGTTTTTTACTCGAATTAATGCCAAGATACCACTAATTTCCAATAAAGTATACCACAAATCAGAAACGCCTACTTTCAGTCACTACATTCACTGTAACATTAAAAGCTTTTCACGCAGCATCAAATCCTATAGATAAACACACCACAGCTTTATTTCAACTAATTAACAGGTTTATTTACTTCACTAAGTAACAGCTTGATAATGATGAGGTTTTGCTAGCTCTACAGTACATTTGAAAACAGGTAACAGAGCTTAAAAAAATAACAAAAGAGGGGGGACAGGGGTGGAGGAGCAGGAAGTGTATCAACTGGAAATATGGTTATATATCATACACAAACAGAATTACAAAGTTTACATTAAAAAACAACAACAACAATGTACTCACCATACTGGATTTGAATTTGTGCTGAATTACTTGCTTGGTTTTGGAATCTGCAACATCAATTCATAGTGTGCAGTGGTCATGTGCAAACTCCAGATATGCATGAGCTGTTCAAGGGAGCAAGAAATGAGAGAGAAGATGCAGAAAAAGACAAGGTGACAAATGCACTGAGAGAGGATTCGGGAGAGAGAGAAGAGAGAGGATAGAGGAGAGAGATGACGACAGACAGACAGAGACAGACAGACAGACAGAAACAGAGGGAGAGAAACTAGGGAGAGAGACAGACAGCGGGGTGTACATTCAAAGAATCAATCAAGCCTATACCTAGGTGTGTTGTGTGTGTGTGTGTGTGTGTGTGTGTGTGTGTGTGTGTGTGTGTGTGTGAGAGAGAGAGAGAGAGAGAGAGAGAGAGAGAGAGAGAGAGAGAGAGAGAGAGAGGAGAGAGTGTGTGTGTGTTGTGTGTGTGTGTGTGTGTGTGTGTGTGTGTGTGTGTGTGTGTGTGTGTGTGTGTGGTGTGTGTGTGTGTGTGTGTGTGTGTGGGGTGGGTGGGTGTGTTGCTCTTTCATGAGAGCACATGTTGCTTCTAAGAAGCCTGTATATCAATCATCACTATAAATTTGTTACAATTTACAACACAAATCTTCATTTGGAAGCAATATATTCTCTCTCTCTGTATCCATTAATTTGGTCAATTAAAGCATCAGAGAACAAGATTTAACACTCATATAAACTCAGAAGCTTGCAATCTTTACCAAATATGTTTACACATTTTCTTTGAAATGACCATCACAATCCAATCTTTATAATTTTATAGATAAACTGCACATTATATCAACATCTCTATGCACACATACTGATTTCATTTTCATTTTCATTGAGAGAGGAGAGAGAGAGAGAGAGAGAGAGAGAGAGAAGAGACGAGAGAGAGAGAGGAGAGGAGAGAGAGAGGAGAGAGAGAGAGAGACGACGAAGAGAAGAGGAGAGAGAGACAGAAGACGAGAGAGACAGAGAGAGAGCAGAGAAGCAGGAGACAGAGAGAGAGAGAGAGAGAGAGAGAGAGAAGACGAGAAGACAGACAGACAGGACAGAGAACAGAAGACAAGACAGAGACAGACAGAGAAGACGAGAGAGAGAGAGAGAGAGACAGAGAGAGAGAGAGAGAGAGAGAGTGTGTGTGTGTGTGTGTGTGTGTGTGTGTGTGTGTGTGTGTGTGTGTGTGTGTGTGTGTGTGTGTGTGTGTGTTGTGTGTGTGTGTAGTGTAAGTCTTCAATTTTAACATCTTTCCACTTTAAGTGATAGTGTGTGTGGTGTGTGTGTGTGTGTTGTGTGTGTGTGTGTGTGTGTGTGTGTGTGTGTGTGTGTGTGTGTGTGTGTGTGTGTGTTGTGTGCGTGCGTGTGTATGTGTGCACACATATGTGTGAGATAGAAAGAGTGATACAGAGCTATAGCAAGAGAGAGAGAGAGAGAGAGAGAGAGAGAGAGAGAGAGAGAGAGAGAGAGAGAGAGAGAGAGAGAGACAGAGACAGAGAGAGAGGAGAGAGAGACAGACAGACAGACAGACAGAGAGAGAGACAGAGACAGAGACACAGAGAGAGTTAATATAAGCTCTCATTAATGTTAAAAAACCCAAACAACTAGTTAATTTGCACAAGAAAAGATACTGTGCTATATAAAAATTATATACTGGAAGACCAGATTCAAAGTTAAACACACTCATGCTAACTAAACCCCCTTTGTTCATGCTATCGAAAACAATTGAAAGAGAATCATGCTTGAAAGCCAGGTTAAAGATAATGCAAAACTCTACACCATTCCACAGTAATTCAGCAAGCAAGTACAACTAAGTAGTTAATCCTCAGCCCAAAATTATTCCAATACCAAGCATACATATCTCCTAAAATATAAAGATACTATATCTAAATATGCAAAGCAAAACTTTTTTTTGTTTTTGAAGATGGTTTAAAAAAAAACCCAACAACTTATCCAAATGTAATAAAATGTCAAAATTGTCTTCCAGAATAATGAAATCCTAGATATCAAGTGCAGCTGGCTGATAACTTTGAATACTCTGGGCTGATCAACATGTATGAAAGATGATGTGGGGCAAACAAGACAATGATAAATACAGTGGGCGTAATCAGACAATGCAACTGCAAATGGGATGAATAAACCAGAAGCAACATAAACGAACTTAATCCTCAAGGTTGGATGTAAAACAAACAGTTAACAAAGACCTCACACTAAAAGAACACCTTCGAAACTATCGAAAAACACACGGTCTAGATTGTGATTGTGTGTGTATACATGTGCATTTGTTGTTTTTGTTGGTATTCTCATTGTTCTATGGTAAAACACTTTCATTCCTTTTCTCCCCTTAACCCTCTCTTGTAACCCCAACCAAAAACTGACACAGATGACTTGCTTTTTCAGATACTGAAAATGAAATGTGTTCTTTGCCTACCAATGCATTTCCCAAATATCTTTATTTTCTTTTATTTAGGATGTAGATTTTTGAAACATTGAAATCACAGTCCAAGACACCAAAACATATAGATATACTTTGATTGATAAGCCAGCAATCCACTTCTGTATTCTAGGTAAAATCTTCAATGCATATTAAAAAACAAAACAACCCCAACCCCCCTCCAATTTTTGCAGGAAAATATGCCAGCTATAATTGTTTGTATGGATGACACAAGCATAAGCAGCATGCAGTGTGACTAGGAGAGGAATCTGCAGGCTTTGCAAGGCTCATCTGTGACTCTCCACCACATAATGTGTTGCATTGCACTGGAGGAAAATATTTAGTTAATGTTATTTATCTGCGCTGGAGAGGCTATTCAAGATAAAAAATTAAAAAAAAAATAAAAAGACGAAAAAAAAAAAAGAAAGAAAATCAGACAATTCCATGAAAAGTTATCAAAAAATTGAAATGCTAGACTCCAGGAATTGACAAAATGAGAAATTGATTTTGCATCATAACAGGTGGTCAGGATGAGGGCTTCGATATTTTAAAATGCATTTTTAAAGCAAAAGGAAACAAGATTGCACCTTGATACTTCAGCAAAAGGTAGGAAAAAAAGTTCATAATTCTATAATCAATCAAAATCTAAAAATTGACAGCTTGACCCCAACCCTACCTAAAATGGCTCCTAGCCAAAATGCAAGTCAGGTGCAATGCAACTCATTTCATGGTGGAGGGTCACATTTCACCTTAGAAATACTGCACAATAAGTTTTGATTTTTAGGTCCCCACCCCCCAACCAATCCTCATGGGGTTAAGTGAAGAAGAGAAAGCAAGACTTTTGGAGAAGATTCTCCTTATAACAATTTTTCATACCTCCTTTTACATCATTATGATGGGGGCTTTGGATCTGTTACATTATTCCATACTGCCAAGATGCTCAAATTTCATGTGATTATTTGGGTAAGTAAACTTGTGGCAAGTTGCTTTTTAAATTTTTTTATAAACAATACCAGTCATTATGACCATAGATATTCAGCTCTGTGTGTGTGAAACTTATTAGATATATGTGGTATGTAGTTTATGTGGTTCTCAACAATTTTCACACAAAACCCCACCTATTGTGTAGAAAAAAAATCCTCTGTACACTTCATTCTACATTCTAAAAAACAAATTCTACAATGAAGAAACACCAGAACATCTTCGGTGGATTCTAGAAAAGGATATAATTTTAGACTCTCTGCAATCTCAGTTCATGAATAGAAATTATAGCAGCAAAGGTCAACAAACTCTCCGCTCAACTACTCTTGAACTGGTTCCAGCTAATGATAGAATGAATTCATCCACCAAGCAGGGCCAAAAATACACTGAACTACAGCCCACTATGCAACAGAGTCAGAGAATACTAAATAAATATACCCTTATTTATGCCACCAATGCGACAGATGACAAGGTCCTAACTACCTCTTCAAAATACACCTCAAGCCATCAATTCAGAAGACCGGATCAAAAAGATTGAAAAATCTACTGAGATGATTTAACTGGAGCAAACTTTACTCATTGTAACCATACTACCATTCTAACCAGCAAGTGCTTGTCATAACTAAACAGAGCAGCTGCTGAAATCTTAGGCTCAAACTTTCAGTGAATAAACACTGCAATACCTATGATCAAAGACTGGTATGAAAGGATAATTGCTACAGGATGATTGTACACTCAGACTTTCTGATTCACCTATTGTTTGAGTTCCTTTCTTACAAAATGGTGACATCCTGCTAAAAACCAGATACTGTGAACAGTGAAAGCAAGGGAAAAAGCATAAAAATACCATATTTGGAAGTAAAGCATGCATACGTGCATGTGTGTGTGTGTGTGTGTGTGTGTGTTGTATTGAGATTGAGTTAGGTGGCACAGAGCATCTGAAACTATGTGATGAAAGTGTGGACAAAAAATGTGGAAAATAATCAATGCTGCATCTGAAAAGAGTATGCTACAAGCTGGAGAAATACACACTACTTCTTTCTGTTTACCTTTGCAATAATTTTGATATCCAGCCAGGCACTATTCTGTATACATGTTAGTTTTCAAGCAAGTGTTTGAGTGTGTAAGAAATGGCATGAACGTGTATGACAAAGCAGAAGCTTTATACGCATGAAAATATCAGAACACTTTGAAAATGGCTTTGCTGTCATTACACAATGGCTTCCTACAAACTGATCATTTTTCTTTCATAAAGAAATCAAGTGTGCAAAGAGAGGAGAGATGGACAGTGGTTGCAAATGATCTGGCATTTGTGTAAGTTGACTTCTAGTCTAATCAGATTTGATCAATTTAGTCTGGTTCTCATAGGAGTGTAATGGACACTGCAGATGACAAACACAGGAATGCCTTGGCTTAGGATTCTTATTCAACAACTCAACTGTTCAATGAACATGAAATTTTAAAAAAAAGGAGACAGGAGACCAGAGACCCATAAAACAAACAACCAACAGAACAAGCAAAAGAAATCCTCATGTGAAAGAAAATAAAGAAACACAAGAAAAAATTATACAGGATGCAGCATGCAATAAGACAACGTAATATTTCATGAAAAATGGTAAACTATGACAAATGACCAATGTGTGTAATGAGGTGAATAATATCATGGAAGAAATGAGTGGATCGCAAGGTCATGTGCTACAGAATGAAAACATGACATAAAACCTGGTGATATTACAAGTCCAGTATCTAAATACAGCTGCTCTTATTTTAAAAGATAAAAGTGCTCTTTGAACACAAGATTCAATGGCTACATTCATATATATCCACTTCAATTAAGAACAGAGTCATGGTCATTCTAAAACTACTGATAAACAGTGCTATCAGAAAGTGAGTGAATGAAAAAATGCATGTTCTTGTCTGGTACAGGAAGAAGCCTGGAATTCTCAGAACAAAATGACTATCTAACTAACGACAGTTCCCATTCTTCCCTTACTTAAAATAATGTATGAAATCTGGCCTACTCTTCTCTTCAATCTATGGTGTTTGTAAAAGCTATCCAATGTTGCAACATTCAAGTGGAAAGACCTCCTCACCATCAGATGGTGTAAAGTCATAGCTTCTGTCCCCAACATGATGCTTGTATGTAGTCAGTTCTTTCCTAAATGTCATGCTCAATCTTCAAACCAACTTTCAATACAATACAAATTCTTTAAAAAAAAAAAAAAAATTTAACCCTTTTTTTTTTCCCTTAAACAAGAAACTTTTGGGGGTTATCTTCTTTAAATATAACTGCTTTAACGTGTGAAAAAATTAACACTTGTTTCAAGTCTTTTTTGGAACTGAAGACAAAGGCAGATGCTAATCACTATTAACTGAAAAATGATAAGCTGAGACTTCATGAAATATGTTAAATGTACCAAAGAGCAATGGCAACTTGACCCAAACAAAACATTTAAAACAGATCATAATTCAGGACATATTTTCCCCTGTCTTGTGTGCTATTCTCAAGACCAAAGTGGCACCAGGGAACTATGAATGGCATAAGGTATGCTTGCAGGTATTCATGACATTTATTGGTTGTTACATCTGACAGGTTTTTACAAGAAGTTTTGTCTGCAATTTTCTTACATCCTGGCTTCAGTTGTAATCGGTTATGTTAAAGACCAGCAACCCGAGTCTTGCTAACACTACAGTACTGTCTGACAGGAAGACTAGCATACACCACGTCTAACATACTGTTTAACAGCCAGCTGCACTCTCATAAAGTTACTCACTGATATCAAGAAAAAAAAGAGGTGGTATCACCAAACATCATACCCATACAAAGTTCATTCTAGCCTCTTTCATGTAATGGCCATCTCACCACAACACACGCCATTGAAGGAACATTCCACAAAGCACAGGATAACAATCACGTTGGGCAGTGATCCTCCTAACAAAGGAATTCACTTCTCTTTACTTTTGGAATTACTTTTAACAAATGAATGACCAGAACAAAGTATTAATCTATACGACCTTTACTCAGGGCAACATGTTTTCATATAACTTTATAAGTGACATTGAACACTTTTATGATGGATGCTGTCTTTTGCTTTGTTAACACCGTGATTGAAGATAGACCATAAAATCCATACTTGAGAACATTACTAGTCAGAATAAAAAGACATCATTATTTAAGTATCAAAAGAAATAAACGCTCAAATATGATAGCACATACAATCACTGCCCAACTTTGTTAGTGGCAGAAGTGGTTGAAACAGCAAATACAAACTGTTACACTGAACAACAACGCATGCAAAAGAAAAAAAAAAAAAGGAAAAAAAGGAAAAAAAAAAGAAAAACCCAAACCAAATTGAAAAAAACAAAAATCCCCAAACCCAATCAAACAAATGAACTAAAGTTCTATTCAAAATAAAATAAATGTTAAAAAATGGGGGTAGAGGCAACCAAAGAAAAGGCATGAAACATAGACTCTAGGAAATATAGAGAAAGCAATACAGGACCACCAGAGGAAGAAATATGGAGGTAAGGTAATAAAAAATAGGTAAAATCATGGTAGCTCTTACCAAATTCTTCTAGCACAAATATTCCTCCCTTCAGTGTGAAACATTTCCTGATACGACTTAGCTCAATAAACGACTGAAACGAAAATGTGGAGAAAAACATAACTCTAACATAAATAATAAAATGTGACATCCACTCGTAAGTGGAGACAGTATATAACAAGAAAGAAAAAAAATCAACATAAAAATAACATACACATAATTAGATTGCAGATAATAAGGCAGGTCATATTTATGAGCAACAAAACTAAATTTTCAAAATCAGATTAAAACATTTTCAAACATAAGAACAAAGTGTACTCAATGTTTTCTTTTTGTGTGTACATTGTCATTTCATACATTTAATGTCTGTTGCAATTTATATGATTAGAAATTGCAATTTCTTTATAATGTCATAAATGGCCAAAGGGGGGAAGAATAGGCAAGATAAATAAAATAGGCACAGAATCATTCAAACATACACAGAAACAATGTGATTCAAATGCAATCTCTATAAATAAGAAATAAGGATATGAAATCTCAAACTACAGTTTGAATAACGAAGGCTTATAATTGTCAACATATCTGAACAGGCAGACTCTTAGCAATTATGGCACATAAATGATGATAAATCAACTATTTGAAAAAATAAAGAAAAGGAAAAAAGTCACAAATAAGAGATAAAACAACATCAACACAATCTATCTACTCATTTCAACCACAGGCACTCATCGCATATTTGGACACAAGTGGGAAGCATTCCATACATTTCATGTCTTCATACTCAAATGTACACACACACACACACACACACACACACACACACACACACACACACACACACACACACACACACACACGCGCGCACCGGCACTGCGTGCACACACACTTACACACATACATAAAGATGCCATAAACAGGAATAAATAGGATGGTGGCACTCGTCACTGGTACTTAAAGCACAACAAGCCACCTAAACATCAAAAGCACAGATTGTCATCTGAGCTACAAAGAAAACGAAGGGAAACAGAAAAAAAAAAAGAAAAACAAACTATACTTCTTTACACACATTACAATATTGTCTATCTCGAATCTACAACTGAAAACAGACTGCACTTTGAACGAAAGATTTGACAACAGAAATAGGAAAAACAGAATGATCACATCAGCAAAAATAAGAGATCAAAGAAAAAGACGACAGAACAAAAAGAACTTGAGAGATGGCCGCTACTGCCGGGCAGTGTTACCACAAATTAGACAACTGGTCTATAACTTAGCTCCAAAGCTACACTGCCCGTCAGCAAAGGCTGACAGGGCAGTCAAACGTACAATTAATGGACAGTCACTCTGTTTCTTTACCTCAAAATCCTGATGAGGCACACGCACGCAAGCACAGAAGGAGAGAGAAAAGAAAAAAGCCTGTTAGGATGATGGTTCCTTTTTTAAATTAAGACAACAAATAAACAAAACTTATAAGCATAAATGATAATCAAAACAATGAGATTAGGAAAAAAAAAATCAGTGGAGAAAATAAAGAATTAAGAGAAATAAAAGTGGAGAAAAAAAATCAGGAAAATACTATTAAAAAAAACAAAAAAAACAAACCCAAACTTATCTCCCTATGAAAACAGATGTGCTTAAAAAAAAATCTGAGGCCTTGAAGGGTTGGTTATATATATGTACATAATGAGCGATGACTGTTGCTTGCAAATACTGGGGATGACTAGACATAGATGGAACATGGACAGTGAAGGTAGTATGTCAGAGAGGCCAGAGAGAGAACAGAACACAACATAAAAGTCAGGCAGACCATCTCCGAAGTTCCACAAGCAAATGAAAATTGTTCAACAAGGAACTGACACAACACACAAGAGAAGGGGGTTCTTCAAAACTGGCATGACCTCTTCCATAAAATGCCGGTACAGTACCATTACTGAAAGCAAAAGTTCATGTTTATTGGAAACGTTTGATCATCACAAGTTCAGTCCCCTTTTTCTCTTATTGATTAAAGCACCCTTCTGCTAGTTTAACTGTGGCACCTTTCTTTTTCAATGAAAATTTTAAGTTCAAATTATTTTTTGCATGTGTGGGTTCTGTCTGCCTTTTTGCTTGTGTTTTTCATTTCTGAATGGGTTTTGTCAGCCTTTTTGCTATTTTTTTCCATTTCCTACATGGGTTCTGTCTGCATTTTTGCTTGCCTCTTCATTCCAATAATTATGGGTTCTGTCTGCCTTTTTAATTTCCTATATGGGTTCTGTCTGCTTTTTGCTTCTTTTTTTTTTTCATTTCCTAATGGGTTCTGTCTGCCTTTTTGCTTTTTTTTTTCATTTCCTATATGGGTTCTGTCTGCCTTTTGCTTTTGCTTTTTTTTATTCCTAAATGGATTCTGTCTGCCTTTTTGCTTTTTTTCATTTCCTATATGGGTTCTGTCTGCCTTTTGCTTTTGCTTTTTTTTTATTCCCTAAATGGGTTCTGTCTGCCTTTTTGCTTTTTTTTTATCTTCTTATGGTTTGCTGCTTTTTGCTTTTTTAAATCATTCCTAAATGGGTTCTGTCTGCCTTTTTGCTTTTTTTCCCATTCATTTCCTAAATGGGTTCTGTCTGCCTTTTTGCTTTTTTTTCCCATTCATTTCCTAAATGGGTTCTGTCTGCCTTTTTGCTTTTTCCATTCTTTCCTAATGGTTCTGTCTGCCTTTGCTTATTTTTTTCCATTCATTTCCTAAATGGGTTCTGTCTGCCTTTTTGCTTATTTTTTTATTTCCTATATTGGTTCTGTCTGCCTTTTTTTTTTCATTTCCCATATGGGTTCTGTCTGCCTTTTTGTTTATTTCTTCATTTCGTACATCTTGCAGAGGGACCAAAAACTTGAAGATGAAGTGCCAAACAACTGGCACTTTTCGAGACACATTTATAGTTAAAAAAAAAAAAAAAAAATCCAGGAGGAAGCGCGTTTTGTTTTCCTGATTGCATCTGAAAGTCAGAACAACACTTAATTTCAGATACAATATGCATGTTTAGATAATTCGGAGGACAACTTTTGAAATAAATCTATGATAAAGAGAACAAAAAGATTTAAAAAAAAACAACAACAACCCAAAACTAACATTCTACCATATCAAAATCAAATATACAAACAAACAAAAAAAATCCATTTAATTCTAACCTTTAAACTACTGATTTTGTTTGCTGTTTAAAAATAAAGAAAACCTATATCTTTATGAGTTAGTTTAATGCATATCAAAAAGCAATAGAATGCTTACTAAAGTGAGTGGCTGAAAATAATGGGAGAATTTTCATTCACATATTCACAACAGAAACAGTTCTGGTTTGAACTTTTCCTAAGAATTTAAAATGACAGTCAGAATAGTGAATAAACTCAATGGTGTATATGTGTGTTTTTTTCCATGTGTGTATATACACAGAAACACACCTAATACACAAGTAAATATGCACACACACACATTTGCAAGCATACTAAAAAAAAACTATATGTAACACACACACCACGTTTGCATGCATGCACGCACGCATGCACGCACGCACGCACGCACGCACACACACCACACAAACACAGAGCTCCGTTTGGCAGGAATTGGAGGCTTGACCACTCTGGGTAAGCCCTAGTAACATTTAGCTCTCATCTTTACTTCCCTCTCCTACCTTAAGCAGAAGTGGGAGCATAAAATAGATTATTCAGCACAATGGACCACTTAAAAAACCAAAAACTAACAACAACAAAAATAAAACCCACAACCTGATCCCGACATACAAAATACAACTGTACCTAAAATCTACAAAGGATTCTGACAGTGACAGCTTCCTTTTTTACCAGCTTTTATCTGCTCCTAAAACTGTTCTTTTTTTAAAACACAGGACACAGACAACAAAAACATCACCTGTAAATTACTGATGCTAGTACTGATGTGATCCCCTGTGGGGATGCCAGAGGGCCTGCTAGTATAAAAGTATCCAACCTGGAAAGTCTGAGCTAGGAATTCCCTCTTTTCTATCCCTCTCTTTTTCTGCCTTGTTCCTTTTCTTCCTGTAACCCCCTTCTTGTCTATTTTCTGCCTTCTTGGTCCATTCTCCTGCCTTTTTTCCCCAGAAAGACTTAAAGATTACATTCTTCCCCATGTCCAAAGTTGGATGCGCTGGGCCTGACTTGTCAGGCGCTTAACAGAAGTGTGACACATTTTCGCTTTATGACAAACTAAGTTGCTGTCTGAGCATTCGTGGAAAAGAAATATCTTCTCTGTATGCTATAAGCATTAAACAAAGAAGAAGAAGAAAAGAAGAAGAAGAAGAAGAAGAAGAAGAAGAAGAAGAAGAAGAAGAAGAAGAAGAAGAAGAAGAAGTACAGTTGTGCTAAAGACAGACAAATAATGACCGTTTCCTTGAGTGCCTCTAAAGTTTGGGGTTTTTTCCCCCCCTGATCTGTCATCTGCAATATTAATCCAAGTTGCAGTACTAGACTAAGTAAGCTGTCCATTAACAGCATCAGACACTCTACTTCTGGGCACAGTCCACATTCATGATGCATTCCCCTTACAGAGAGAAAGAAATCTAAGCTGCTCAACTGGACTTGCCACAGGGGAGAGAAATAATGCCAAGAGCCTATCCTGATGAGAGAGGAATCCAAAACAAAGAGGGCAGGAGGTTAATAAAATCCACAGGCATGAGCTGAGGCACCAAACACTGATCAGAAGAAATTCCTGAAAAGGCCTTGTAGGATGCCCCTTTGAAGGAAGCATGGGCAAACAATGCCAGCTGAAGATAACCCACAACAATGCAATTAGAAATCTCAGCTATCAGCAAGAACACTAGATGTGAGAGGGAATGTCCTAAGAAGGCAAAATATGAAGAACACTTTTTAAAAAGTAAGCACCAAGGATGTGATGCAGGAATTACTTTTAAAAAACCAAGCAAGTTTTATCTGAAAGAAAACAGCATAACTTCAATACATTCAGCATACCTGAGAATAATAGGCACAGGAGAGTAAACAAGAAAGTTCCTACCAAACTGGAGTCCCCAGTGTTTTTGATAAACTCATACTGCACAATAAAAGGAAAGAAAAGGCAGAAAAAAACAAACCAGCATTTACTCAAGACAAAAATGAGCTATCTGATCTGGACACAAGACAAGATACACGAAGAAAGTCTGCACAGTTGGAGTTATATACCCTTTTTGTTTTGGTTAATCCAGAATGATGGCAAAGATACGACATGTTATGGACTAAACCAGAACAAATGTTTTTTCTTCATGGAACATGGGCAAACAATGCAATGCCTTGTGATGCTTGCACCGTCCCTTCAGCAAGCAATTCACACAGATTGAAGACCAAAGGAAAGTCTTAACCTGTCCTCCTCACCTTCTATTTATTTGTCACTTAGAAAGAAAAAGATCTTGATTATTTCAGAACAGCTAGCCCTTTGATGCGCATGCATATCTGTTGGAGAGAAAACTGGGAAATGTGAAAGGGGGATAGAGAGTGACAGTGAATAGCACACCACAAAAATAAATATAAAAGGCCAAGATTTTTTTGCCCCTCAAAAAAACTAGATAAAAAAAAAAAGAAGCTGAAATCAGTTCAAGAGAATGACACCATTTCCTTGGGGAAGGAGTAGAGGGAGTGGAGGGGAATAAAGAGATTGTCAACTTCATTAAAACATGAGGATCTGAAAATTATTTTTACAATCTTCCCTTTTTTTTTGCATTCCCAGCTATGATTTCATCATTTTTCACATCTCTATCCAGAGATGTGGTCATAGAAGGTTTAGCTATTTCAGTATCTGCTGTCTATAGCCTATGCTGTGGGCTAAAAGCAGTGTAGTGAAGGATCTAATGTGGACATTTTTAAGTGTTGTTAGTTAAAAAAAAACTAAACAAACCCCCCAAATCACTTAACCCCTAACAACCAACCAAACAACAACAACAAAAACCCAGAGTAAGACTCCTACCTAAAGCAGTGTGTTATTTCTTTTTTAAATCAAGCTTTTTTTTAGGACACATTTTTTGTTGATGGTCATGTTATTTTGTTGTGGGCTTTGTGGCAATTAGTTTTACTATATATATAGACTACTTCTGTTTATGTCCAAAGTTGTGTGCTACAAACACAAAACCAAACAAAAGCTAACCCAGATTTGGCAGACATCCCCCAAACAGGAAACAACTTTTACAGTCATTGCAAACGGTTAAAAGAATAAGAAGCCACTGTCTTCATTTACTTGGCCGATTTTCAGACCTGTGCTTTTGTCGGTAGTTTTCTGTTATGTTTAGTGGTCAAGCCAAAACACACCAAAAGCAGAAAGAACAACAGCTTTGCTTAACAGAAAAAAAAACCCCAAGACTCCTGCAGATTCTACTGTGATCACTCACAACGTTTTCTAAACCAGCTAAAAAGATTCAGAGAGAGACACCAAGGGAGTCGTATCAACTGGGAAGCTTGTTTCACTTCAGTATACTTCATAATTTTGAAAGGGATTCAGGAATAAAAAGATTATGGAGTCAATTGACAAACGATACAGAGAAACTTCCCAGTTAAACTCTTTGGTTTTACTCCCGTACCCTCCTGCTGGTTGAGGAAACTGTGAAATGAAGCTGATGTTCACAATCTGTAGAGAATAACCATAGCAGATTCTGCAGGATTTCTTTATGTCTGTTGTTCAAAATGGAACAATCAGGTACATTTTTACCTTTTTAATCAATATTTCTTAAAACTTTATTTTTTTTAACATTTTAGATGATGAACTGACTTTAGTATTCTATATTGTTGTATATTTCTTGCTTATTTCTGTTGTGACTGTTGCTAAGCTCTTTTCTTGTTAATCAGTTTGGAAAGGCCCCACTGACCTTTATTCAGATGATTAGTGTGTGTGTGTGTGTGTGTGTGTGTGTGTGTGTGTGTGTGTGGTGTGTGTGTGTGTGTGTGTGTGTGTCCCTCTTGTCATTATGAAGGTGTTGATGACTGAAAATGAAATAGTGCCAAGATAGTGGAGGGGAAGAATAAGTGCACATCCACACAACTATGCAAACTACAATCTCTACCACGTCCAGTTTAAAGCAACATTATTAGGAAAAAAAAAGATAAAAAGCATCTTTATGGAGAAACAAGAAACATTTCTGTTCTCAACTAATATTCAATCTATGAAAGAGAACAAAAATCTGTACTAAACTTGTTAATACCATGGGTTAACAATAACGTTTTTTAATTTTAAAAAAATGTTTATTTTTATTTTTGTTGTTTTAACAATGAAGGTTAATAATAATAATAATAATTAATAATAATAATAATAATAATAAAGCCTAAAGGCACTACTTTTAAATGAAGAACATCTTTCCAGAGAAGGAAAAGAATACTCAGGTACCATGAAATGAAAGTATAGTTTAAGTCTTCAACATAAGTACTTTTACGCCTCCTCTATGTGACTTTGAGGCTTAACTCTTTGGTTTCTGGCACCCAGTACACGGGTTTCACAAAACCTATCCTTCATTCCAGAAACTGCTAATTCCCTCTGTTCCTATGGTCTGAAAAAGCAAAAGCAGGATGCAGCTGATCAGCATAAACAGTGGATCCCTTGACATCCTACCAACTCCCTTATCTGAGACCCTGATCCTTTCTGATAGAGTTTATTAATAAGGGCCTCCAGGGCCCCCAGAGAGCCACTGGGTAGTCATTAAGATGAAAGTATCTGTTAGGTGGACATCTGGATTGCATAAGAGCAAAGGCTTGGTGTATGGAATTTAAATATTTGCACGCACACACACAAAATGTTACTTATTATTATAGTTGTTTTTGTTTTTTTTTAAATTCAAGTGGAAATAAAGCTTTGACCAGTAAAAAAATGATACTTGTTTGCTGTTATAAAATAGTAAACAGATTTCATGACTAAAAGGGCATGATTTTTGGTTGAGATGATTTTTATGTGCTTTATTTTTATTTATATTATTACCATGTTTCCTCCCACTTCTGCTTGTTTTTCTATTTCTTCTGTTTTATAAATCCCATTCTCAATCAAACCCTCCCCCTCCCCCCCAAATCCCCTCACTCTACTTCATGCTAGACACATAAAATACACATATGGATCAGCTATGTGAGCGATCTGCAAAAGCAGGTAACAGAGGGGCAAAGAACTGTACCACAACCATCACAGCACATAACAGCCAGACATTTACAGCATTCACAGCACAAACAGCAATGCTAGGGAATACAGCACTGTACAAAACAGCATGAATAGAAAAAGGGTAAAGGGTCATTTCCAATATATATATATATTCAAATGTACTCTGCATCACCTTGGCTTTCACACAAAATAATAAATCTCCCCTCAGCAAACGACGTAAGGTAAAAGGAAATGTAACAGAAAAATTGTAGTGACAGGGAAAGAAAGCTCTGTTCACAGATGGTAACTCGGTTAATTTTGTCAATATATTCATGTTTTGTAAGGAAAAACCACATCACCGTTTAAACACATTTCTTTGTAACCAAAATCTTCTTTTCCGTACAGTATCACTAAGATATGATGCAATCATAAAGAAGCAATTAGAAAACCAACACTGAGTAATCAGTTCTTGTATAGTGAACTAAAAATATGAACAACAAAATATAAAACTTGACAAGACAGTAATTGTTTTTTTGGCAGATAAAAAAGTGAGGTTATGGCAACAGTTTGAACCTGAACTGATGAAATAAACTCAGTCCCTAATATAAAAAATTAGAGTGGTGAAAGATATAAGGTGATGCCTAAATGCTTCATCTCTTCCTCACTTACTGACTCTTTATCAATCAGTCTTTTAATTCTGATTAACCTTTCTCCATATTATCACATACATTAGACAAAGTTATACTCTACTTATAAAATGGTGGCCTCTAATCTTTTTACCACAATCCTCATCTGGTTTTTTCATACGTTTGTCTTCTGATCTTGATTTTCACAAACTGACTCAGGCTATCTATTTTACTGGCAGTCTTTGTTTTGTCCAAAATTTTTCCATTTAAAAATGGGAGAACATCAGCAATCTTATCATACAATCATTGATAGATTTCATGCTGCTTCCTTACACAAGTCATAAATTTCTTTTCCCCCAAAATGTGTATGGCCCATTCAGAAATAAGCCTTACCAAGAATGTGTCAATGAGGAACCAATCCAAGCCAGCCACTATGTATTATTGGCTTTTATTTATTTCATGATCTTCCCTGATCTTTTATTTATCAGTTTCCCTGATCAATTTCACAACTGATCCATCTTTCCAACTTTCTGTAATCCCCAGAACAACATATCTTAAAAACAAAGCAACGAAGTAGTCCAAGAATGCTCTACATTTCAACTGAATCTGTACAGACAGAAGGCCATTACAAGCCAAACTTTTACTACTGTACAATCTAAGCACATATCTACACGTATACAAAACAATAAAACTCACACAGTGCCATTCATATGTGTAAGAGAACTAGAACTAAATAACCCAAGCTTCCTGTTAGCTTAAAACCTATCGGTTCTACCACCTATAAGCTGTATCAAAAACGCTTATCAGTTTCCAACACAAAGTGTATCTGGATAGGAAAATGAGACACGGGTTCCTTCCGACAAAAATCACAAAACAGTTTACTGCTGGTACTACAATACCAACTGAACCAAACCAGTAAACACTGTAGCCCAGTTCTGGTATTCTAGCTCGTATTAAAAGTCTAGTTAGGTACATGGGTATTCCAGATCACAAGATGTACTTGCACTCCTATACATTCTATATGTTTGGAGATCCAGTTTGATTCTTTCTCTATTATTACTTAAAACTCCTCCAAACGCTAGTTCACTTGATACTCAACCATGATGGTGATGGAGGTGGTGCAACAGATATTAGGCTAATGACTAACAACTGAAAATTTGGGTGAGCTGTTGAACCAGTGTTTTCTTTTTCTGATCGGATAATGGAGTTTTAATCTATGTAGAACAGCAGAATGAAGAGTGGTTGAGTGAAACAAATCCTACTGAAAGCAGACAAGATGGCAGCTCTATCATAAAGTAGGGAAATGACAATACACCCAAATGGCTTTATGGGGACACTAGAGGCTATAGTGAAAAGCGGAAAAGGACATCAGTATAACATCTCTCATCTATAGCAAGCAACAAATCATACGGAATATTAGGGGGAAAGTCTCTGATAACAATTCACTGATTACAGTTTCCACAAATGAATACAGAGGCAAATTTTGGAAACTCTAGGGGATAATACTTCGGGAGATTGTCAAATAGGTTCCTAAGTTCCAATCCTAAGACAGCAAAGAAATGATGACAGCAATTTTCTATGATAACAGTGGTTAGGGACATATATAAAATCCATAAGTTGGTGTCAGAAATGAAAGCTTAAACTGTGGTTGGTCCACATTCCCCCTCACACCCCCCAAAAATCTGAAAGATGTCACAGAAAATCTCTTGTAAGTCTTTAATTTCAATTCTTGTCAATTTAAAAAAAAAAAAGTTCTTTTGCTTTTTATAATCCCAAACCATATGATAAAAGTAACTGGCTGTATAAAAAAACAAACACCCTAACACCCCTCCACCCCAAAAGATCAGTGACAAAAAAAAAGCGACAGACTGCGTACTGAGAGGGAAAAAAATGTGTTGGAATCCAGTGGTCTGTTCATAGCCTACCATCAAGAGGATAGTACATGTAACTGCACAAGAGCAAGTGGCAACACACGAGATGGTCTTTAGTTTGTCTTTATCTACTTTCACTTGGTACAGACAGGACAGATTCTGCACATTTTGCTGGTGGAATATATTTTTTTTAGGTTTAGGAACACATCTTCAATAGCCAACAGGTTGAAGATTAGATTTCAAAGGAAAAAGAAATAAATAAAACAATGAAAAATAAAGATAAAACATCAGCTTGTGTCAAGAAATAGAAATACTGATGGCACAACAGACCAGGCAAAAGACAGCACGACACAAATCGAAATACAGACCTCAAGTTCAACCAAAAAAAAAAAAAAAAAAAAAAACTAAATGAAGTTTCCAAAAGGGGGAGGTGGAGAAGAAAAAAGAAATAAAAAAACCAACTTGGGACAAAAAAAAAAGAAAAAAAAAAGAAAAAGAACAAAAATGATAAAAAGGCAAAGACAGTTGTCATGACCACATCAACAATAAGAAAAGAGAAAGTGCATTATGTTTCATTATGAAAAGAAAAAGAGACAGTTAGTCCAGGCTGTCCCTGAGTGAAGGCAAAAATAGTCAATGATGAAAGACAGCCTGACAGCAAACTCCCTAGCACAGCAATGCAATCATCATCAAAAGCATTCCATCATTAACATCAACATGGAACAATCATCCGATGCTAGCCACAGATCTATTCTTTCCTCTTTCTATCACGTTTTAGAATGGTTTGTGTAAAAAAAAACATAGTTTTATAGCTCATGCACAAAAAGAACATGTATCACCAACACTATCTGACTTCAAGACAAATACTTGGAACAACACACAACTTTCATATGCTAAACATAAATTTAGAACAGATCACTTATTCTATTAGAACAGTACTTAAACGGCATTAAAGCATTTCCTGTTGTCAAAAATGCATATGACAAAACAAATCTAGTCTATTTTTATGTAACTCACATTCATGAATAAATAACACATAATAATGTTTCATAGTTTCTAGCAATTACTATCACTTTGGTAGACTGAGACAAACAAGAAAAGGAAACAGGCTCACCTTGGTATGCAACACATTTCCTATGCTCTTTTGTAAGCATCATGACTTAAGTGTGTGAATTATTTTAAGACAAGACAGTAGTTCACATTCATTTTTCTTCCACACACACTGTCACAGAACTGTTTCAATTCCACAAACACAAGACAAAAATAGCGGGTAACATGTTCACGCTTACTCACAGACAAAACAAATGTAGTGTTACAATTCAAACAGGCACACAGAAACGACTTGAATAAAACTAGCACCGATTTTAACATATACTGTCTTTCTGCCCTTGGGATGTTTCTGAAATTAAAGACATGCTGCATACGGGGTCTTAAGTTTCCTTTTTTTTTGTATTCAATAAGATCTTCCATCAAACAACTAGTTTGGATTTTACAAGTGGAATGGGAGAATTAGCACATAAGCCCTCCTCTTTATAACACATACCTGGGCAGGACTGGAACCATGCTGTGTGTCTGAAATTATCCCCTGAGCCACTATTCAGTTTAGGACGTGTATACACACCTATCTTTCTCCTGGCACAATGCACTTTCTAAACCACTTGTATGCTATTTCATGGAGTTCACCTTCACAACAACACAGAGGCTTCAGGATCTGACACATAAACAGTGTCCACATCAGTGAAAAATAGCTTTCTGCAGTTCAGTATCCTTTTCACTCACTACTGAGTCCTTCCCAAAATTATTTCATGCTGAAAAGATTCCAAAACAGAGGCAGTGGGTCATTAAAAAAAACACCCAAACTGACAGTAGCATGTTCACTGACATTACACCAGGTGAGGTGACTAAGAGCTCTTTCTCCTGCATAGAGACAAAGGATGTTGGGGACCTTTACTACTGAACAGCATTAGAAGTGAGCATTGCACAGTGACAGCAAGTCACCACTGGAGGAGTTTTTCAGCTTGCAGAAGGATGATAAAGTCATCAGTGTGATAACTGCTGACTTCCTTAGTGAAAGCAGGCCTGAAGATCCTGGCCCACTGTAGGTCACTGTCATGAAGCCCATAAATACAAAGCCCACAACTGATTACAACTGCACTGCTGGCCGAGGTCAATGGAGGCAGAAAGCTGGAAAGGGTGGGAAGGATGAAGGCATTATGTTCAGCCCTGCTAGTTCCCTAAACTGACAACCAAACTAGACCATTAATAGCTGCCAGACCCTGGTAATGAGGCCATAAGATTTCTGAACTTGAATTTGGAAGCAGCCCCCCAAAATAGGTTCTGATCTCATTCTGAATCCTAGATCTTTGCAGATGATATCATGGTGAATCTCATGATCCATCAGAAAGACATTGGGGTAAATTTCTCTATCTGATAAATGATGACAAAGACAATTAATGAGCCAGTGGTGGCACCCAGATGCAGCTCAGTAAACATGGAAAGAAAGGAGTGAAGGCAGCGAATGCTCTAGGAAATTTGCAGAGACAAGGGGGTCCAGCATAAGTGGAAAACAGTCCCCAAAGGACAAAATTTCCCCACCAAAGAAGAATGGCAAACTTCTGCATATATACATGCAAAAGCGCTTCCCTAGATCCTGGGAAAACCTTAAACAACTGGCCTATCTTGCTGAAAAACAAGGCAAAGACTAAACAGCCTGTGCTGAGAAAAGAAGAAAAAAAAAAAGGTGGCGATGGTTTGCTTTATTTGAAAGCAGTCAGCAGCTGTATTTTGTTAAGGACAGGGAGGCCTCCTCCGGTTATCTCAGCTATTTCTAGTACATATATATCTCTGTCTTGTACATAAGCAAACATACACAGAAACAAGACGAGCAACTGTCTTTAAAAAAAAGCCCATCAGAATTACTCTTAAACGCATATACAACATAATGAACTGACAAGCCTGTGTGCACACACATTGAACACAGTGAGACAGATACATACACAAACACACAGATTTATATGCGTTTACATTCATGCATAGACATGTACACACTGAGATCACAAACACAATTAGATGCACACATGGAACAGATCCCATAAACAAATAGAGAGACTCACATTTAAACATGACCCCAAGCAACATTGGACCGGTGAACACACCCGCACACACACACACACACTCTACATCACACACACACACACACCACACACACAATACACACACACACACACTCACACACACATACACTCACACACACTCACACTCACACACACACACACACACCACACAAGCACACTGTGTATGTAGTGGGAAGAGGTAAAAAAGCCAACTGGACTTGCCTTGCTGTTTGCCAGCAGGAGACCGATGCCCTCCATGCACACCTGGAGCAGTCCTCCCTGACCACTCTTCAGGTCTTGCACAGGAAACTCCCCACCCAGCTCTGGGCCTGCAACACACAATGGCATTCTTTGGTGTTGCGTTGCATTGTACAATCCAAGTTACGCAGCCACAAAGAACATCCTCAGAACACAAAACTTAACTTTTTTTTTTTTTAGTATATATGTCCTGTATATCATATATGTCCTGTATTTCATCATCTAAAAGAATCATTACATCTGTGACAAGCTTATTTGTCTTCTTGTCTTTCGACTTTTTTCCCTACAAGTTTATCATAAGTGCATAGCAAAACAGAGTTTAATGACTCTGATTTATTAATCACACTTTTGATCAGAATTGCTCCTTTGTTATGATGACATGCTTTTCAGCTGCCATATTACTTATTTTCCTATAAATGTTGTTGGAGCACAACGAAAGCTGTTTGGTTGTTGTTGCTCCTATTGGATCTTCCTATGATACGCTCCTTTCTGAATATATAAATGGTTAAAATAAACAGAAATACCTGAATGGTTAAAACAGGGTTCATACAGACTTGGTGGAGCAAAATTAGGTTTTAGGGCCTTTTTTAGGGCCTTTTAATCCAAATTTAGGGCCTAGCTGCGGGGTAACAAATGTATAGATAGCAACCTAAATACACCTTTCCTTACACACACACACACACATTTTATTTTTTAAATTATATATATATATAATTAAACAACTCAAAGATCAAGTGAGCAAAGTCACCTTATATATATATATATATATATATATATATATATATATATATATATATATATATATATATCAACCTCAAAAAGAGTCAAGTGAGCAAAGTCACCTTATGTGAAACTGTATGGTGGATACTGACACTACTTCATGTTATTCTAGAGTAGAATGTCTTTCATTCATGGATACAAGAGACAAGGAGGTGAGAGGCAGCAGAGTCCTAAAGAGGGAAGGGGGGGGGGGATAACAAGTGTGTGTGTGTGTGTGTGTGTGAGTGCGTGTGTGAGTGCGTGTGTATGTGTGTAGGTGTGACTGTTTTGATTTATTTGATTGATTGATTCTCTTATATTGAGGATAATGGAATAAGCTGTGACTGTGAGTGAGTGAGTGAGTAAGTGTGTGTGTGTCAGGGGGTGGGAATTGACAGAGTCAAAAAACTCTGAAAAGTGGGGGGGTCCAGGGGGCTTTGCCCCCTGGTGGGGTCAAGGGGCAGAGCCCCTTGTGGGGGTCAGGGGGCAACGCTCCCTGAAGCTGAAGGTTTTTCAACAATTCTAGCCTGTTTAACAGCCTCTCCTTGAACTAATTTCAGTTTTTGATACTAAGCAATTTCTGCCCTAAAATAAGCTCTCCAAGAATGACTTTCTGTCATTTCTTCAATCTAAAGGAGGTTCTATACCCAAGTAATCACATAGCAAAATGAGTATATTTCTAGACAAATGTGAACTAATGCAGATACAGGAAGAAAGAGAAAGAAAGTACTGACACACATAGAGAAACAGAGAGAAAAAAACAGAGAGAAAGAAAGGGGGGGGGGGGGGGGGAGAGGTGTGTGTGTGTGTGTCTGTGCATGTAAGAAACAGGGAGAGGGGGAGAAAATGAGACAGAGACAGAGAGAGAAGGTGTGTGTGTGTGTGTGTGTGTGTGTGTGTGTGTGTGTGTGTGTGTGTGTGTGTGTGTGTGTGTGTGAGAGAGAGAGAGAGAGAGAGAGAGAGAGAGAGAGAGAGAGAGAGAGGAGAGAGAGAGAGAGAGGGAGAGGGAGAGGAGAGAGAGAGAGAGAGAGAGAAATCAATACACTCTTATGAAGACTGAAGAAGATCCTATGTCTTTCTCATTTTAAAATCAAGTTGAAGCCCCCGTACAAAAGCAGATTAAAAATTCATCTGATTTCAGAGTGAACTCACCATGACAGTTTGCATGGCCAAAAAACAAGTTCTGTGTATGTGTGTACTTTCCGGCTGTCCGGTACAGCGGAGGCTGTGTTCCACACGATGTAACTTTAGAACAGTCACTCTGCCGTTTTAACGATCAACTGATTTCTCGAAGATGCGAAAGGGTTACTGTTCCATGATTTGCCAAGAAATTAGCGCTTCTATGACTAAAGTGCCGTGGTTTGTTATTTTCCGACCGTGTTCCAATTTCCGACACCATTTGCTAATGAAAGCTCAACTTTCACTATCAGGAGACATAGCGCAAGTTTTAAACATTGCTCGGCAAAACGAACCAATTTTTCTGTTTGTGCATCTATATCGGCAACTGTACCTCTTCTAGCCCCATCATGGACTGTTAGCGTCATTTTGCGTTTATTCCGTGTCTTTCTTTGCTTGTAAGTGTGTCAGTTCGATCTGTTTTTCCACGAAAGTCTACACTACTTTCCGCCATTTTGTTTTGAAAGAGATGCTGTGCGCATGCGCTATAAGGGGAGACAACTGAACGATAGGATCTAGCAGACGACATAATGCATCTCATCGCTTAACAATAGAAGACTATATTTTCGATTTTCGGATTTTTTTATGACAAAAATTGGATTTTTATTAATTAAAACTGAATTTTCTTATTTTACAACTTTTCCCGGAACAAATATGGAAGGTGCACAGGTCTGCACAAGGTTGCACACCACTTTTTGCGAAGCAAAGCGATCACATTTTCAAGGGAGGCAATTACTATTACCTCCCTTTACGAAATAGGTGGCCCGACGCGAGTAGCAGACGACAAGCATTCTATCAGCGATAATACGATCTTTGGACACGCTTTTCGGATTTATTTCTCCAAAGTTTTATTTTGAATATATATTTTATAATTTTTTAAATAAAATCTCACACATGACTTCCATTTTTAGGGCTTTTTAGGGCCTCCAGGGCAATATGTCTCATTTTTAGGGCTTTTTAGGGGCCCTATTTTGGCTTTCCCAAAATTAGGGCTTTTTAGGGACTTGTGCGAACCCTGTAAAATAAACAGAAATACCTGCATGGTTAAAATAAACAGAAATACCTGCATGGTTAAAATAAACAGAAATACCTAAAGTCAGACTGCTTGCATATGCAAAATCTCGCTATTGATGAACTTCAGAGCTCTACCTGAGGAACGAAAAGAAACAACAAAAAAAAACCCAACAAACAAACACACGAAGTGGCTTCAGCAGAAAACAGCAACTCACCAGGGATTCGTCCACTGTTTCTTGACGCTGCCTTTTCCATGGCTTCCTTCACACTGAAATACAGCTCTCGGCACTGCGGAGGTTAAACAGGAAATCAGGTAAAGAACAAAGACTGGAAAGGTCTGACACACGAGTTTAACAGAACCGATTGCAGAATAAAAGTTATTTCTCATTATCTTTTGTTGGTGAAACATACTCTCACTTAGTAAAAGTAAAAAAAAAAAAAAAGACTCATATTAACCCCCACCCCACCCCAACTATTTGTGATATAAAAGGCACTTTCCTTGCTTCCCTGTCTGTTGTGAGAACCAGAGTGTGCAGAGGCTATAGGACAACCACCCACCTTTTTGGTGTAAAACTGGTTTAGTTGCACTTTCTCTCCATTCTTCCGCCACAGGCACAGGACACGGGTCTTGGGACAGTAGGTCATGTTGACCAACTTCTCAAACCACCAACGATCGTGAATCATGCCTGTCACGCTCCGTAACAACAAGCAGTCATCACACACCTGAAAGAACAATCAGACAGGTAGAAGCTTACAAAAAAAAAGAAAAAAAAAAGAAAAGGTAGAAGCTTCCAAATAGAAGAAAGAAAACCCTTGTCTTGTACACATTCGTCACTTACTACTGGGTGCAAACTCTAAATGCTTGTCCATGCACTTTTTGGTTAATCACTAATCCCACCCCCACCCCTCCCCCTAAATCCTTCCTAGGCTACTTCACTTTACCTGCCTCTGATAATGTAACAAGACTCTATAGAAAACAAAACAAAGCAAAACAAAACACAACCCAAAACAAGAATATATTCTGACTATGCCTGCATATTCAATGCATCATCTGGAAATAAAAGTTTGACTTTGACTTGACTAGTATACATAATTTGTGAGGAAAGACTGGCTCGTACCTCCATGAACAGCATATCTCCAGAGTTGTCAGGCCCCCAATGCACAGTGAAGGTCTGTTTCTGCATCTGACGACTTCCCATAGGCTTCAGGTCAATGTCGTTGCCTTGCTGTTTCAGGTAAAAATAACAAACACACATATTATAGAAGTGTTTAATACAATGGCAAACTTGAACATGAATATTTCCAAACAACAACAAAGACAAAAGACTTTTCACAGTAAAACAAATATGATTCCTCTCTATTCATCATCCAACAACTTCTAGCTAATTCAAAAATCTTTTGCTAGGTATACCTAAAAGTTTGTAAAACATTTTCCAGAGTTTCTAGGAAGGACACATAATAGGTTAAGTGGAAATATCGCATATCTAAAGGGATGTAAAAAGACATTATAGCCCACAGCAAAAGCTGTTCAGAAAGTTTACAACCAGTCTGGGTAATGAAATACAGCTGAACTAAAAAATTTTTTTTAAATGCATGATTACTTGTGCCTCCAAGGAATAGCGTATGAATAGTAGTCTATGCCTCATTGATACTGAAATAGACCTATCCTCATGGGCATAATGTGACAGCAGTTCAGACAGAGCAATTGAAACAAAACAAATGACAATGTCATGCACAACAGCCATAATGTGAGTGTTCTCTTTAAAGTCCTCTGTCTTTCTTATTGTCAAGCAGGGAACAGTTGGACAGGTGCCAGGTCACATGACTGCAGTAAGTGGCTGAAATATGGGCACTATGTCCACAATAGCATTTGTATTGGGACGCTGTCGTGCTAAAATGCAACATGTTTATTCAAAGATCAGTTAGACAAAAAGCCATTTTAAAACATTACTCATCTACTTTAGTACACGATCTTCAGGGAAGCAATAACCTTTATGTGTACTTCACTGTTAAGTCCAGCTCTATTCCTTCATACTGCAAACTTTACTCTTTACAACCCTTGCAGAGTCTTTGCTGAATAGTTAGTTAGTTAAAGTCTGTCCTGAGCCTAAGGCTCATCAGGCCGGTGCTTATCCTGGTTTCTATGGCGTTAAGCGACTGAGAGTCATAGACTTTCCCCTAGATAGGACGCCAGTCTATCGCAGGGTTAACCCCCAACACAAGGTTGGTACCCCTTTTACACCTGGGTGAGGTGAGAAAATAGCCGTTAAGTGCCTTTTCCAAGGCCACAACGCCATAGCGGAAAGCTGGGATTGAACCGCAACCTTTAGATTACGAGTCCAACGCCCTAACCACTAGACTACAGCGGCAGCTATTTGCTGAATAACACTACAACTTTTATGAAGCGAGTGAAGTAAGTCAGTCTTCAATTTTAATGTCTTTCCATTTTAAGTGATACCAGACGACCCTAAGGTAGGAAGACGAGAGAGAGAGAGAGAGAGAGAGAGAGAGAGAGAGAGAGAGAGAGAGAGAGAGAGATCTACTGAGGGGGGTGTGTGTGTGTGTGTGTGTGTGTGTGTGTGTGTGTGTGTGTGTGTGTGTGTGTGTGTGTGTGTGTGTGTGTGTGTGTGTGGTGCGTGTGTGTGTGCATGTGTGCGCATGCGTGTGTGTGTGTGTGTGTGTGTGTGTCTGTGTGTGTGTGTGCGTGTGTGTGTGCGTGTGTGCGTGCGTGCATGTTCATGTGCGTGTTTGATAAATAGTAACAGCAAAAGAAGGGAGTGAGGCTCTGACCAGGTGGTTGAGGACATCCAGCAGGTTGTTGACGTCCTGGCTGTGGATGAGGCCGATGTGGGACTTGCCCAGCAGGCGCCGGATCTTCTTCTTCACCTCCGCTTTGGGCACACGCATCATCAGCATGAAGCCCACCAGGTTGTACAGCATCACCGACAGCAGGCGGTCCTCATCCTGCTCCAGCCGCCTCTTCTCCCCGTCCCCCAGGGAGTTGTACCTGCCAACAGGACCAGTGCCGTGGTTACAACACCAACCTTCATCTCTGTGAATGTGGAAGAGGGGTCAGCAAGAGGGGGATGAGAAAGGGGAGGAGAAACTATCGGGTGAGGTCAATGCAAGCTACGAATGATGCTTACTTTTTTACTGGTGTGACCTGGCTGGGTTTGTTTTTTTTTTGCCAGTAAACATTTGGAAGACAAGATACAATTCATAGTTAATTAGCCACTTCACCTTTCAAACTCCAACAAACACATCTTAAAACTCTATGTCTTGGAAGACAAGATACAATTCATAGTTAGTTAAATTAGCCATTTCATTCCAACAAATATATCTTAAAACTCTATGTCCATGATGAGAAGCAGACCCTCAAAAAATGAAATCGAACAGTTTAATACCTGTATGTTAATTCACATATCAAATCAAATGTTTAAAAAATCCTCAAAAAAGGTTTTCCTACCCCATGTAATATACTTAAGAGTAATCACCTTTCAATCATTTCTGAAGGCCGCTGGTCCATGCCAATGATGTCTCTCTCCTGGGCCACAGCGTCCAGGAACATGTCTTCCCAGAACTGCATCTGGTCCCACATCCGACTTCTCTCCTTGCCTGCAATCAGCAATGAGGACTGTACACCAATGGCCACACACACAGTAACTGGCTGAGGGGGGGGGCTCCTGTCTTTTAACCATGACATTTACCTACATTACTATTTCATCAACACTTGTACACTCCAGGGTTGGTTTTTCTGAGTTTTTATTCCACTCTCATAGACTGAATGAGTAGTAGGTGAACATGTGGTTCCTCTAGAGTCCACTACGGTCATATTCACAAGCTGCTATCTCTACAAATTGCCGCAATGGACTCTGCAGGTCATAGAATGTTAACTAGCATAAACTGATGCTCTCGTGAAACTGTTTTCCAGTAACATATTTTCCTACAGCACAAAGCTCAGAAAAAAAGACAAAACAGAAAGAAATATCCCAGCCCCAACCCAAAGCACAATCCTTGTATGAAAGCACAATAGTTACATGCAAAATAAAAAAAACATGTACCTCTGCAATTCAGAAATGCAAAACAGATTTCTACAGTGAAGTAACAGTTCTGACCCATAGCTTTTTTCAAAACATGCATCTTGCTCATATCTGACAGAATCTTACAGTAAAGTAGCAGTACTAACCCAAAAGTTTTATCAAAAAATGCGTCTTTCTCATCATATCTGACAGAATCCTACAGTAAAGTAACAGTACTGACCCAAAAGTTTTATCAAAAAATGCGTCTTTCTCATATCTGACAGAATCCTACAGTAAAGTAACAGTACTGACCCAAAAGTTTTATCAAAAAATGCGTCTTTCTCATATCTGAGAGAATCCTACAGTAAAGTAACAGTACTGACCCATAAGTTTTATCAAATATGCGTCTTTCTCATATATGAGAGAATCGTAGAGTGAAGCAACACTACTGACCCACGAGTCCTTCAAACACGTAGGTCTTGCCGATGTCCTGATTGGGGGCTGCTCCTGCGTGCACCAGTTTGCTGTCATGGTAACGGTAACCAAGGGAGTAGTTGCTCTTACAGCTCCACAGACTTGCTGAGCGGCTTCTGCGACGGCCTCCAGAGGACTGCAAAGTACCAACGCACGGGTCAACCTCTCTTGGAGAACAGGGAAATCTCCTTGTAACACCATTCAGATTCAATGCAAAACATCCAATGGTCAAGGAAAAAAACCAACTCAATATGTTAAAGATTTGACTTTCAAGACAAACAGCTTTGAGTTAGAGCCAGAACTCCTCATTAGTGAAGTTGTGACAGCCATCAAAGAGCTTAACCCTCTTGAATTCGGATTCTCTGAACACAAATTCTCCTAGATTTCGCATTCCATCACGCAATCAGGTCAGGCACATAGGCTTGCTTGCCATTTCCTCCTAAGTACATATCAGCAGCTATAATTATTTCCAGATTCACAGCAGGCCCTGGCAGTTTTTTTTGTTTTGTTTTTTACTGCTCTAATTAGAAGTGTGTGTGTGTGTGTGTGTGTGTGTGTGTGTGTGTGTGTTGTGTGTGTGTGTGTGTGTGTGTGTGTGTGTGTGTGTGTGTGGTGTGAGAGAGAGAGAGAGAGAGAGAGAGAGAGAGAGAGAGAGGAGAGAGAGAGAGAGGAGAGAGAGAGAGAGAGAGAGAGGAGTGAGTGAGTGGTGAGTGATGAGTGAGTGATTGAAGTGATGTGTGATGAGAGAGAGGAGAGAGTAGAGAGAGGTGTGTGTGTGTGTGTGTGTGTGTGTGTGGTGTGGTGTGTGTGTGGTGTGTGTGTGTGTGGTGTGGGTGAGGTGTGAGTGTGAAAGGTGAGTGTGAGTGAGTGTGTGTGGTGGTGTGTGTGTGTGTGTGTGTGTGTGTGTGTGTGAGTGTGAAGGTGAGTGCGATGTGTGTGTGTGTGTGTGTGTGTGTGTGTGGTGTGGTGTGTGTGTGTGTGTGTGTGTGTGTGTGCGCGTGTGTGTGAGTGTGAAACGTGAGTGTGGGGTGTGCGTGCGTCGGTGTGCGTGTGTGCATGTGCATGTGCCTGAGATGTGTGTGTGTGTGTGCATAATTATGTATGAGCTAGCTGCATGGCTGATTCTTCACTGAGAAGCACCAGCAGAAGTTAAGCACCGACTGAACTGACCATGGTTTCCATTTCGCTATCAGACAGAGCTGTTCTGATGGGCTGGTGAGAAATGCGGGCCCTCCCTTTCTCCACATCTTTGTCAGAGCCAGTGCTGACCAGGGTGGAGGCTTCAGAGATCTCAGAGTCCACACTGTTGAACTTTTTGTCCAGGCCCGAGACCTCAACAGCTCCTGCAGCACACACACACCTCTTTCATTAAAAAAAAAGTCATCTCACTCATACACAGTTACCTATATAGCATAGATTAATGGCTGGCACCAAACGCTTTGATACTTTAAGAAAAAAAATCTAATGAATGCCCAGTTTACAGCATCTATAAGTGATGCAGTGTTTTACCAACACCTCTCTTGACTTGCAGTTAAACATTCATTACTACCTCTATACAGGCATCAAATTCAAATTGTAAAAGAAATCTTTTAAGTAGGAGGGTTGGGGTTTTTTTCCTTTTTTTTCTAATCAGTGACAGTATCAATTGAAATATTCATCCAAGGAAACACACTTGTAAATATAAAATATTGCCAACTGCATCAGCAGACTCTTTTTGTATGTAAAGTAACATTTTAATAATAAATAATCAGGGAAATTTCACTCTTTTTCTGTTTGATAAAAACCACTAGAAATACCTTGAATACTATCAAGGAAAATCAGCTGAAGCACAACAAACTATGTGATACAGAAAGCTTTCATCCACTTCTCTGTTGCATGGTTTGGAATAGAGTGTGACAGTAAAAAGCCTTCTGTAGAATCCTGTGCCTTTAGCTGTGATGGGCCTGCAGCTCGTGAGAAATGTCCACAAGACCTCTCTAACCATTTTCTCTGTTATTTACATTCAAAATCTGCCAGCTTTCCAACATTCTCTGAATGAAAGTGGGCGATGCCTAATCCATCTTATGACATGCACACTTACCGTATACATAAAAAGAACCCCTAAAACAGAGCCCAGTGACTGAGACAGTGCTGTCTACGGTTCAACACAAAGCAACACTCACCTTGTTCTTCACCATCTCCCTCAGCATGTCACCACTGCTGTTGTTGATGTCTGCATCGGTGATGATGATATCACAGGTTGCAGCTGACTGTAGCGGAGGCTTGCCTACGTTACGATTCCAGTCAGTCACTGTCATGGCCCCTAGTGGGTCCCCTTGCTCCTGAAGGGGCCACTGGCTCTTGTCCACAGAGCCGCTTTGATGCAGGGCCGACTGTGGCAGGTTGTCAGCAGGGTAGGAAGGGTTGTGGGGGTGATGGTGCTGAGGAGTGGAGGAAACTCCAGACTGCATATGGCGTGCTGGCTCCTCCAGTGTAGGGCCAGCTATTTCAATGTTTTCAAACTCATCACCATTCACTATCACAGGAGAACCTGCAGTTACACGGAAAAATAGTTCTTTGAACATATGTGCAGACATTATCACCATGTTAGCTAAAAAATCACTGCTCAACACCTACATATATTGGACTTTCTTTTTGTATGAAGCATAGCCATTACACTAGATTCTCTCTTCCTCTATTTTAAATGTATTTTTCTATAAATATAAACATATCCTTTTGGGTTTTTTTGTTGCGAATAGACTTTTAAAATATTTACCTCTGACTTCATAAACTGAACTGGAAGATTTGACTAAGCTCAATTTGCTGACCAACAGTTTCCTTCCAGCATTTTTTTTTGGGGCCAACAAACAGTCCTCTGTATGCAGTGATGTCATTGTCATCACCAACCAAAACTCAGAGGTGATCCAATGAAGCTAATGCACCCAAAACAACACAGAAAAAAATCTAACTGAGTCAATCCATACACAGTTCTATAGGCTCTAAGCATCCTAGTTATTTTGACAGAGCCCACTCTCTTCAGCAATCTACACTTGAAACAATGCAAACTCTTTGGCATCATTGCATTTGATACATTTGGCCAGCTACAAGAAATGCTCTGTTCATTTCACCAAAGTTTTACAGATCATTTTTGCAGGCATTCTGACAGGCACACTGTACATCAGGTAATCTGATTATATTGCCATTGCTTTACAAATATATGAACATACTGAAGGGCTTCTTCTGGAGCGAGACAAAAAAAAGACAGCCTTATATTTTTTTTTTAGCTTTACCTATTCAAGTTTTAGATTTTAGGCATGATCTGTTTTTACGATCTGTCCTTGTGCATATTTACTATAAAACCTCTCAGTTACTCACTCTTTGACAAAAATGCCCACATGCGTGAGCATGCACACAGACACTCCAAGTACACACACATACATAGACACACACACACAATTTAGGGACCAATAGTCATAGAGATTGAGCAGAACATCGGAAATGACCAAGAAAAGAAAAACATTAAATACAGAACAACATTGGAAACAACAATTAAGACTGATTATGAAAAGAGCTGATACTGGTGAATACACAGACCACTTATGACCTAATTCAAAGAAGAAAAAAGGGGAAAAACCCAAGGCAAAAAAGGAAAAGAAAGGCCTTTACTGACCTGCAGAAAATAAAACCACCAAGTGAAAAAAGAAAAAAATCAAATTGAAGGAAAAGGTGAGAGATCTGCTTTGTAGCTGACTTCACCTGAGATACAACACTACTCCTCAAGTAATCTGGCTTCTTTCAATTCAAACCATGGTTGTAGATAAGAAGCCTCAAGTTTCAAAGCTGAACTATATACTAAAAAGGAGTTCTTCAAGTCTGTGAAATTTGGATTGCTTTATTTCTTTACTAAGGCCTCCCACAGATACCAGCTTATTTCTGGTTTTCTTTTGGGGACATGGGAACATGCTAAAGCAAAAGGAATAGATCTCAAGCATGGCTGCTGGGCAAAAATCAAAATAATTTATACCATGATTTATCAAACAGTGAGAATTATACCTTTGCTACAGTTGCTTCTATATCTGTTTTATGACACATCTCTCAAAGGGTACCAAAAAAAAGAAAAAAAGAGGAAAAAACATAACTAGTCTACTGCTGACTGTCATTCTGTGCATTACTGATGAAATTACACAAGGAGTGTGACAATATGAGACTTCACACCCAACATGATACACACTAGCAGTAATACGGCTTTTTTTTTCTTTTCTTGTTTTCTAAAAAAAAATTAAATAAAAAAATATATTAAAAATTCAATCAGACAAGGGTGGTTGTTTGATAGAATTTTGCTCAGCTGGACACAGCTTTGTATCTGCTCTGATTAACACTGAATTAAAGAAAAGAACATTTCTGATCACTTGGAGTGGATTCACCAGGCTCAACTTGTCAAAGACACGCTGCTAAAAAAAAAAAAAAAAAATCAGTGTAGTGACCTAACAACTCCTCAGAGCAGGGAGAAGTCAGATCAATCAGGTTTCTAACTGGAGAGAGTGACTATAGATACAAACAACAGCTCTATTAAGAGCATATTTTGGAAAGTGGGGGGGGGGGGGGGGGGGATTTTCCTGAAAAATACTAAGATGAATTTCTCAGAACCACAGAGAAAAAAAAAAAGATACATTTTTTTGAGTATCCCATGCAGAAAAAAATCCAAATATAAAAAGCAAAAAGACTATTCACCTAATCATAGCCTGTTACAAGGGCTACCTTCAAGCCATAAAAAGTCCAGGTGAAATGACACAAAAATACTTTCTGCCTATACACACAAAACTGATTTAGCAACAAATAAACTAAAATGTAAAGAAATATACCACGAACTAAATGAATGCTTAAATAAGTCTTTTGACCTTTTATTTTTTCTATTAAAAAGAAAGCAAATACTGTACCCTACAGAAAATTAGTAGTAATAATCTCTTTTGAGGGCTTGTAATGGTCACACCATGCTGAGACCAACCAACAAGCGTCATAATCCACCACAGACTGTCAAGACTTTATCACTGAAGGAGGAAACATCCCAAAAATAAAATCAAAAGAAAAAAAAAAGAAAAAGAAAGAGAAAAAGGTAATTGTAGTAGCTAAAAATCTTTTCTTTCCAGTTTCAAGAAAAAAAATACACTGAACTTCTTTCCCTCTTCTTACACTTCTGAAGATCAATGCAAGACTGAACATAAGAGTGCAGCTCATAAACTGGGCAAGGATCTTGTACATATGGGTCTGTTCTTGTTATATCATTCCAGGATCTTGTACTACACATGGGTATGTTCTTCTTATATCATTCCAGGATCTTGTACACATGGGTCTGTTCTTGTTGTATCATTCCTGGATCTTGTACACAAGGGTCTGTTCTTGTCTTATCATTCCAGGATCTTGTACGTATGGGTCTGTTCTTGTTATATCGTTCCACTGATATTGCATTCTCCAGGTCACTGGATCCTTAATTTTAAATGGCATTTCAAGTTACCTTTGAAAAAAAAAAAAGATTAAGACTGGCTTTTTTTCTGGATTCAAGGTCACAGGGTTGATGTTTTTTTCATTTGTTTCTTTTCCTTAAAACAAAACAGGAAATCAACTGGCTATGATGAAACTGAATGGAACGCAGATGCAGGCCACAGACACCTTTGTAACTGCTGAAACCTCTCTACGGCACAGACATGGTGACCTCATAAATCAGGATACGCACACAAGTGACTGTAGCCTTCTCTTTAGAAGAAACATAAAACGAAAAAAGAAAAACCCCAACAACATGCAGTGTCAAGCCATTCACATCCAACAGCAAAGTGCTCAGGAGCAATGTCCGTGTGCCAGACGACAACAACAAAGAAAAGGCCACAGCTACCATACAGGCGGACTCCAAAAGAGCTGAACAAATGAAGAAAGCTGGCAGTGCTGCTGTTTGCTACACTGACAACACCCAACGGCCACCAGACAACACCGTGAAAACGGAAAAGCACTTGCCTGACTGGGGGCTACGCCAGCTGGGAGAGACAAAGTCAGGGGACGGGTAGGGCAGAGCGCTAGGGGAGGGGTAGCCTGAAGGGGGAGTGTGCCACGAAGGGGTCACAGGGTCGGGGGATGCCTGGGGAGGGGCGTTTGGGGAGGGGTAGCCTGTGGAGGGAGGGGAGGGGGAAGGGTGTCCAGTGGGGGTCCACCAACCTACTGTCATGCTGCCTGTTTTGCACACATACACACGCAACTGGGTTACCACAACAATGTTAAAGGGATTTAAATTAAAAAAAAGATGATAAAAGACCCATACTTCATACTCTAAAAGTAGCGTTTAAAGATATAGCTTGAGTTAATTAGGTACACAGAAGGCATAATCTGGAATACTGTCTTGCTCAACCAAAAACTTGTACAGGATGTAAAGATTCAGATCTAGGTGATCCTACGATCAGAAATAGACATAGGGAACAACAAACACCATCTCATGTATCCATGCAAGCATCAGCTGAAAACTATCCCCCCCCTCCTCCCCAAATGCAAAATACAGCACCAGGAACGTCATAAGCTAAATGCTTCCAAAAAAGATCATTTTGGGTGAAGCACATTCTGGTGCATAACCTCTTAACTATACTGGTAAATTGCCACACAATAACCACCAACACTCTCTAAGACAGTCAAGTTCACTTCTGCCCCTGCTACAGATATGAAAAACACTTTAAAGAACACTCAACCTCATGAGACATAAAAATAACTTGATCCAACAGTCTGATAAAAAATTCTGAATTTTCAAAAAGGCATATATGTAAGATCTAAAGCAAAACATCTGTGCATTGTATTTTTAGATATAACAAGCCAAGCCGGCCAGTTCCTCAACTTGTATGATATCAACAAGGAGGTTTCACAGGAAAGTGTATGTCTGTCTGTTTTAAAGACTCGTGAAGCACATAGGGACATGAAACATGGCAGAAGTTAAATTATGCAAGTGCAAAAACAAGTAAGACATAAACAATGACACACACAGAAAAACAAGCTGAAAATGTTCAGCTAAAGGGAGATTACCAATGCCCAATAGTTAAAGGTCACACAAACTTTTCGCCAAAACAATGCTCATTATCAACCATCTATGGTTTTGGGGGGGTACTAAATCATAATTACAGTAGAACAAATGTCTTACAAACCTACTGTAGTTTTCAGGTTACATAATGAGCTGACATACAATTTGTACCTGTGATTTTTTTGGAGAGGTAGACAGGGGGGGGGGGGGGATTTTTTTGTGTGTACCAAAATACTGTTTTAAAGTTTACATGGCTGTAAATGGGGAGCTCTGCACTATGTAGGTAAAGCCAGGGTGATATTTAACATGTTAAAACTGTTCTGCCTATGAGATATATGTTTCGATGTTTCAACCTTATCTCTGAAGAAAACATATCCTATGAAAAACTCAGCTGCTGCAGTTACTGAAATTTAAGTGATGAAATACATACAATTCCAAGTCATGACGTTAAAAAAGAAAGCTTACAATACATAGACACACATACATACACACACACATATCCTCACACACACATGCATACACACACATGCACTAATCACAATAATAGCTGATAGTTTGGGATAACATTTCAAAAATAATGTCTCCTTTTCCCAAAGCAGTTTATTACAGGCTAAAACACAGCAGCTTTCTTCATCACATATTACTTCTACACTGCTTATCTGTACACTTTTGCAGAAGATTCAATTATGTAAGATAACTTATAAACTATAGCCTGCAACTATTTTTCTCTACAAACTGGTCCTTGCAGCATTTCCTATACTGCCCTATGTGTTGTGGAAGTAAAATCAACATACCTTCAAATATCGATCTTTAACCCTTAATCAACCTTCAACAGGAACTTGCAAGAGTTTTCAAAATTCAACTGCTCACCCAATAAAATGTTTACTAAAAATATAAAACCGAGCTAAAGCAGCCAACTGACTGGTAAATCTTTTTAAAAAATGTTATTGAAGAAAAATCCAGTTTCAACGTCAATTTACTCTCTTTAAGAGTGTTAACTCTTTCTATAATCAGCTGAATCAAAGTACTTGTTAATCAAAATGTTGGCTGAAGGTTTGTTGTTGTTTTTCCTGATAATCAGGACCCGAAAGAAGTTAAGAACTATCTACCATTCTCAAAAGAGAGGAGCAAGCAGAAAATCAAGAGTATCTACACACAAAAGCCAGCATTAAGCAACCCATTTCATTTTATATTGATTTTACTGGTGTAGCTTGTTCATCAACATTGCTTACTTTGTATAAAGAGTTAATCCAAATTTATATCAAAATAACAGAGTGTGGCTTACATTACAAACTGCTCAAAGACTATTAAACATGGTAATTATTGCTCCAGTTTACATCACTCATCCTTTACTTTATTCTGATGATTTCATTTATTCAAAATTTAATCAAATAAAGATAGCCAAATCAAGCAAACTACTATATAATGAAAACATCACCAACACCAGGATTAACAAGCCCATTATGTCAGAGATTTTTTTTAAGACATAAGGAAAAAAAGATCAGGTAATACTCACTTGATGCTGAAGCCACCTGATCATCTGACAAGCGCCGCAGTTCTGGTCTGGGTGCTAGCTCATCTTTTCCATGCAGACTTTCCTGACTTCCATGCAGTGAGGACGTCTGTGCAACAGACACATTCATTCATCACAATGTGCACATGCATCATCACATGCACACACATACAAACACTTCTCAACCATTCCTCTGTGTGGTTAACAATCATAGTCTCTTTGCTTTTTTGTATGTTGATATTCTCTACTGCATTACACGGATGCTTCATTGCATTCTAATATATGATGCTGTGTCATATAAACACTTGTTCCAAAAGAAATATCTCTGTGTGATTTTCTTTTTACTGGAGAGTAGAAAAGATGCAGCACCACAGTACAGTGGTGTAGCTACAGTTTTTCCTATCTGCATGTGTGTTTACTTATGCCATTCAACCTTATCCCAAAGAATTCAGTCATGAAGAGTACGCTAACTGCTGTGGGCTTTCTCACATTAACACAGCAGATGGACATAATACTGGGTGTCTTCTGGAAGACTCACTACAAAGTGGAAAATAAGCTTTCAGCAGTTTATATCAGTTTTCTTCTTCAATGATTGGGTTGCAAATAAACATTTCTATATTCTTTATTGTTATATCAATTTGATTTTAGATAAACATTTTCTACAGTGTTTTCTTTTGCTTCTCAATTGCATCACACTTAACTTATTGAGTAAAAAAAATGAATACAAACTGCATGCTCTAAATTCTAAGACTGACAAAAACTGACACATTTCAGATGGTGACAAATTTGAGCTTACATCACTTTTGCTGGAGCTGAGGTCTCTGTTCCAGTAGTGTGTGTGAGCAATCTCCAGCACCATGTAGGCCGAGGCCATTCCCCCCAGGCCATGGTTCTGTATGGTGTGCTCCAGACCACAGATATGGCTTTGCACATCGACAGAAGGCCCTTGTACACCGGCCGCGAAACACACTGTCACAACAAAACATTATGTTTTCAGAAAACCAATTGAACAGATACTTGATTCTGCCAACATGAAACGATCTCCTGTACAATCCAATAATGCTTATGGTTACTTTTAATGGAAACGTGATAAACCTTCTCATAAGAATAGACTGCTGCCACTTGTTTTTTGGTCAGACATTTATCTCTCTCATGGAAGGATTGAACAGAAGATAGAACCTTTAAAAAAAAATTTATGGAAAGATAAAAATTTGAAAATGAATCCGTCAACACACTTGTGTACAGGCATTTATCAGTTTTACTCCCTCACTCAAGCTAGCTGAAGACTCTAGATATGGAGTTGGCAGCCACTGACAGACCACCATGGACAATACAGGAAACCATCTTTTAACTATGACCACAACTCATTTGAGACAATTGATAACAATGATAAAGCCACAATCAAAACAGCCAGCTTCTGAGACAACATTAATGAGAAAATCAGGAGAAGCTGCATGCCTGTTATAAAGAATGCCAAACATCACCGTGTAATGTGAATCAACTGACAAACAAAAAAGGTCGTGAATACTCATCTATGAATATTCACTTAATTTATGTAGAAAGGTTACAAAATGCAGACTTTAAAATCTGATACCAAATTGACTTATAAAGCAAAATTACAAAATGCAGACTTTAAAATCTGATGCCAAATTCCTCAAAACTGTCATGACATCAACTGTTATCTCAATGCTCAACAAGTTTTTAACAAATGTTGCATAACTGTGATACCACATTACTTCTAAACAAGATATGACCTTTTTTTTTGGAGGGGTGCAAAAGTTGAAACACATTATCAGTTCATTTTATGACTATAAAATCATAATGATACTAACCACATCCTCAATATGGCGAGCATCATCTGACAGTTTCCTGTCCAGGTTGCGGTTGAGACGAGACACGACGAAATTGCGGTAGTTTTCATCCTCCATCAACTTCTTGATGCGGCTGACTTTGAGCCAGCTGAGACCTTGTCCGTCCAGAATACTGTTGATGACCTCCTTCAGGAACTGCTGGTTCTCGCTGCACAGCGCACCACACCACAGCCGTTACATAAGGTTGCAGCAGTAAATAAAGTTTACAGATAGACTAACAAACATACACTTCCATAACCACCACCAGGCATATCTCAGTCTGGGCACACAAAGTTGAGAAAATAATAATTGATGTGTGATTTTTTTCATTATTAATTATCCAGAAATCCTTTTTTTCAATTGTTATAACAATTCCATAGCATCAAGATGCATTCGTAACCTTGCTAGAGAAAAGAACAACACCCCTTCATATAAAAAGACAAATGAAAAGGTATTTTCATATTATCTTACACAACTGAAGGCCCCCCCCCAAAAAAAAACAAACAAACCAAAACAATAACATCAACATCACTGTTTGTCATCAAAAACTGAAGTGTGCATTTGGTTAAGAAAATTTCATTCAGAACCAGTACCATTTACCTACCACCTTGCACATGAGGCAGCCAGAGCACAGAATACTGACCTGTTTGTAGAAGTGCGGGGTTCACTGGGTGCAGCAGGCTTGGGCTGATCTTTCTGCTTGTAGTTGGTGGCGTGTTTCACCAGACCTGACTTTTCCACCAGAGCCTTTCTGGTGCCTGAGAAAATCAAAATACACATTTGTCAAAGAAACAATCAGACCGCTATGCTGCTGGTTCTGCAGCCAGTAAACCAACACAGTCATGCTCCTTTCACAACAAATCAACATTTTTTCTTTCACTTCTTCTGACCACATTGTTACCTTGTGTAGTTTCACAGTCACAACAGAATTTTAAGCTTGAAATGTGATACCTCTTCCCCAGAAGAAGGTTCATAGTGTGGCACCATCTATCATGTGCACACGTCTTTCCGCATTCTCCTTTTCTTACTGCTTTTGGCTCTCTTCCATGAACTCTATTCATGTTGCTTACAGAACTTCAATTACTCATTTCACTCAAAATCTAGTCACATATTATGAGAATTAGGGCTTTGGAATGAATTCAAACCATGGTCTATTTGCTCCTAGACAGGTGTAGTAGCCTTTAAGCCACTGTCCATGGTTTGCTATCATTCCATTGGAATGGTCTAGGTGATGGATTAGGAAAAACAAAAAAGGAGGCCAGGCATACAAACTATCTGAACTTAACTCTAGAACACTTGTCCAAATGGTGTATCTTTTTTTTAATGTTAATTTTTATTTAAAAAATTTTAAAATTATTATTATTATTATTATTATTATTATTTCTTTCCAAATGGTGTATCTGGCTTATTCTGTCATTGTTTCTGCTCATGTCTTGAGGGACTTACAAATTCCACACTGCACACTGTATATCTTAATAATAATTCAACTATCTGATACAGCAAAACAGTTTTCTTTCTTCAAAACATTGTACAGAACTAGGAGATAATGCAACAGAAAAAGACGGTATGGGTCAGTACATATTGTTTTAATCCACTTATGAAACAATGTTGGAACCGTCTAATAACACAGTCTAATACAAAAAGTCAAAAACCATACTGTGATCAAAGGTGCTGTTTTAATTAAAGATTCAGATTGAAAATGGGCAAGAACTAAACTTTTATAAAAATATAACAAATCCTTTAAAAAAAAACAAAAAACAGTGGAAATATACATCAGATGCTCTCTTTGAAGAATAAATAACCAAGTTTGAATTGGATGCATTAGGAAACGCCCAAGAAAATACACCTAGAACTATCACACAATTTTACATAGACACATACATGACACTTCCTTTTTCTATGACAGACAGTCTCTTTCACGGAACTGCAGAAATAAAGTGCAAGTGTCTCACCGAGAGGAGTGAAGGGTTTGGTGGGCGGTTTCTGTACAGGAGGAACAGTCGGGGGAGCGTTCTTGGAGCCTGGTGGACAGACAGCAGTCACTGCCACATTACTAACTTCCACAGGAAGGTTATCAGGGTGTTTCTGTCAGGAATACATTCATCACATTCATTCCTGTATTATATTAC
>CM060337.1:42380714-42403214 GCA_030674155.1 Stramonita haemastoma
GGATTTTAGAACCAGGTTGGCAACTCACACATGTGCATGTGCACACGCACATACACACAGAACCACCCACACATGTGCACACACACACACACATTCCACAATGTGATGAAATTGTATGATACTCACATGGAGTTTCTCCGTCAATCTCGCTGTTTGTCATTTCAGCAATGAGGTCAGAGAGCGAGGAGTAACTGGAGCTTGTGCTTTCTGCACCCTCGCTGTCACTGCCACTTTCATCTGCCAACACAGGCAGCGACACAAAACTTGTTATGGACAGTCCACAAAGTTATGATGACATTCTGAGATGTCCACACTTTCTCTCTATTGTTAGAGTTTGAAGCAAAATTCAGGCTTTTCTTTTACTGGTGGAATTTAGACATCTTTCAGACTGCCTTACATACTTTTTTTTTCTTTTTCAGCTTTCATCAGTTTTTTTCCCTTTTAGAAAGTTATAAATCACAAGTTCTTTTGTTGACATGTGGTGTCTTTCCAACATTTCACTTTACTTTCATCCGAGTTCTTCCTATCAAATAATAACAATCTTTCTTTTCTTAATTCAGTAATCTTTATCAAATAATAACAAATCTTTCTTTTCTGTATGGAGAAATCTCTATTATATAGTATCATATTACTTTGTATACCTCCAGCAGACACAACAGATGTCTCTTTCTGAAACTTATGCTGCTTTTTTTTCTCCCTTTGTCTCGCTTGGAACTGCATTTGTTTGCATGTGAGAGTGGATTTTCACAACAAAATTTCACCACATGGAATCTGCATGTTGATATGGATTCCTGTACAAGTGACTGAACGTGTGCAGCACACGAGACCTAAGTTAACCATCTGTTGGAAAAGACAAGTAAGTATCAGATCAACACTCAGGTCTTGTAGGAAGGGAGAAAAAAAAATCTGGCTTTGGACAAGATTCAAAGACCCCCGACTCATTAAACCAATACATGATTGAATCTCTTGAGCCACAGAACTACTTCATCATCTGTGTTCTTTGGTGGCATGCTTTCAACACACTAACATACTCCTAAGATACATCAAGTTAAATGGGCCAACCCCCCTTTACTCTATAAAAGTGCTGTTCTTTTCCTTACACCTCACAGCAGTCAGTTTCCCCCACATTCAGCTCCGCTCAGAGGCTAATTATTTCATCCCATCCCAGCCCAGATGGAGGCCAGCTTGTGCTAATTATAGCATGAACAGACCACACTTGGACTAGGTAAAGGGAAATCGCATACTATATTTAGCACTCTGGACTGAGTGATGTTAAGATTTGTGTGCTGTGTACTCCTCAAGTTAAACGGGCCAACCCAACCCCCCTTTACTCCGTAAAAAAGCTGGTTTTTTTCCCTACACCTGCCCACCTGTGGGGATTTACACCTGCCCACCTGTGGGGATTTACACCTGCCCACCTGTGGGGATTTACACCTGCCCACCTGTGGGGATTTCGTCGCTGAGGGTCTCGCTGACGGAGGTGATGGCGGCGGCCAGAGAGGAGGAGTTGTCGTAGACGTGGAACTCCACGGCCTGCAGGTGCTGGGCGTACCACTTGGGTTTGTCCCCGATCAGGGAGGGGTCGTACACCGCCGTCTGCACACGCTGGTACACCAGGTTGTCCGGGCACAGAGACCACTCCCCAAAGTACTCCACCGCCTGTTGGGGGCAGAGAGGCGCAGTGATAGATAATTCACACGGGGTCTATTCATCCATCTCACTGTGTGTCATGTCAGAGAGGGGCAGTGATAGATAATTCTCATGGGGGTCTATTCATCCATCTCACTGTGTGTCATGTCAAGAGAGGGGCAGTGACAGCTAATTCACACGGGGTCTATTCAGCCATCTCACTGTGTGTCATGTCAAGAGGGGGCAGTGATAGCTAATTCACATGGGGTCTGTCCATCCATCTCACTGTGTGTCACGTCAGAGAGGGGCAGTGATAGCTAATTCACACGGGGTCTGTCCATCCATCTCACTGTGTGTCATGTCAGAGAGGGGCAGTGATAGCTAATTCACATGGGGTCTGTCCATCCATCTCACTGTGTGTCATGTCAGAGAGGGGCAGTGATAGCTAATTCACACGGGGTCTGTCCATCCATCTCACTGTTGGTCATTTCAGAGAGGTGCAGTGATAGCAAATTCACATGGGGTCTATTCATCCATCTCACTGTTGGTCATTTCAGAGAGGGAGGAGCACAGTGACTTTGTCTTTTCTGCTCCTGCGCTGTTTCTTCCAAATTTTGAAAGTACCTCCCCCCCCCCCCCCCCCCCCCCATGGAGACACTCCTTTGACCAGATGTTTGTCATCATTATTAAGATCAACACAACCTATACAAATTTGTACACTGCTGCTTGAAAACTACATCATCAACAAGAGGCGCATTCCTAAATTATTCCTCTCCTATGCCAAACAATCTGTCCCGATGGTGCGTTACCTTGACGTGGTGGGATGGCTTGCGTGTTCTGTTTGATCCCCAGAGCTATGTGGGCGGGGGCTTCGGCCTCCGGCAGGTTCAACCATGCTCAACAGGTCTGTGGGGTAGGAGCCAGACTAAATTTGCACCCTGGTCCTCCAGGTTGGGGGTTGTGCTTTGGGTTAACAACCCATTCACTTAAAAATCAGTATGTTACAGAAACCACAACAATATCTCTAAACAGCGACCTGGTTGGGGGAGAGTCCTCTCTGGTAGAGTCTATGACGCGAGCTGGTGAAAGCCTTCGGGAAGCCAGTGCGCCGACAACTCTTCTGTCAACCAAGTCAACAACCAGGATAGGGACCTGGAACATCAGAACCCTATATGAAACTGGAAAAACAGCACAGGTATGTAGAGAAATGCATAGGTACAACCTGAAGATCCTTGGCCTGTGCGAGACTAGATGGAATGGAACGGGACGGTCAAGACTAGCGAGTGGAGATACCATCATCTACTCTGGACAGGAGGAAGGCCAGCCCCACACACATGGAGTAGCGCTGCTGATGAAACCTGAGGCAATGCGAGCACTACTATCCTGGGAACCAGTGTCACCACGGATCCTCACTGCCCGGTTCAACTCAAAGGGCAGGAAAGTTACCATCCTCCAATGCTATGCTCCAACAAATGCCGCTGATTTAGAAGAAAAAGAAAACTTCTACGAGCAAGTCCAAGCCATAATGGACAAAACACCAAAGAGGGACATGAAGATCCTAATGGGAGACCTGAATGCAAAAGTTGGGTCAGATAACACCAACAGAGAACTGATCATGGGCAAACATGGCACGGGAGACCAGAACGAAAATGGTGAACTCTTAGCAGAGTTCTGCACCTTCAATGACCTGGTCATTGGAGGCACCATCTTTCCCCACAAGAAAGTCCACAAGACCACATGGACTTCCCCAGATGGCAGGACTGAAAACCAGATCGACCACATTACCATCGGACGAAAGTGGAGAAGGAGCCTGCACGATGTCAGGGTGAAGCGTGGAGCAGACGCAGCGTCAGACCACCATCTTGTAATAGCCATCCTCAAGACAAAGCTCAAAGCCTTCACCGACAAGGCAGGAAGACCATCGCACAAATTCAACGTGCAAAGCCTTAAAGACAAAGCGAAAACAGAGGAATTCAAGCTGGAACTAAGAAACAAATTCAGCATGCTTGCCCAGATGCCAGAGGAAACAATCGAAGAGCAGTGGCACAGTCTACATGAGACCTGGAAAACAACATGCCAAGCAGTCTTGGGAAAAAATACAAGAAAACACAAGGAATGGCTGACAACAGAAACATGGGCACTGATCACCGAGAGAAAACAGCTGAAAGACCAGATCAACAGAACACAAGATCAGGAAGAGAAGCAGACATTACAAGCACGATATTGGGACAAAAACCGTGCAGTAAAAAGAAGTGCAAGAAAGGACAAGAGAAATTTCATCGAGGAGCTGACTCAGGAAGCAGAGACTGCAGCAGGCCAAAGAAACATGAAGAGACTCTATGAGATCACGAGGACTCTCTCAGGAAAAAACAGTAAACCTAATTGCCCCATCAAAGACAAGAACGGCAATACCATTCCAGGTGAAGAAGACCAGAGAGCAAGATGGGCAGAGCACTTCAAAGAAACACTCAACAGACCAGCACCATCTGTCCCACCAGATATCCCACCACCTACTGAAATCCTTGGCATCAACACCGGCCCCCCCACCAAAAATGAGATCACCAAAGCCATAAAGTCTTTAAAGTCAGGCAAAGCAGCAGGTCCTGACGGTATACCCCCTGAAGCACTGAAGGCAGACATCCAGACTTCAACTGACATGATGTATCCACTCCTACACAAGATCTGGGAGCAAGAGAGTGTGCCAGAAGACTGGAAGAAAGGCTACCTCGTGAAGCTACCAAAGAAAGGGGACCTGTCATCCTGCAACAACTGGAGAGGAATCATGCTGCTGTCTATCCCAGGGAAAGTACTGACGAGAATAATCTTAGAAAGACTGAAGACGGCACTAGACAAGACACTCAGGGATGAACAGGCAGGCTTCCGACAAAACAGATCATGCACAGATCAGATCGCCACAATGCGCATCATCATCGAGCAGTCCCTAGAGTGGCAGACCCCCTTGTATTCAGTCTTTGTCGACTTCCAGAAGGCATTTGACAGCGTCGACAGAGATGTCATCTGGAGACTGATGCACCACTATGGTTTCCCACCAAAGTTCGTCACCATCATCCAACAGCTCTATGAAGATGCCACTTGCCAAGTCATCCATGATGGTAAATTGACGGAACCCTTCTGCGTACAAACCGGCGTTCGTCAGGGCTGTCTGTTGTCACCAACCATCTTCCTGTTGGTGGTTGACTGGATAATGCGACAGGCCACAGCAGGCAGGAGAACTGGCATACAGTGGACCATCACAAGGCAGCTGGAAGACCTGGACTTCGCAGACGACATCAGCCTTCTCTCACACAGGCACCAAGATGCACAAGAGAAGCTATGTCATGTTGCGGAGGAAGCCGATAAAATAGGCCTCCAAATCAACATCAGGAAGACGGAGGTCATGAGGGTGAACAACAAAAAACAAGACCTAGTGCGACTACACCAAGAAAACATCAAAGAAGTCGACAAATTCACCTACCTGGGCAGTGTCGTTAGTAAAGATGGGGGAACGGACGAAGACATCAAGTGCCGAATAAATAAAGCACGCCATGCCTTTAACACCCTTCGCCCAATCTGGAGATCAACATCCCTCTCACTCCACAACAAGATCCGGATATTCAACACCAATGTCAAGTCGGTCCTACTGTATGGCTCAGAAACCTGGCGGGTGACAAAGACCAACACCCACAAACTCCAGACATTTACCAACAGATGTCTTAGGAACATCCTTGGTATCAGGTGGCCAGAAGTAGTCTCAAACGAAGAACTATGGGACAGGACCAGACACGCTCCAATTGACACGGAGATCAAGAAAAGGAAATGGGGATGGATTGACCATACGCTCCGCAAGCCTGCTTCAGATGTCACCAGGCAGGCCCTTGACTGGAATCCACAAGGGAAGCGGAAAGTAGGCCGACCAAAACAGACCTGGCGCAGAAGCATTGAAGCAGAGACGAAAGCAGCCGGAATGACATGGGCCGAGCTGAAGAGGATCTCCCAAAACCGAGTCCGTTGGAGGAGTGTTGTTGTGGCCCTATGTTCCCACGGGAATCCACAGGCATAAGTAAGTAAGTAAGTATGCCAAACAATTCTTAGCGAAGGTTTCCTGATACAAGAGGCTACATTTTGAAAAATGTAAAATTCCCACCCCATCAAATGTTTTCACTCCCAATTTGTGCTTTAATCAGTTAACAAGTTAAAAAAAAAATCTACAAGGAATCTAATACCACCACATCTGAGAAAGACTGTAAATCGGTCATCAAACCAGGGCAAATATAATATACTGAAAATAAAACAACAAAATGATAATACAACATATTTTTTATTATACATTAGCAGGTATGGTATGAAGTACATGAATCATTTTGTATGCAATAACTTTTCCTTGGGATACATGCAGTGCGACATGCTCATTTGAAGTGAGAATTACACACACACACACACACACACACATATATATATATATATATATATATATATATATATATATATATATATATATATATATATATATATGCTAATGACACTGCCTACAGGGCAACATATATAAATTCTGACACAGCTTTTAATGACTGTAACATCTTCAGCTATGTTCACACTTGACTGAACACTACATTTAGCACGAAACTCTTGTACATTCACATCCTATTTAGAGGTAGAGGTATGGATGATACAGTCAAAAGCTGTCACATTAAAAACATTTCTATCTTGATGAAAATTTGTGTGTTTTTTTTAACTGACAGTTTTTCCCCAGTGATAATCAGTTCCTAAAGCAAGACTTTTAAACCTACAACTGGTGAAAAAAATTGAATCATCCTTTGATGGTCTATTTGTAGTTTTGTACACAAGTCAGTACTGAGCTGTTGTAAAAGGATGCTTGGAAAGATAGAACCAGAATCTGCAATCAAGTAGTTCTTTGTTGTACCAATATATTTCAGAAAAAGTTGGGATCTTCAAAAAATACCCTGGTATCTCTCTCTCTCTCTCTCTCTCTCTCTCTCTCTCTCTACACACACACACACACACACAACACACACACCACACACACACACACACACACACACACACACACACACACACACACACACGACAAACATGTGATTAACAATAATTTTCAAATCTCTCTAGTTTCAACTGACAACTCATTTTCTGTATATGAATTCAAATAAAGACTAAGCATTGGGATCCCAAGCACACACACACACACACACCACACAACACACACCAACACAACACACACCACAACACACACCACATGTGTATACAGGCAACTGAATCCAGGCAATTACATGGGCTCATTTTGCTGGCATGTGACAAGTTAAACTGGCTACATCCTATCTATTCTTTTAAAACAGTAGTGCACAGGTTGGTTATTAAAGCATGAAGCAGAGCCCACTTTAGCCACAAACGCTACACAGCAGACAACGACAAAACAGCATAGCCAGATGCAAATTTTAGATCTTTTTTCTCTATAAAATGTTACGCCTCTATAATGCACATCTTTTTTCTTTATAAAACTCTATGACTCTATAATGCATCTCTTCTTGGGGGGGAAGCTCAGCTTCGTCTTTGTTACCAATATAAAAGATGACTACAAATAAGATCTTGTCTCTCTAGCTGACCAACATCATCCTTCTATACAAGTCATGTGCACACATTTACCTCTGATTAAGAGCAGGCCATCGTGTGCCGATGGGAACAGATGATATTTACAAAACCGCATACACACGGGGACAGGATGTAAAAAAGCACAAGACTTATCCCATTATGCTCGATATGAAAGAATGAAATAAATGATTTTCACTTCGTTTTCTCCCTCCAACATGTATCTGAGGTATGAAGCCCTGGACTTTACCTGAGTGCGGGCCAGCCTGGCAGTGAAGTGTGTTCTCTGGGGTCGTGACTTCATGAAGCTGTACAGCTGGAATGCCACCACCGGCCGTGGGTACAGGCGCAGGGTACGGGTGTGCTCTGTGAAGTTGCCCAGGATGTTGGGAGAGTTGAAGAAACGCACCTGGTAGGTAGGAACACAGCGATGTGTTATAGGCGAACTCACATAACACACACACATATATATATATATTTTTTATTTATTCTTTTATATTGAGGATAACAGAAGAGAGAGAGAGAGAGAGAGAGAGAGAGAGAGAGAGAGAGAGAGAGAGAGAGAGAGAGAGAGAGAGAGAGAGAATGAGAGCATCACACAGGAAAATCTGTTAAATCAGTATTTTGTACTCAACTTGGGAGATAAGAGACACTAGGGCAATTCTGAAAAGTGAAGCAAAAACATCACACACACACACTAGCGCGCCACACTCTCTCTCTTCCCCCCACCCCCCCTCTCTCTCTCACTTTTTTCTCTCTTTAACTCACTGACACACATACATTCACTTTTTTTCCCAACTCACTCTCATACTCACCCCCACACACAGAGAGGCACACAGACACACACGCAGGCAGGCAGACAGACAAACTGTCACACACAGTGACACACACACACACAGAGGCAGGCAGGCAGACAGAACAGACAGACAGACAGACACACACACAGAGGCAGGCAGGCAGACGCACAGTTTGAAAGTAAGCAAAGGTCAATTCATCATAGAGAACAGTGTGAGTAATCAGCTAAGCCAATTAGTTATCACAAATTGCTTGGCAAATGAGCGCTGACAAGAGGCAAAGAGCTGCCTCTGGTAACCTTTATTTTTATCCATCTACAATGCAATATACCATACATAAAGGACGCAATGTGGAGAGGAAAACACAGACAGAGTGAGAGAGACAAATAATCCAACCCCAATAAAAAAGAAAAAAAAAGAAAGGGAGGGAAACATAAAGGGAGAGAAAGAAGAAGAAGGAGAAGAGAGAGAGAGAGAGAGAGAGAGAGAGAGAGGAGAGAGAGAGAGAGAGAGAGAGAGAGAGAAGAACAGAGAGAGAGACAGAGAGAGAGACAGAGAGAGAGACAGAGAGACAGAGAGAGAGAGAGAGAGAGAGAGAGAGAGAGAGACAGACAGACAGACAGACAGACAGACAGACAGACAGTCAGAGACAGAGACACAGTGAGAAAGAGAGAGACAGAGATAGAAAGAGAAGGGAGAGAAAGAAGAAGAAGAAGAAGAAGAAGAAGAAGAAGAAGAAGAAGAAGAAGAAGAAGGGGAGAGGGAGGGGAGAGAGAGAGAGAGAGAGAGAGAGAGAGAGAGAGAGAGAGAGAGAGAGAGAGAGAGAGAAGAGAGAGAGAGAGAGAGAGGGGAGCATACCTGAACACTGCAGAGGCTATGAATGAATATGGGTAAGATTAAATTCATAATCTCAGGAACCATTAGTTTCATTTCCTATCAGTACACATTTTTTTCTGTGTTACAGCTTTATGACAACACATGCATCCATGTGTGATTGCATGCACAAATGCACACTCCTCAGATGGCTTGCACACATACACACACATTCACACTTTTGTATTATTTGCTGTAGCAGTAATAGGAAGACAGCCAACTTCCCCAAACTATCATATTTATTTCTCTGACTCACACTAGCAACCTTATTGCTTTTTTTTCCCATTTTGTGATGACGCACAGCCCAGTGTCATAAAAGTATAGCGTTGTGTATACTCGCTACATTCAAAGAAAAAAGGATACATTGTTTGATATTACAATGACACGGATTCTCAGATCACATATTCGTAAGCTTAATCAAACTGTGTGCCTTAAACTAAGTGAGAAATAAAAACAAATAACAAACCTGTTTTGAATAAAACTTTCTAACTGGAAAAAAACACTTGTTTTGAAATAAAAACTTTCTAAACTCTTTCTATCTATCTATTCACACACACACAATAATATAAACATATCTAAAACATACTTTAAATTGTGTGTGTGTGTTGTGTGTGTGTGTGTGTGTGTGTGTGGCGCGTGCGCACACGTGTGGCGTGCGCACAACACATCTTGAGTGCACCATATTAATAAAGTGTTTTAAAATGCTGGCTCTTGCAGGATGGATGCTCTCTAACCTATATAAACAAAACTATCCCAGTAAAAGCACAGCAGCGCACACTTCACCATGGCTACCCGCGTTGCAACATCCACAGAATCCACATCGTTGCCATAGATGAGGGGATTGAACCCCGTCTGCGAGGAGAAACTCTCGCGCCTCTGCCACATCTCTGGATTCTGAGCGATAGCATCGAGATTTTTGATTGGCTGCGGAGTCATACTCATACTGGCCAAGGCCTGGTGTAGGAGGAAAGCGGTTAAAGAGAGGAGTTAGTGGCCACAAGCTGCCCTCAACCATGCCCAGTGTCAAGCACAGATCAAGGAGAAAAAGGACAAAGCAATGTCAAGCTACCAAAGCTACAACCACTAGTCTATGTAGTATAAGGAATTTATTATATAGCATGAAGAAATCATAACAGAAAGTTAAATACACAGGAACTAAAGTAAGCTTGTTCATAAAATGTCCCAGAACCAATCAAATTTTTTTGTTCTTTTTTTGAGGTAAAGAAAACAATATTGTAGCAAAAAAAAAAAAAAAGCATAAGTAACAACAACAAAATCTTTGATCCAAATAAACAAGTACAACCCAAAAATCTGTTAAAAAGAAGTATACAAATTATGATTCTTAGCATATGCATACACAATTTTACCTACAGAAAGGTGTGTTATGGACAAGAATACTTCAAGGGCAGAAATAACTTTTTTTTAAAGCTGTTGCCATGTCTAATTATGAACAATTGTAAGGAGAAAATATGAAAAAGTGAGTTGCAACTAGTCCTGAGAGTGAGACTGACATACACAATGAGTTGTGGGAACAAGAATCCTAAACTCCATCATAAAACTTACTCCTAATTAACTGTCTAAATTTCACATGAATTAACTTTATGAAACATGATAAAATGCTTGCTATTCTTTCAACACTCACAAATTTGGTTTAAAAAAAAAAAGTTTCTGGTCGAATTTCCACCTAAATGAACTTGATTGTCCCAAACTGTCTTGATATCTAGCCACACAACTATCATCTACAATGTCTTTCCAAATTCAGTGTTTCCTATGCATAAATGCAGCTCTGGAAAGTCTGTAAATAAACAAGGGCATCAAAAGTTTTCAAGGTAATCATTACTGCCCAGCTGTTTCACCGAGTTCATATTTCAATGCACAGCTGTGGGGTTGTAAGTAAAGCACACTTGGTTCCACCACAATGTTCATGCAGAGCTTAAATTCGTGTATAACAAATACACCAGGAATAGGATTTTTCACATAGAAGCAATCATGACAACACGGGTGTTTTCTGGGCGTTGTATTCTAACGTAATTAAATGTTGCCTTAATGTGAGCACAGGTGTTGATGTTCTTTTTTTGTGTGTCATGACCACATTGTATCTGATGACCCCAGATAAGAGAATAGGAAAAAACAAACCAGACAGCAAAGAGAAAATATAGTAAATGCGTAAATGAGAAAAAAAATCTGTTTGCATGCATGTATGAGTGCATGTGTGTGTGTGCATGTGTGTGTGTGTGTGTGCGCGCACATGCTTTCCATCCGTTCTTTTGCAGAACTGCCAATTTATCAAACAGCAATACCGACATTCCAGTAGAACTAACTTTGCAAACTATCGTGCATTCTGTGACAGTTTGGCACAGTCCCCAAAATATAAGTCATCCTACGACTTGTCCAGTCACAAGTTACGAATGGCAATGCCGACTCATCTCAACAGATGTTCAACATATGTTTTGCGTTTGCACTTCTCATGCCTCTGCTGATAGCATGCAAGCTGTTGCACACAGCACAGCGAGTCTTTGCCCACTTATAACTAATGGATGCTGTCGATAGCAGATTCAGTATGACTGGAAAAAGAGTAATTGGATGTTTTTGGTCATTACCTACATGAGAAAAGAAGAGAAAAGCAGTAATATCATGGGAAAAAAAGTAAATATGCAAGCACATGCCTGTGGTGTGTGTGTGTGTTGTGGTGTGTGTGTGTGTGTGTGTGTGTTGTGTGTGTTGTTTTTTTTGGGGGGAGGAGAATTTCTGTAAGTGTGTGTGATAGTAACTGAGAGAGTGAGCACATTTGTGTGCTAGTAAGCATGTGTAAATAAATGTAAAGCCTGTCAATCCCAAGATTTTACTTGTAGCATTTTCAACATTATGCCAATCTTCCTTTATTTCTACCGTAAATTGAAAATTAATTGCAATGTACCTAATGACTGAGCCTCTTTGTACAATATGTCATTAATAAAAGTCCAACAAAGACTGATATATTTTGAAGCTGTCAAACTAAGCGAAATGGTAACAAATGATGGAAATATAAATGATAATGTCTGACTGTTTTACACATTTTCCAGTGGTTGTTTTCACAAAAAGTCTGTTATGTTTTCATTCAGACACCCCTCTCCCACCCACTTATGTTCTTCAATACAAGTTACAACTGACTAAACATGCACAAATTTTCTTACTGGTACTCTTGCAGAGGGACTCACAATCTCAAAAGCTTAACATATTACTGGATATTTGCTTTTTAATCAGTTCACCTATAAAACAAGACTTTAAATATACATGCTGTTGAGACTGCAGGCACAATGTTCCACAAAGAAAAACTGCAGACAACTCAAAAAACCTATCTTTACATATCATAACAAAAAGAAATAATAAAGCAGCAAAAATAAGCAAAACCAAAATGCTACCAATCTAACTTGATAGCGATCTGGATGAATAAACTCTTATTACCTTTTGAACAGGTCAAAAAATTTACCAAACAAGTTCATCCAAAAGATAAAAAGAAATGGCGAAAAAGATAAGAAAATGCACCCAAGAAATCAAAAAATGAAATGAGTCCATAGATAAAATATTCACAAAATGAGTCTTACTTTTCTTAAAAATTGAGTGTAAAAATTCACATACAAACATAAGAACCAAGATAAAGTATCTAAATCTGCTTGCCTACAATTAAGGTTTTGCCAAATGTTTTAACTTGTTAAGCCTGGCAACTTTCAAAAGAAAAATGTTGAAATTTTTAACCTTCGAAAAAGCAAAGTTAAAAGGAAATTAATTTTTTTTTAAAAATCTTCTCAACAAAGTACTAAGGTAGAATTTTTATTGCATTTTGTTTGACATCTTTTTTCTTTGGTTTCTTTTTTGAAAAGGATTTTGGAGGTGTTGGAGAGGGGTTAATTCTATTTTTTAAAAAACAAACAAACAAAAACAAAAAAAAAGAACCAAACAGAACTAAAAACATAACCCAAAACAAACAAACTTCAATGTTGCATTAAATGCTGAAATACAAAATTAAAGTCTAGAAAAATTAATGAAAAAAGCAAACAAACAAAAAAGATAGGCCTATATAGAAAATGAATAAAAAGCAAAAGCAATTTAAAATCAGAACAATGTTACAGATTATTTCGTTCTTGCCATTCTTTGTAGAAAGTTGATAAATGAAAGTAAACATAAAGCTTCCACCTTTAAAACTGTTCAGACAATCAAGAAACAAAAAGGAATCTAAGGTAAATGGAATACATGGGATAAAGATACCAGCATGTTTAAAAAGCGGCCTATACATAGTCAGAGTATACACACCAAAACACATGAAAGAGGAGTTATGAAGTTATTTTTAGCTGAATAATGTGCATCAAAGGGTTATAACAGAGCTATTTTGCGATTATAAGTAATATGTCTACAATCTTAATTTCTTAAACACATGTAAGTACCCATGCAGATTAATTTTAGTGTGAACGCAAACCAAACATGAAATCAAAACATTCACAAATTATGCTCAGTATGCAACAGAACCGATCATACACCACGCATACGAACTGAGGTCCTGATCAGAGCCCTGTGTTTCTGCATCAGTCAGTCACTACTGTGAACATTTCAGAAGGCTACCCTTTATACCCTCTTCCACCCCCAAACTAAACCAACCCCCCCCTCCAAAAAAACACAAATATCATGCTTTTCCAATTCTACACAGATGCAAATCATTCCACAAGCATTGATGAAAGGGGTGACAAATATTAGTTCTGGTACTTTAATTCTAAGCCTCCTCTGATGCCTAGAAAATATATAAAATAGAACATGATATACAAGCAGACACAGCTGTTGTTATCTACATTAAGCCAACCCATAACTTTTCAATGAAATGAGAACATGATCATAGCAACAAAAGAACCAAAAACCATCAAAACAATCAAGTTTTCAGATCTGACCAGCAAATACTGTTATCTGTCAATTCATTAAGCTTTGGAAACAATGATGTCTTTGTAAATTACACAAAGTTAAAGTTGTGCGTCTCTTCACTTTGTGCGACAACAGGATCAAGGCTGCAGAAACTGAACTGCCTGCAGCCATGACAAGCAACATTTTCAATTAGACTTTCAACCTGAAGTGGTTGTTTTTCCACTCCCTCACTACACGAAGTGAGGAGAGCATTAAAGCAGCCAGATATTGCTTACCTGTTTGAGGTGGGTCTTCAAACCAGCGGCCTCGGGCTCTGGCAGTGAAGGCAGTGGGTCAGAGTTGGGAGGTGAAGTGATCTGTCAATGTCAATGAAAATTTGTTCACTCACTTGTCACTGTCAATGACAACCTTTGCTGTCACGCAGTACTTTCAATTGCTGGAAATAATCTTCATCGTTTTTAAGATTGGGGAAAAATGTTAACAGATATAATTCTATTTTTGAGATATTTGAGATCCAGAGGTGTGTTGAATTTATGTCATGTGTTTCTCTCCCCCCCCCCCTCCTCCCCAAATCATTCTACTACAGTCCTACACTTCCATTTGACACAGAGTCAATATTGATTAGCACAGTTTTAGGTCATGACACACAGCCAAGATCCAGGGTGTAGTCCTGAAGCTATGCAACTATCCTCAGGGAGTAATCAATGTCAGGCTGCCATTAGCCACTAATTACTACAGCAGTGGAGTGAGTCACTGAGGTGGTACCCAGAACTGTTGGCTCTGACCTGCAGCAGGCAGGACGTCCACCACTTGCCTTACTCTCCAGCAATTATCATCACTTAGTCATGGTGCCAACAGTGGAAAGAGTGGTGTTCATTACCAAAGACTTTCAATAACTCTCCATTTTTCATCTTGTTTGCCTACATTATAATCACTTAGTCATGGTGCTGACTGTGGGCAGAGTGGTGATCATTACCAAACACTTTCAGTAACTCTCCATTTTTCATGTTGTTTGCCTACCTGACTGCCAGGCTTAACCTAGGTCAAAAAAAGAGGACAGAAAAGAATGTAAATGTTGAGATAAACAATGTCCACTCAGATTATTAAAAAATGGGGAGGGGGAGGAGGCCAAATGAGCCATAGTAAAACAATGTATTAAAAAATTCTGCTGTACAATTTAAACCCTTGTGTCATGTGCCTCCCAAAAGTCCAGAAAAATATGTTTGCTAAAAAGAGGCTTAAACAGACATCCCCCCCCCCCCCCCAAAAAAAAAAAAACAACCCAACTTCTGACAACTAATTCACAATTCAAAGATTTATTAATTATCCCACAAATAGAAAAATTCAACTAAGGAAGAGAAAAAACAAACAAACAAAACCCACACATAAACATATTGTCATAAAATGAAAAGGAAAGCTTTTAGGCCTCTGGCAATGTAAATATCTATGAATAATATTTTGGATAAGACCAACAAAAACATTTAATCTTGTTACTATCTCCGGCTGTCAGAGCACTTTCAATACAACACCATGTATCACCATATATTACATGCCACTGAAACACTGGTCATGACCTAGGGCTACTGTAGAGCATTAAACAGTAAAAGATTCAACCTTGCCAACTTACCTTGTTTGCATCCAGATCAACGATCCAGATGTCATCTGGCAAAGGGAAGTCCCTCTTGTAACGGAAGAAACTGGCAGGCACTCCAATCAGAAACGGGGTAGGGGCTAACAACAGCTGAAGACAAGTAACAATATCATCACACACTGCATTGTTCAGGAAATGCATGTTATTCATTGAAATGTTGAACTAAACAGATGTAATTCATACAAAAACTGGTCATCTTCAAGAGTAAAACATTTCTTTGTTTTAATGTAAAGAATGACCACTTTTAACACTGATAAGTCATTCTGATCTCACTACACGTTTATAGTCAAATAAAGATTCTGTGAAACTTTGCAACCTGATAAATGTTTTGAAAAAGTGCTGTCTTGCTGTCAGGCAATTACAGTAGTAGTTATGAGCATCTTTCACATCTGTTTTAGCTTTTCCCTCTTCAAAACTGCATTCTAAAAGACAACAATTTCCATATATCAAAGAAACATTTTAATTCTGACAAACAATTAAAAATCAATTTACCATACCTCAATTAAGCATGATGTACTCCATATGCATGTTAAATGCTGTTTTCACAGCTGGTCAACTAAAGGCATGGGAGCTCATGCCTAACTTTTTCCATCTTCTAGCATGTGGATAAATATAATACAAAAATTCTTATTGAACATAACAACAAGCCATACCTGTTCAGCAGATGCCATGCATGTTGGAAGAAGCGGTATGACAGGAAACATGTACTCCAGGGGATACAACATGGACACAAAAGCCATCACACTCATGGTCAATGCGTTGTAATCTCGAGATTGCAGGATCACCTGTGCCAAGAACGTTGCTTGTTAAAATCGATGCCTTCATGTTTAGATTACAGAAAACGAAATACCAAATGATAACCAGAGAGTAATTCATATACATAATGTACATATGATAAAAAAAAGACTAATTCAACGTTTTCAACTGAATTAATCACAGCCTGTTGGTCCACCAACTAAATGAATCAATGCTCAATGAATATATCTTATAACTGAAGTCCTGTTTGAAGATGTTACCAGTATATCTTCCAACTTTGGCAATTTTGACATCTTTTTTTTTACCCATCCAGCTAAGACTATCCTGTCAGACATATTTGTCACAATTCATGGTTCAATTCTATGAAAACTATCAAAAATGAGCGTTAAGTGAAAAGGACACATCACCTTGTGTTCCAGCATGATGGCTGTCAGCACCTTCAAACAGGTATCTACCCCCAACAGCTCCAGGGGTAGATGCAGGGGGAAATCAACCAGGCTAAAGCGAGTCGAGTCAGGTAATGCAAAGAGCAGTGGCGCCTGCAGATCTTTTGGCAATACATTCACCTGGAACAATTCAATATGTCAATAAAGACTTAACTGGTGTCTTAGATTTGGTGGCAGAATAGTATATGATATTGAAATGCAATATGCATAGTTTTACCTCTGCTTTGATTCAAATAAATGTAAGAAATATGTCAAGTAGTTGCTTAACTTAGTCTATGTCAATCAGGGGATAAAATCTGCAAAGTTTGCCTGATCACTCGCAACCAATAATTTTTGTCACTTGACACCAACTGACAGCCTATACTGCAAGGGAAAAAAAAGGGCATGGGGGTATTATTTTGACTGAGATCAAGTAGATGAAGACAAAAGGGCAGGCTAATTGTGGTGGTGTTTGCTGTTGCCAGTGGACAGATCTCTCCCATCAATCAAAACAGAAAATGTTGGGGGGGGAGGATGGTTGTTTTTTGGCATGAGGTATTTGGGGGGTGGGAAGGGGGAGAGGCATAGTAAGGTTTGATAGGTTGGCTTGAGATTTGTGTGGTGTGTGTGTGTGTGTGTGTGTGTGTGTGTGTGTGGTGTGTGTGTGTGTGTGTGTGTGTGTGTGTGTGTGTATGAGAGAGAGGAGGGAGGGAGGGAGGGGGGAGAGAGAGAGAGAGAGAGAGAGAGAGAGAGAGAGAGAGAGAGAGAGAGAGAGAGAGAGAGAGAGAAGAGAGAGAGAGAGAGAGAGAGAGAGAGAGAGAGAGAGAAGAGAGAGAGAGAGAGAGAGAGAAGAGAGAGAGAGAGAGAGAAGAGAACGAGAGAGAAGAGACAGAGACAGACAGCCAGAGACAGAGAGAGACAAAGAGAGAAATGAAGAGCACCTGCACTGTCTCCTGGCCAGTCCACATGTTTGTGTAATGTGCCTATACCACTTCAGTTTGTATATATTCTTTTCATTCACTTCCTATCTCACAGTGATTCCCAGGAGGGATGAGTGAGTCAGAGTGCATATTCTGGGTAACCCCCAGGGTGTTAAGCTGGGGAACGTACAACAAACCCATTAATTTGTATTTGTTAATTTTCTTTAAACACACCAAGTCAAAAAAATGTTCTAGTCTTGGTAGCCATTCCAAAATACTTAGTCATGAATAAAAAACAGTGCTATTCTTGGCACCCAATCCCATTCTTCATAATTAGCTCACTCGTGATGACAATGGTCTTTTAACAAAAACCAGTGATTTCGTACAATTTCTTTTTGTTTTCTCTACTCCTCCATCCCCTTCTCTTATTCTCAATTTCCTCCTGTGGATCAATAGTGAATTGGCTGTTGCCCAGCTACTGGAGACAGCCTTTGGTAAGGGCTGGGAGCTCTGAGGAAAAATCAATAACTGAACCCACTATGCCAGCAACTTCATTTCAGCACACAGCCCAGGAATACCAAGCAGTTTTTCAACAGCAACCGGTTTCTCTCTGGCAGCGGTTTGGCTGCGGATGCTCACTGCTGTAAAATGAATACCTAGGATAGGTTGCCCCTTCCCATGACTGCTTAGTAGTACTAATAGTAGTCTGAACCAATGTACAATTATGCCTCACAAGTAGTGTGCATGAAAAGTTGTTGTTTTTGTTTTGTTTTAAATTTCAAGTGTATCATTATCAAAATTTGGCAGTTGCTGTCATACAGTATACAATACTGTAAGCAACACAAAAGCACACTACACAAATGCTTAACCCTCTTGTTGTTGAATTCTACAGAGCTAAACTGCCTGTAGATTTTGAATTCTTTTAAAGTTTTCTACCCCAAACTGACATAGTCTACTCCTGAGACAACTGTCTGTGTGGATGACAAGCTATCAAGCTGAAATTTTGTCACAAGCTAGATATATCTTTGTACTTGCATTTTAAGACAAGTTTACATGTCTGGTCACAAAATGTCGTGTCGTTGTCACCTTATTTGTCACCAATCACAGGTAAAAGTATGTTGTATACAATAAACCAGCAAAATATATATGGAATAGACACAAATTCATACATGTAAGTGTTGAATAAAGAACTGATGCCTAGCTAACGTGTTTATTAATGTTTGTGTGCAATTGTACTTCAAGGATGTGTCACACAATGTCCTCATAACACCTATTGTTTTATATGTCTTGATGAGGCATACTTTTTGTTTAACTGGTTTTTTGTCTTTTGAAAACAAGGAATATTCAATCAATATCTTACCTATATACTGCATTTCAGATGTCTATGTCTTACCACATGTTTGTTAAGTGCACAGAAGTGTAATATTGTACATAAGTGTCACATTGTCACCAGTGTCACCACACAGGTGTGACAAACATGAAACAACACAGAACTTCTGTAATTCTACAAAATTTTAATCGTGATAGCCTTTAAAGTAGTCATAGTGATGGCACAGGGACACATCACATCACAGAAAGCACAAAATGTGGATGTGTCGGGGTGTACCTATCGCTGTCACCTGTGGCATCTTGGCAGACTTGAGGTCTATTTTCTTTTCCTTCTCGGTATTTTCGTCATCAGCAAATCTGTCCGTTGAGTTTCAAATAAAAAGTGTGGTATTAACTAGAAAATAGACAAAAGGCGTCACATTTTCTGGCGTTTATACTGCGGACCTCCCCCCCCCCCCCGCCAAATTTCTCCACAGCGTGTGGGTAGCACAGGTCGCCACGCTTGCAGGAATGTGCCGTGTAGTCGGGTTCATTCTTCTCTCTAACTGCGTTATTTCCTTTCTCTTCTCCCCCGTCAGCTTTTTATTTCTGACTCACTTAATATTTATCATTGAATTTTTTCTACTTCCAATGCAAACACGTTCATTTTATTGTCTAGTTAGTTAGATGAATCGTCTGCTACCAACGAAGACGCCATTTTTTTTCGCCACGCGTTATGAGTGAAAGGCGTTTCTATCGCCAGCCTTGCTTTCTTCCTTCCCTCCCAAGTACACACTGTTAGTGGTCTAAATTTATCACTGGCACCATCTGAAACCTTCCCTGCATCGCCCCACCAAATTTCAGACACATTGTGTGAGAACCACGAGGTATGTGTGTGATGGAAAAGTACTGCCCACGTGGTCAGGACCAACGGGCGGCTACGGCCGCAACGGAATCTAGCAGCAGGTGCTGTTACGGGCGGCTGCGGCCGCAACGGGGCTAAGACGGTTAATGCACATGTTCTACACTTTTTCTTCTTCTGATCTGAGATAAACTATGCAAGAAATGTTTAATTAACTTTGTCTTATCTTAAGAAGACTTTGCACATTCCGGCCTCGCTTATCTCTGTCTTCTCTAAAGGATCCACATTTAATCATACTGTCTTCTCATAAGCTTTATATTTTACACTGCTTGTAGTCACAATCCTAACAACTTATGAATTTATAAATGAATAACTGAACTAAATACTACTTTCAGTCATGGCAGAATCCTCGGCCTGAGTGTCTAAAATTTGGGCTGCTTTCAGCGGGGAGAACACATTGCAACAAGAGCAGCACTAACCATTTTCCCTATCCGAATGGCTTTTTTCTACAGAATTTATGTTCCCATGGGTTCTATTATGATGTGTCCTAAATGCATGTTGATCATGGGACCTCTTTTTATCATCTCATCCAAAAGACTGTTGCATCTTATTCACAACGTTTTCAACATTATTTATCATTTTTGCATCATATTCACAATATATCCAACTCTGCTCACCCATTGTATTTGTTACAACTGGGTAATGGAAAAATTTTCTATCATAAAATGACTGTGTTCCCTATGATGTGAGTCAGAGCAAAGCTCATTCTGAAACCAAAAAAATGCTATCTCAATACCCTTTCAATAAAGGAATCTCTGTAAATGTGCCATTCATATAAGAAACTGTGATGCATACTTCAGCTAACAGGAAATTTCTCTTTAGTGAAGGGAAGCATGTCAGCTATGTAATTTTCTTTGACAAATTGTATCTTCTCCCTTGTCACGTTAAACCACATCATTCATAATAACAAACACAGAGCACAATATCAACTTACTTTTCAGCTTCTAATATATTTTAAGATATCACCCAACATGTGCCAGGAAATGACAGATGATAAATGCCCAGAAAAATTATGTCGACTTTTATGTCTGCCAATATAGATAAGAGGTTTTTTAATCATCAGAGATCATCTTTGACATAGTCCATGAGTGACACTATCCACAATTCAAAAGACAGGCTATCATAGGACACAGACATGGGCAAGACCAAAATCACAGAAAATCGCAGGATAAAAGGAGCTCTTTTCATGGTGGTAAAATAAACACTGTACTATTTATGCTGGAGACACTGAAATTATATATTCATCACACACAGAGAGAACTCAGATGTTATTGTATATTGGCCACAGGCCATTACACAAGAGAGAGAGAGAGAGAGAGAGAGAGAGAGAGAGAGAGAGAGAGAGAGAGAGAGAGAGAGAGAGAGAGGAGAGGAGAGAGAGAGAGAGAGAGAGAGAGAGAGAGAGAGAGAGTCTATGTGAGTGAGTGTGTGTGCGTTGTGTGTGTGTGTGTGTGTGTGTGTGTGTGTGTGTGTGTGTGTGTGTGTGTGTGTGTGTGTGTGTGTGTGTGTGTGTGTGTGTGTGTGTGTGAAGTCAAACTCTTTTATTTCAAGGATAATGAATAAGCACTCATGTGATTTTTTTACATCCAGTCCCTAATAATGAATAAGCACTGAAGTGCTTTTTTACATCCAATCCCTAATAATGAATATAAGATAATGAATAAGCACTTGTGTGCAGTTTTTACATCCAGTTACGTGTGTGTGTGTGTGTGTGTGTGTGTGTGTGTGTGTGTGTGTGTGTGTGTGTTGTGTGTGTGTGTGTGTGTGTGTGTGTACACATCTGTGTGCATGTGTATGCATGCATCATTTATATTTTATAACTGGCATACTTTAACAATTTTCTGAATGCTTTTCACAATAATATACTAAGTTACTACCTAAAGGTTTCTTACCTCAACCCGTGTTTTCCCTGGAACAGGCACCGGGGCACTCAGAAGTCGCAAAATCCATGTTTCAATCTCACGGACTTCATGCATCACTAGAGTTGAAATGTTATCACTTGTCTGACCCGTCAAAACACCCCAAACAGTGTCCCTGTTCAAGAAAAGAGTAAAAATGTTAACTTTTTTGCATTGGTCAATATGAAGATTAAGAAAATCTTTTCAAAATAATCTAAAAATTAATTTTGAATTCAATGAAAAATAAAAGATCATTTTCATTACAATTTCAATCCATATGTTTCCGATATTCTATTAATTATTTTTACCTTTCAATCATAATCAAAGCCACTGGCAAGGCACTTGATGTTCCTTTTTGGTATAGAAGGCGAGTGAAAACCTTATTCTTAGAAAAAAGGAAATTTCAAGTCTATAACCCCTTGCTTTACTTTTCTAAAATAACACACAGAAGTTGATGATGAAAAACGTTTTTTTACACCAAACTTCTCAAGCAGAAAAAGTTAAGTTTGACTGGATAGTGTAATTTCTTTTTTTTTTTAATTGCTACTTGGTATTCATGTTGACAACCTGGTAATTTTCATAAAATGAAACAATTCTCTTTCAATTGTAGAAAATTACTTCTTCATAGGAGAAGCCAGATTGATTAAATGAGTTAGTCACTACTTGTGAAATACGTACATTCTCTGCAGTGTTAAGCCAGATCCAAGACTCACTTAGACTGACTTATTAATATTCACTTGCTTTACTTCAAGATTGTTGGTAATCTAAGAAATGGAAGACTAAGCATAAAGCCAACGTAAGCACCATTATACATTTTATCAAATAAGAGCATGCAT
>CM060337.1:42408214-42415714 GCA_030674155.1 Stramonita haemastoma
AACAAAAGAAGAAGAAAAAAGAAAGTTAACCATGCAAAATTTTGTCATGACACACAAATAGAACTGCATACACACTTTTTTTTCTTTTTTTCTTTGAAGGGCTGTATGAAGACTATTTCAAATTACACACATCACTAATAATACTGATTGCAGTAAAAAACAAAACAAAAAACAACAAAATCCAAACCTATTGCTAAACGTCATGAATTCTGCATTACAAGAAATCAATTTACTGAAACTACCAATCAAAGCATTTCAGCTACACAATCATGGATATCTTACAGTCAAATACAAAAAATTACAAAAAGTAATGTATTTTTCAGCCTGCAAGTTTTAGCTTTAGTAATTGTTTATGAAACAAATTAAGTAATTCACACAGCAAAATTAAGGATAGACCTGCCCATTTCATGTCCTTTGGAAAATGTTGTCCAGAACACTTTACAAAACAAGTTTACAAGCATAAATCTGCAGTTTATGAATTTGTAGTGATGGAGTTTCTTAAATAAAAATATATTTAAAAATCACACACACGAGAGAATGGACAGACCTTTCTCTATACATGTAAAACAGTTTAAAATGATTACACTTCATCATAATGTTGCTAATGTTCTTGCTGGATCAGATTCTGTTCCCCTACCCCCCTTTCTTTCTTTTTTTTTGGGGGGCGGGGTGGGGTTGGGGGCACAGGGGTGTTAGTGTATAACATATTTGATTAAGTTCTTTATCTGTTTTCACTTTTCCTTTTGAATCTGTATGCCTTCTTTTACATTTTATGGATACATCATGTTAAGAAATAAACTTTGAATACTTATGTTTCAGTAAATTCCACTGTTTTTGTATATTATCTAAAAACATCCTTTCCAATTCTGTTGTTTATAGCCCTGCCAACTACAGAGGCCATTTCAGGGCTCTCACCTTGAAAGATTTTTAAATCTCAGCTAAAATTTAAACCTAAAATTCATTACATTATAAATCTAAGGATCAAGAATCTTCATTTCCAATACTGATTAAAGGTATGTACATTAATTATTGCTTGTTTGTTGATTAATCTAAATCACATAAACTTAAGAAAATTGTAGTATTTCATGAAATTAATCTGGTCAGGAGAATTCTCTGTGCAAAATTTTTTCTTCTTTTTCTATGTTAAAATTAGTGTATTAAAGTTGAAATTTTCACATTTTGAATTTCATATTCCAACCAATGATTTATCACCAATACCACTTTATAGTTTGAATAAATTCACCAGCATCATATACTGGGTGTGTCATTTGGGTTTTTTTTTCTTAAAACAGTGGGGGAAACCTGCATGATTGATGATGCCTTTATGTTTCTTTTCTTCTGTCATGTGTGAAACTGTCAGAACAACCTCTAAATAAAGGTGGAACTATGGGTGTCTTCTTGGTAAGCAACTTGTTTTGTAGGACTTGGAGTTTGCCTGGATTTATATTAAGTGCTTGCTTTTGGTCTAGAGAGCTGACCTATATACAGGTGGTCTCTAAATTTTCTTCATCACTTCATGACAATACTGCAAACTGTAAATATGCTCAAGCTGACTCCCAGGCTGAATCGCATAACTCGTTATACAGTACACTGGTTCCATTGTTGCATCACTTCCCAAATCACTTAAAACTAAGCAAAGGCCCTTCTAAACAGGCTCCACCATTTTGTTCAAAACAAGACCAACCATAAAGCCTAAGCAAAATTTACAATTGAATTAGATTCCATACAACATAAGTGTGCAGCATATGTGTATATTGAATTTCATAATTTATCATGATCACATCATCATTGACATCATGCAAAGACTACACACAACTCTATGAATGGCTATGCCTACAACAACTTAAGGTATGGTTTCATGAGTGGGCTATCAATGTATTATGAGTTTGTTTTTCTTTTGTACTTCACTCAAAGCACTTTGGTTGGTTTCTTTCCTTTTTTTTTTTTTTGGGGGGGGGGGGGTCCATTACATTTTATCAAGGAAAAAATGTTTTTGAAAAGCAACAGAACGTTTCCTTCAAATTCAATCCCCACATAACAGTTGCACAAAACTAAAACCAAACCAACATGCTGATAGTGTGTTGCTTTTCTTTTAACCTGCAGAAGAAATCCTCATGAATAGGCCTACATAATTTGTTGTACTTGGATATAACTGCAGGCAGGTCCCATGACATCAACATATTTCAAAACCTTAAAAAACACGAATTGAAAATAAAGCACACACAAAATTAAGTATACACAAATCAAGGCAGAATCACCAATATGACGATAGTATAAAAAGCCCACAAAATCCACCTTCCTTCGTTTAATCGATCTGGGGGGAAAAAATTATGATTATTCAATAAGGTCGATGAACCAATATTCTGATCTAATGTTTCTTTTCCTGATCTTAAACATAAGCAAATGCCGCTTATATTCCTAGGTGAATGTTTCTATGACGCAGAATTCCTTGCTGATGCAACAAATAAAACAACAGCAGTGACAGTAACCGAAAATATGATGCGACAGCCATTTGTTGTCCTCGTAGGCTACCGCAGAGCAGACGATCGAAGAATACGTCACATAGGTCTGCACCTCACATCAATGAGTCGAATTTTAATGACTTTACAATGCAATCAGGTCTTTTTTTTTCACTAAGAGTATAATAATAACATACATGCCTTCGTTTTGATCAGTCATAGTGTCTTCTAATGATAAGCCTGAAATACCTTCTCCGTCTGTTGATGTTCGCTCCCCGTCCAGAGTTTATGCTAAATACTGTTTGACGTCAATGTACTGCTGCGACGCAGGGCGCCGCGTGACACACACATTTCAGGGGGAATAAGTCGCGCAACATCGTTTTTGGCTGACACATGCCTGAATGTGTGGGCGTGTTGACTGTAGTCCTAGTCTAATGTATGCCTATGTGTGAAAAAAAAAAGGGGGGGGGGGGGGGGGGGGCAGAAGAGGTGTGTGTGTGATGCCAAAAAGTATTACCTAGCGTAAAACATGCGCCTATGTTGTGCACGCATGCGCGCACGCACACACAAACACACACGCACGCGCGTGTGCAAGCACGTGCACACAGTACACAGAGAGAGAGAGAGAGAGAGAGAGAGAGAGAGAGAGGAGAGGAGAGAGAGAGAGAGAGAGAGAGAGAGTGACAGTCTGCCCCCCCCCCCCCCCCAAAAAAAAAAACAACAACAACAACAGGGAAATATTGCACATTTTAAAATACTAGGAGGAGCTTTTCTTCAGATATCAATATTATGTTTCCGCCTGAAAACAGTGCATGCAAAACAAAGAAACAAACAAAAGTCTAGATTATTTGTCTGAGGAATATTACAAGGGCAGTAAGACTCCGGTCTGGGTGTAATACGGATTGCTATTGAGTAATTCTGAGAGACTAGCGTTAGTTTCTATAGAAACCTGACGTTTCATGCAAATGGGTCCATTTTGATTTATATGTAAGCCCCCACCCCCCACCCCCACCCCCAAAAAGAGGCTCTTGTTATTGTTTTGATTGTTTTGTTAGCAATAGATTAAGTATTAAAATGGTGCATGATGGTATTATTATTGTTTTGTAATCGATAGACTGAGTAAAAACAAAAAATCAAAAGGGGGTTGTTTGGGATTTTAAAAAATATATATAAAAAAAAGAACACTTGAAGATAGCCTTATCAAAGAGATTTATTTCACCTTCATCATCTTCGTCCTTGGTCATCATTATTGTCATCAATTTTATCATCAGTCATCCTCGTCATTGGTGTCATCATCACCACTGGTCAAGGTGTTGTTTTTGCTTATTTTGGGTGTTAGCCGGGTTTTCGTTTGTTTACTTTTACTTTTCGTGTGTGCGTGCGTGCGTGCGTGGTGCGTGTGTGTGTGTGTGTGTGTGTGTGTGTGTGTGTGTGTGTGTGTGTGTGTGTGTGTGTACGTGCGTGCGTGCGTGCGTGCTTGTGTGTGTGTGTGTTGTTTGTTTCGTTTATTTGTTTATTCTTTCATATGGAGAATAATGGAATAAGCACTCGTGCTTTTTTTCACCCAGTCCCCGTGTGTATGCAGGTTTGTAAATATTGTCATCAGTTCCCACCGGCACACAACGGCCTACTCTTACGAAAAGCGGAACAGGATTTAACGTGTGCGCACGATGTTCTGCGTGCGTTCGCACACGGGGCCTCGGTTTACAGTCTCATCCGAAAGACTTTTGGGGAGAGTGGAGTCAGCACTGATGTTAACTCCAGGGGAAAAATCCCCTCGACCGGGAGTCGAACTCGGGCCATCAAATTGCCAGTAGCAATGTTCTGACCATTAATGCTATCCCGTCCCCGTGTGTGTGTGTGTGTGTGTGTGTGTGTGTGTGTGTGTGTGCGTGTGTGTGTGTGTGTGTTGTGTGTGTGGTGTTATGTTTGTTTGTTTGTTTGTCTCTATGTCTTATGCAAACTATGTCCTGTAGTAGGATTGGACTGTGGGGGGTAGGGGTCGTTGCCCTATGTAACAGAACATGGCTATCAGGTTTTATCTTCAACTTTCTGGCAGTACATTTATGTTTTTTAAAATTTTATTTATTCATTTATTTCTCTATTCTTTCCTTCTTTCTTTCTTTTATATCGAGGACAATGGAATAAGCACTCATGTGCTTTTTTTTTCACATCAATTCCTCGTGTGTATGCAGTTTTGTCAATCTTGTCATCTGTTCCCACTGGCACGCAATGGCCTACTCTTACGAAAAGCGGAACAGGATTTAACGTGTGCGCAAGATGTTCCGCGTGCGTTCGCACACGGGGCCTCGGTTTAAAGTCTTATCCGAAGGACTTTTGGGGAGAGTGGAGTCAGCACTGATGTTAACTCCAGGGGAAAAATCCCCTCGACCGGGAATCGAACCCGGGTCGTCTAATTGCCAGCGCAATGTTCTGACCACTTGGCTACCCTCCCCGACAGTGTACGTCAGCGACTTTCCTAGATGCCCTGCGGCATTTGGTTCAAGCATTGTTTATTCAAAATACACACACCATAAGCAGACAACAATACTGCAGGGGATTTGATTTGATTTAGGCTTATTCTTTTATACCCAGGATAATGGAATAAGCACTCTTGTGCTTTTTTACATCCAGTCCCCATGTGTATGCAGTTTTGTAAATGTCATCTGTTCCCACCGGCACACCATGGCCTACTCTTACGAATAGCGGAACAGGATTTAACGTGTGCGCAAGATGTGCGTTCGCACACGGGGTCTCAGTTTACAGTCTCATCCGAAGGACTTTTGGGGAGAGTGGAGTCAGCACTGATGTTAACTCCAGGAGAAAAATTTCCTCCACCGGACTCGAACCCGGGTCGTCAAATTGCCAGCGCAATGGGGAAAAGCATGGAGCTACAGCTTATTCCAAGCCCCACCTCATGGTAAATTTACATTGGTGCTTAAGCAAACAAGGTGGCATTCAGGCTTAGTTATACATGTATAAAGTCACGTTTTCGCACATGCAGCTTCATACAAAAAAGGAACCGCGGAGCGTCGTATAATTTCAGGCCTGTTGATTGTAGAGGCAGTCTTTTAATAATAATAGTAATAATAGTAATAGTAATAGTAATCGTAATAGTAATAGTAATGATGATGATGATGATGATGATGATGATGATGATGATGATGATGATGACGACAGAAGAAGAAGAAGAAGAAGAAGAAGAAGAAGAAGAAGAAGAAGAAGAACAACAACAACAACAACAACAACAACAACAACAACAACATAATAATAATAATAATAATAATAATAATAATAATAATAATAATAATAATAATAATAATGATGAATGATGATGATGATGTGATGATGATGATGATGAGATGATGATAATAAATAATAATAATAATAATAATAACAACAACAACAACAACAACAACAACAACATGGAATTTATACAGGCTGAATCTTGCAAAGCAAACAGGTCAAAGCCCTTGCATTTAAATTAAGTCACGGGCATGTAGGAACCGTTCACAACTAAAATTTAACAAATTATATATTTTACCACACACACACACACACACACACACACACACACACACACACACACACACACACACACACACACACACACACACACACACACACACACACACATCCGCGCGCACGCCTGGCAAGGTGACAGAGATGGAGGAGACTGATTGAAAGTGGGAACAGATGTGAGGTGTAATGATGGAAGAAGATCCTAGGTAGGAAGTAAGTGTGTCTTTAGGCTGGATTGGAACGTGTCAAATGAAGGATTTGGGCGAAAGGAGAGAGGGGGGGGGGGGGGGAGTCATTTCCTATAGGCTTAGATGGACCAGAAATAGGGAAAGGACACGATGTCCCACACTGGATTGTTTGAACCTTAATTTGGTATATGGTATATGGTATATATATCAAAAAGCGTGTGGGCCCCCAAGAGCCTTTGCTCTCCACCATAAAGAGGAGAAAGCTGATGTGGTTTGGTCACACCACAAGACACAACACCCTAGCAAAAACCATCTTGCAAGGAACAGTCGAGGGCAAGAGAAGAAGAGGCCGCCAAAAGAAATCATGGGTTGACAACATCAAAGACTGGACTGCCCAACCCCTGCAACACCTCCTACTAGCCACACAGGATCGTGAAGCATGGAAAAAGATCTCCGTTGCGTCTTCTCTCATGTCCCCCCTACGTCCTTTGGGACATGGGACTGAGTGAGTGAGTGTGATATATATATATATTTTTTTTCTTTATCAAGGATAATGGAATAAGCACTCTTGTGCCTTTTTTTTTTTTTACATCCTGTCCCCGTGAGTATGCAGTTTTGTAAATGTCATCTGTTCCCACCGGCACATGATGGCCTACTCTTACGAAAAGCGGAACAGGATTTAGCATGTGCTCAAGATGTTCTGCGTGCGTTCGCACACGGGCCTCGGTTTATAGTCTCATCCGAAAGACTTTTGGGGAGAGTGGAGTCAGCATTGATGTTAACTCCAGGAAAAAAATCTCCTCGACCTTGATATTAGTAAAGCACACCGTAGGCCTAGCTGCAGCAGAACGGAGGGAACCAGACGGGGTGTGTAGGTGAAGACAGTCACCGAGATAGGAAGGTGCAGTCTAACCAGACGGGGTGTGTAGGTGAAGACAGTCACCGAGATAGGAAGGTGCAGTCTAACCAGACGGGGTGTGTAGGTGAAGACAGTCACCGAGATAGGAAGGTGCAGTCTAACCAGACGGGGTGTGTAGGTGAAGACAGTCACCGAGATAGGAAGGTGCAGTCTAACCAGACGGGGTGTGTAGGTGAAGACAGTCACCGAGATAGGAAGGTGCAGTCTAACCAGACGGGGTGTGTAGGTGAAGACAGTCACCGAGATAGGAAGGTGCAGTCTAACCAGACGGGGTGTGTAGGTGAAGACAGTCACCGAGATAGGAAGGTGCAGTCTAACCAGACGGGGTGTGTAGGTGAAGACAGTCACCGAGATAGGAAGGTGCAGTCTAACCAGACGGGGTGTGTAGGTGAAGACAGTCACCGAGATAGGA
>CM060337.1:42423214-42425714 GCA_030674155.1 Stramonita haemastoma
TGTGTGTGTGTGTGTGTGTGTGTGTGTGTGTGTGTGTGTGTGTGTGTGTGTGTCTGTGTCTGTGTCTGTGTCTGTTAGTGTGATGTGCGCGCGCGTGCTTTTCATCTCCAAAGCGGCATCTAACTGCGACACCACGTCTGTGCGTAACCGTTACTGCGACACCACGTCTGGGGCTTAACCTCTACCTATAACTGCGACACCATGTCCGGTCGTAATACCGTAACTGAGACACCATTTACTTACTCTGACTGAAGATTGTTGCTTTTCAACTTCAGCGATGGTGCCTGTATATGTGACACCAGTGTGGATGCAGATTTTTTTTTATATAATAATTATTTTGTCATCTGTTCCAACCAACACGCAATGGCCTGCTCTTCCGGAAGGCGAAACAGGGTTTTTAACGTGAGACTTGAGTACAAGATGGTCTTGCATACTTTGTTCACACACGGGACCTTGGTTTATTATCGTCTCTTCCTACACCATGGGGGTTCAATACTGATGTTGTCAACTCCAGTGGAGGAAAAGATATTCCACCCGCCTCCCCCCCCCCCAAAAAAAAAAATCTAAGTCAAACAGGGCTACAGGTTATACCATCAGATAATGGCAAAGGGGATTTTTTTTTTCTATCTAAACCATCATCACATCATTACGAAATACCGTTCCCACCATAAAACTTTGATATTCTAGAAGCTAGAATGGAATTGAAGCGTTCCAAACAGCAAAACTGAATTTACAATAAAAACGAATCAAAGAGTTGTAAAAGACACACAGGGTCTCTGGTTTCTTTCCCACAAGGTATCAAAGTTTGCCAAAATATTAGGATTGATGAGTCATTGTGACTTTGTATAAATATGTGTGACTAGGGGTAGGAAGTGGGAAGGGAATGACTAACATGGGTTTTAGTAAGCATCTGGCACCGTGTTTTCACTGCTGTAGCGGACAAACACTTAAGCCATGGGCTGTCAGTAAGGAAACTGATTTTCCCCCTGTTTTTACATTCTGTTTTCCTACTCCAATAATAAGCACATTCCAAGAATAACCCCATCCATGAGCAATTCACAACACACGGAATCAAACACTAAGAACTTACACCATTAAAAACAAAGCCCTATCTATTTTTTTTGGCGGGTCCTTATTTCGCTGGCATCATGCTCAGACGGTCCTCCCAGACGATCAATAGCCTGGCCTAGCCTGGCCTAGCCTAGCCTAGTAGCTCCTCCGCCAAATGGAAAGTGCTAAGGGAAATAATTTGGCGCAGAGTGAGTCAGGCAGTGCCAGGGTGGTTGGTTCTTCCTGGGTTCAGTCAGCATCATAGAAGCCAGAGAAGTGCGGCAGCAGCAGCAGCAGCACAGCAGCAGCAGCAGCAGCAACATCCTTCTCCTCTCTCCCTCCTTCCTTCCTTCCATCCCTCCATCCCTCCCTCCCTCACCGCCCCCGCTTAATGCCAGCATGGTCCATCGCTAGCCTAGCAGCAGCAGCAGCGTTGCTGACCGTCAGTGGGGCATATGTGATGTGTTGTGGCCGCCCTGGCTATCCATCGATAATAGCCTGTAGTGTATGTACAACAGGCTGCAGAATGCGGCACCAGCCTTGGATGTGTACTGCCATGGAGGGACTACTACTACGACAACAGACGGGGTGCCACGCTGAACAGAGAGTCTGCTGAGCACAGCACAGCACAGACAGACAGACAGACAGCAGTGTCTACTACCACCACCACCACTACTACTACTACTACTACGGGTAGCAGCACTCAATAATGCCTGGACGTAAGTGGGTCATGTGACATTCTTGTGGTCGTGTCGTCAGTGCTGTCAGTCAGGCAGTCAGGGGGAAACAGGACTAACTGGTCGATTCTCTAGCTCTAGTCTAGCTCGTCGTGTTGTTTCCTTGTCTTTCTCTCTTTCTCTCTTTCTTTCTCTCTCTCTTTCTGGTACTATCACGTTCGATCTGTGGTGGGGCTGTCTGTATTCGGGGTGGCTTCGTTTGATAGAGGGTCTGGCACCACGAGCGCTTGTGTTCATTCATTCATTCACCAGTTCCAAAACACAACTGGGCTTGCTTTTGTTTGAATCGATGACGACAGGGTAGGGATGGTGGGAAGGAGAAGAGGGAGGGAGAGGAGGGTGGGAGTGGGGGGTGGGGTGGGGTGGGGGGATGGCTTGGTTGTTGTGTAGGGACGGCAAGCTGTGTGTGTGTGTGTGTGTGTGTGTGTGTGTGTGTGTGTGTGTGTGTGTGTGTGTTGTGTTGTGTGTGTGTGTGGTGTTGTGTTGTGTGGTGTTGTGTGTGTTGTGTTGTGTGGTGTTGTGTTGTGTTGTGTGGTTTGTGTGTGTGTGTGTGCTGTGTTGTGTGGTGATGTTGATGTTGATGATGAATGTGGCAAGCCTATACAGATGGTGCAGAGAAGAATAGTTCATCGTCATCGCTGTCCTAGTTTCCACCACACAATCCTCACTCACTCCCCCCCACCACTCTCGTCTCTCTCCTCAGCATCATTTAT
>CM060337.1:42430714-42438214 GCA_030674155.1 Stramonita haemastoma
ACACACACACACACACACACACACACACACACAACACACACACACAACACAACACACACCACACACACACACACACACACACACACACACACACACAACACACACACACACACACACACACCTACAACACACCACACCTACAACACACACACACACACACACACACACACACACACACACACACACACACACACACACACAACACACACACACACACACACTAAACGCGGCGACACAGACACACGCACTGATGAAATATTTTGGCCAAAAAAAAAAAAAAAAAAAAAAGGGACAGACAAATTGCTTAGTCACACAGACAATGGCCACCATAGCCAAGACTGCACACCGGCCTTCGGATTAATGTTGTGAGGAGGAAGGCTTTCAGTTACTCATATCATCCCTTGCCTCCTCTTCCCCCAGATCAGAAAGATATATAAAAGGTGTTTTTCTCCCATGCAGAAGATGGATGTGCTGGGCCTGACTTGTCAGGCGCTTAACGGCAGCACAACGCATCTTGGCTCATAATTATGGCAGACAATAATAGTTGCTGTCTGAACGTTCGATGATAAAGAAAGAAGAGAAGAAGAAAGAAGAAGAAAGAAGAAGAAGAAGAAGAAGAAGAAGAAGAAGGAGAAGAAGGAGAAGAAGAAGAAGAAGAAGAAGAAGAAGAAGAAGAAGAAGAAGAAGAAGAAGAAGAAGAAGAAGGAGAAACAGTTTACTCTTAGTCTCTCTCTCTGACTCCACTCTCCCCAAAAGTCCTTCGGATGAGACTTTAAACCGAGGCCCCGTGTGCGAACGCACGCAGAACATCTTGCTGCACACGTTAAATCCTGTTCCGCTTTTCGTAAGAGTAGGCCATCGTGTGCCGGTGGGAACAGATGACAATATTTTACAAAAACTGCATACACACGGGGACCGGATGAAAAAAAAGCACATGATTGCTTATTCTGTTATCCTCGATATAAAAGAATAAATAAAATAAAATAAAATAAATAAATAACTGCTGTATTGAGGCCACAGCGAGGCAGCCAGCTGGTGTAACAGCAGTGTTCAATACGTGTGCTAGGCTACTACTATACAGGGAAGAAGAACACACAGCATCCCCCCAGCCAGCTGTGACTGTACAAAAGCTGTCCATGTCAGCAAAAGGTACGACGATCATTATTATCAGGGGCCCGGAGATAACAAGTCAGACGAATATACAGGACTGAAAACCACCTCTCTCTCTCTCTCTCTCTCTCTCTCTCTCTCTCTCTCTCTCTCTTCTCTCTCTCTCTCTCTCTCTCTCTCTCTCTCTCTCTCTCTCTCTTTCTTCAATTTGATGTATCCCTGAAAAGGGCGGGGACTGGATGTAAAAAAGCACACGAGTGCTTATCTATTATCCTCGAAAAAAGACTTTGCCTTGCCTTGCCTTGCCTGCTTGCCTTGCCTTCTCTCTCTCTCTCTCTCTCTCTCTCTCTCTCTCTCTCTCTCCTCTCTCTCTCTCTCTCTCTCTTCCTCTCTCTCTCTCTCTCTCTCTCTCCTCCTCTCTCTCTCACTCACTCACTCACTCACACAAACTCACACACACACAACACAACAACAGGGCAGGAGAACGGACCAGGAAGGCAGAGCTCAGACAAGACGGAGGTGACAGGAAAAAAGAAAAGGAACAAGGCAGAAACAAAGAGAGGGATAGAAAAGAGGGAATTTCTAGCACATACTTTCCAGAAGGTGGGGATGTCATTCACACTGACAGACCCCTGGCATCCCCACAGGAGAGTAAAAAGGTAAAGGTATCCCATAACCTAGGCATTCGTAGGGGAGCAAGGCATCAGAGACCTCAGCTTCTCTAGGGGCCAGCATTTGAGGGCGGCGCCCATCTCCTCTCCCTCGCTGCTTTACCTTCCCTGACCCTAAAGAGGGCAGGTGCCCGTTTACAGCTGGGTGAACTGGGGGGGACTGTACTGAAGCCAAGACGCGCAAACGGTCACCCATCCAACGGTGACCACGCTCGACGCTGCTTAACTTGACTGGGGGGAAAGTGAGCGCTCTGACCACTGAGCTATCCCACCCCCTAAAGGGGAGTAAACTGTTGAAACCACCTGGCCAGGACAGCAGATGTCTGTGCTTCTTGGGTTTGGCTGATGCCAAGATTTTTTTATTTTTTGGTTGATGAAGATAATATATATATATATATATATATATATATATATATATATATATATATATATATATATAACTATCAGGGAAGGACTCAGCCAGGACCCTGCCTTGTCATAAACATAATCATAATCTGTCACTGACTTTATCTTAATTATCTTTATCACCCCCTGACCGACCCTCACTGCTGCAGTGGCTGCTGTGTCAGCACAAGTCATAATTATCTCAGATGAGGTGACTGTTCGTGACCTTGTCCCGTTGTCATCTTAGTTTTCAATTCTCCTCACTGGCACACATAGAATCCAAGAGGGTTCAAAGACTACATGAGTTTCTTTTGGACGGAACAAGGTAAAGATCATCCCTCCAAGCCAACCTGGCCTGCAGGATGTGTGCAGGTAGAATCAAGCTGGATCAGAGCATACCCATGGATGCCTGCCCCCCAAGTAACGTGCTGGGCTCAGCCTCTTCTGGCTGGGGCTTGGTGGCAGCTTAACTTTGTTTCGTTGGGTTTTGAATGGTGCAAGGAACTGACCTGAATGGGAGTTAGGTTAGTCGCGTGGTGGGTGTTGTTGTGGTGGTTGTCGTGTGTGTGTGGTGTGCGTGTGTGGTGTGGTGTGTGTGGTGTGTGGGTGTGTGGTGTGGTGTGTGGTGTGTGTGTGTGTGTGGGTGTGTGTTGTGTGTTTGGTGTTTTTGTTTTGTGTTTGTGGTTGTGTGTGTGGTGAGTGTGTGCGTCTGTGTGTGTGTGTGTGTGTGTTTTTTGTTTTGTTGTTTTGTTTTTGTTGGGGGGGGGGGGGGGGGGGTGTCTCTGTCTGTCTGTCTTCTTCGTGTGCTGGGTTTTCTCTCCTCTCTCTCTCTCTCTCTCTCTCTCTCTCTCTCTCTCTCTCTCTCTCTCTCTCTCTCTCTCTCTGAGGCTGTAGTTCACGGGAAGCAATCAACGTAGGCCACTATGAGACCACCTGTCAAAAAGGCCCTGCACTGCAGCTGGGTCGCTCTATCAGTAGTGTTCCGTGGTGAGACGTGTCTGTTTTAATCCAATGTACACAGGACACCAGTCACTAAGCCTGCTGACGATAAGATGATAATTATAGAGGAGTCACAGAGCCAGCCTGAGTGAAACACCCACCTTCGAGTGGTGAACTGGTCACTACCTAGTTCCTCTAGCGACAATCTCCTATCCATCTCCTTATTCAGATAGCTTTTACTGACACAGACACTCAACAGTCATGGAGCGTAGGGTAACCCAAAATAGCATTCATCATCCATGACAGCGGGGGGGGGGGGGGGGGGGGGGGGGGGGGGGGGGGGGGGGGGGAGGGAGAGGGATCAGCACAAAACATGACAGCTCAGAGTAGTCAGGATGACCAGGAATATACTGAATGATGTTTAAAGTGCTCTTTTTTTTGCTTTGGGACTAACAGACAGGGTTATGCACTAAGCTAGTTCCTGTCCCAGGTCATTCAGACCTGAGAAAATACAACAGCCACGTCATTTGGAGATGTCCTTTTGCAGCACTGTCAATACTGACAAAATCAACAGCCACCAGTAATTTTGGAGAAGTCATTTTAGCAGCACTGTAAATACTGAGAATACAACAGCCAACGTAATTTGGATAATCATTTTAGCCACTGTAATGATGAGAAATATACTTGTCATTTTGGTGAAGTATTTCAGCAGCACTGTAAATGCTAAGAAATACAGCCACCTGTCTGTAATTTGGTGAAGTCATTTCAGCAGCACTGTGAATGGCTTCGGTAAAGTAGAGGATAGTGGACACTGTGCCCAGCTCTCCATTAAGCGGAGTAGATTCTCTCCAGGGAGAACTAAAAGCCCACTGGCAGAGCCCTAAAACATCTTTTGTATGCTGGTGGGGGTTGAGATCAACGTATTAAGCACTAGTAGTGGGTAATACTAGCTGTCTATAGGCTATAGCTATATTATTATCTATACATGTGCATACATCTACATACTAAACAGTCAGGAAGTCTTCCAGTGTAAATGAGAGACATCACGCATACGTCACCATTTACAAACTTCAAGAACAAATTAGTTTTTCTATTGGAGATGTCTATTTCACAGTTCGATCTTGCCCATTTTACAAAAGGTTTTTAAAGTCAAGATTATGTTGGATCCAGATTTACTTTTACAAATTTCTATTTTAAAAAAAATCCCATATTATTTTTACACGTGCAGTAGATTTAAAGTGAAAGGATCCACCCCGAAGACAGAATGTGGCTACCTAAATGATGGGGCGAAAAAACACAATAATAACCAATAATAATAATAATAATAATAATAATAATAATAATAATAATAATAATAATAATAATATATGGGATTTACACAGCGGTGAATCTTGTAGAGCACACAAATCAAAACGCTTTCAATCAAATTAGTCACGGGCATGCTACGGTTTACATACAAAAAATTAACAAATTACATGTCTACACACACACACACACACACACACACACACACACACACACACACACCACACACACACACACACACACACACACACGGCAAGGTGACGGGGATGGAGCTCAGAGCTCTAACCGAGGAATGGGGAAAAAAATAAAAGAATAAAGATGAAGATTTAATAACCCAGCTAACTCTTCAAAGCATCGCTGACAACACAAAGGCTCACATCAACTGGCCCTACAGCACTGCTATGTAGCCCACTGGTCAGGGCTTACGTTGTTGCCAGACTAGCTGAGTGTTTGTTCCCAGATGTTGTCCGTACTCTATCTTCTCTCTGCTCCTGCCTTCTTCTTCTTCTTCTCTTCCCTACTGCTCTGCAGCAGGCTACAGTGTCGGCCAGTGTTCTCACAATGTAGTTTCTACTACACTTTGCTTGTTCCCACTGATACAGCCCCCCTGAGACTGAGTGACAGAAGCGTGTGGCACTCTGACGGTTCCGCTTCTTTCCCCCACGATGGGATGGACGTACAGGCATTGCTCTGCTGGTGAAGTGAAGCTGTCCAATACCGTTCACAGTTCAGTGAGGGGCAAGGTTGTCTGCTTCCCTCGTTGCCCTCACACCAGTAGGCTGGCTGTCTGTCTGGCTGTCTGGCTGTCTGTCCTCGTTCAGCCTTGTCCAGCGTCAGCTCTCTGGGGATCACTTAGAATAGGAACCTGTCTGAGTCACTCAGCCCAGCTAGGAAACCATTTAAGACCACAGATAGGCTGTACACACACTGGCTCTGAATGAGCACATAGCGTGTCTGGCAGCTTTTTAAACATCTCGCCATACTGACAGCCGATTTTTCTCCTTTTTTCCCTGCAGAATGAAGATGGCCCCAGAAACTTGTCATATATGAAGCAAATGTCCATATAACCTCATTAAAATGTAATTGCTAATGTACACCTTGGCATTCCACTGATATCCACAGGTAGCCTTGTCTTCTGTTTTGACCGGGGCTGCCAGTGTGATAGTTTAGTTTTTCATACACAGACCTAATATTTCTTTTAAGCGGGAGCACAAAAAACACAACAAAAAAACACAAAAACACTTTTTTGATAATACCTAATTTACAGCCCCCCCCCCCCCCCCCCCCCCCTGACAAAACTCTATTCTACCTGAAATAAAGTAGACGGGGAAATACAAAAAAATCAACAACAAAAAACCCACCCACTCTTACCTGGTCAGGATGTAAGCCCGTCCTCCTACAGTGAAGAGTCCTGTGTTGGTTTGTTTGTTTCCTGTAACAAGTCTCTTTGCTTCACGCAGTGCAGTGTGTCCAAAGTGTTTCCCCCCACAGAACAGGGGAGGTAATGGTGGCCGCGCACAGCAACCTTTGCTTTGGTTCGCACAAAATGAACTCGGAGATGTCTGAAGAGCTTCAGATCTTAGAATTTCAGCTGTAGGCTAGAGCATCGCTCGGTGTGGACTAAATCTCCTGTGCTAAAATTCCGTCTGCTCTTCAGTGGATCAATTTCCCTTTTCCCCACCTCCCCCTCACCCCCTTCCTACCTCTCCCCCCCCCCTCCTATCTGAATCCCATTTTTGTCTTTTCTTCACTTCTCTTTTTTTATTCTGCTTACTTCAATCATTTTTTTCTTTCTTTTCTCTACGGTGAAAAAAAGACCTTGTTTTTTGCAAGACTATCTGCACCATTTTCTCTTACAGGGTTTCCTCCCTTTTTTCATCCCTCCCATTATTGTCTCAGAATATATATCCTCCCTTTGCTGAAGTTTAAGAAACATCTTTTTTTTTGTTGTTGTTTCCATTTTTTCCCCCGTCATATCAGGAGTGGTTTGTGTAGCTTCTTCTTAAATGAAGTTTATTTTCTGTCTGATGCTTTTCTCAGCCCCATCTGATCAAAGTTGTATTGCTTTCTTCAGAAGTTATATTATGTCTACAACTTTTGCTGGTAGAGTGTCTGTCTGTCTGTCTGTCATGATGATGTATCGATGATGACTCCCGGACATCTATTATTGCTGGAACTTTCTACGGCCATTCTGCTTAACGTCTTGTTGTTGACACTGAGATGAACCTGGCTATTTTTGACCGAAGCACAATTTTTTTTTGTCGTTTATGGCGTATCGTATAACTTTGTTTCTTTAAATAAAAACAGAAAAGAGAGGGAACAGTGGTAAATAGTTTTAACTGTTTTGCTGCTTTGATAATGATGTTACATAGAAAAATTAAAACAAATAAGTTAGAAGTGCCAATTACAAAAAACAAAAGTGATTAACCACACACAAAAATATCAACCCACCCCATCCCCAAAGGAATACACACAGACACACGACACACAGACACACAGACACCACACACACACACACACCACACACACACACACACACACACACACACACACATGCAACAACAACAACAGCAACAACAATAACCAATCTACCCGAACAACCAACTAACCAACCAAACAAACGTGTCCTGACAAAAAAAACCAAAACCACCTTGCTTTTTTGTTTGTGCGTTTTTTATTCTAATCTTAAAAAAAAAGGAGAAAACCCCTTTTACAGAAATTTCGGGGTAGCATATGTTGCACATATTATGTGCAGATGAACAGGAGTGGATGTGCGATTTTGAAATGCAGCACAGGCAGGGTCGATGGCTGCTCCCCTTCTCTCTGTCCTACATTACAAGGAGATACTACTTTGTCCTACATTACAGGGAGGTACTACTTTGTCCTACATTACAAGGAGTAATTGGTACTTACTTTGTCCTACATTACAAGGAGACTACTACTTTTTCTACATTACCAGGATACTCTTTGGCTAACTTAAGGAACTCTTTGTCCTACATTACAAGGAGATACTACTTTGTCCTACATTACAGGGAATACTTTGTCCTACATTACTAACTTTGACCTACATTACAAGGAGTACTACTTTGTC
>CM060337.1:42445714-42455714 GCA_030674155.1 Stramonita haemastoma
TCTCTCTCTCTCTCTCTCTCTCTCTCTATATATATATATATATAATTATACCTGTTTCAGTTCCCAGCTATGAAGACACACAGCGCGGAGTGGACCAGTGCCCGCTCTATGACAACATCGTGTTGGAGGGACCCCGCCCCTTCCCCCACCACCCCTCCCCCTCCACAGACCTCTGGCACCAGCAGCCCCCCTACCCCCTCAACGCCCACGTCAACCACACCCCTCCTGTCAGGTCAGTGTGGGAAGCCTTCACCTTTGACCTTTACTTAGGGGGGTCAGCTGTGTTCCAATCTGGTTTTGTTGTGTGTTGTGGTTTAAACATAATTTTGTGTGTGTGTTTTTGAGAAGAAAGGTAGTACTATAGTGCATGAAAATGAATGGGTTTAATAAGGAATGGTTTTACGGAGTATTGTTGTTGATGTTGTTGGTGGTGGTGTTGGTGGTGTGTGTGTGTGTGTTGTGTGGTGGTGGTGGTGGTGGTGTGTGTGTATGTGTGTGTTGTGTGGTGGTGGTGGTGGTGGGGGTGGTGTATGTGTGGGGTGGTGGTGGTGGTGTTGTGTTGTTTTGTGGTTGTGTGTGTGTGTGTGTGTGTGTGTGTGTGTGTGTGTGTGTGTGTGTGTGTGTGTGTGTGGTGTGTGTGTGTGTGTGTGTGTGTGTGTGTGTGGTGTGGTGTGATGTATATACATGTGTGTGTGTGTGTGTGTGTGTGTGTGTGTGTTTTAAGGGATTGGTGCTGTCAATTCAACATATTCTCTTCTTTCTTCTTCTTCTTTCTTCTTCTTCTTCTTCTTCTTCTTCTTCTTCTTCTTCTTCTTCTTCATTCTTCTTCTTCTTCTTCCTCTTCTTCTTCTTCCTTATCCGGCTTGCTGTTGGATGCGAGGTGCTACTTTACTGGTGCCGCAAATAGACTTCATTTTTGCTACATTAAAACTTTTGTATGTTCGTTGTTCTTTTAGAGGAATAAGCGCGAATTGTTCACTAGGTGACAGCCCTAATGTGGATGGCCTTTGTGGTCGGCGAGGCTGTAAACTTCATGATCGGATTGGATTTATGGATACAGTGAATCATTGTTATGTGTACATTACAACAGGAGGTTAAATAAACGGAACAAATCAGGAGAACTGAACTGTTTCTTTGTTCTCATTTTATCAGTAAATGCTCTGACTTTCATTTCATCTCATGTTATTCATAGCCACACATACCTCAAAGGCCATAACTATCAGGGCTGTCACCTGATATCAATGTCAGCAACTGCAGTACAATTCACCTCACGTTCAGAATCAGCACCATCTTGATCTTTCAATATTCCATTATCTCGATATAAAAAAATATTTTAAAAATATTATATATATTATATCTAACACCGTCAATCTGAAAAAAACCCCAATAAATGACAAGGTACCATAATTATCTTTTTCCTTAAGGCCAATAGAACATGACCGTGCTGAGGACGCCAGCCATTCCGCTTAATTAATCACCTCCCAGGTAACAAAAAAAAGTATTTTTAAAAAAAGGGAAAAAAAGAAAAGGTAATGAACATTTCGATCTACACAAAGAAAATACATTGGGAAAATAACTTATGGGCAAATGACACTGGGTTGTCTGTGTACCTAGAGTGTTCAATATCGCTATCTGGTCACCAGAACAAAACAGTACAGGTCAAATGCCAGATCTCTTACGGAGAGGGAAATAGGTTTTTTTATTCTAAGATTTTCTCGAAAATAAGACAAGAGAAAGGACTGGTATAGAAGAAAAAAAAAAAACACCGAGGAAAATGATAGAAAGGAAAGGAGGATAAACTGAAACAAGAGAATAACAGTAAAGGAGGAATTTCTAGAACATTATTTGCAGAAGGCATGTTGCAGATTATTGGTTGTACTCTCACGAAATGTGTGTTCTTTGATTTAATGTGTATTCACAATAAGTGACATTAGACAAAATGTATCAATATGAAATGTGCTTTTTTTTTCCCTAACTGAGCCCCTGGCTTCCCCCACGGATTTACCTTGACTTGAAGTAGAAAGCTACAATCTAGGCTACAATCCTTCAAGGTAGGCAGGCACCAAGGTTTGCTTGTTGGTCATGTTGTGTTTCAGAATAGAATATGTTGAGAAATAACTCAACATGAAGTGATATACCCTACGCATTTGGTCATTGGTGTCCATTACTAAAAATGTCCTCTTTCTTCTTTCAACCTATGCGGTATTGATGCGACAGCAGCAGGAGCTGAGCTAGCTGTCACCACAAGCTGTGAACAGACCTCTGGGATGATGGGTTCATGTTCCTTGCGTCGTATTGTGGGGGGAACCTGAAAAATATGGCACTTCATTAATGTTGAACAAATGTATCAATTCACTTCAAGGAGCATTCTCAAGTTGCTCATCGTCACCAGCTGCTGTCCCAAAAACATTAATAGTCATTGACCTGTTTTATAGTTCCGGTATCTGCTCATGCGCAGTGGAAAAACCGCCTGGCTAGAGGAAATGGATAACTCTACCGGTTGTGCTTAAACCACGTGACGAATCCATTATGAATTTGGATCAACTTCTGTGTGTAATCAGGTTATAGAATCAATGCATATATTTTCAGTAGCGTTGTGCCTGCCAGTATTCTCCTTTGAGATAATACTCTTGTCTGAGCATGAAGTCTGAGTCTTTGCTTGGGCACACAAAGTTGCCAGTGTCAAAGTAAGGTGCGGGATTTTAGTAAGAAAAATATTGCAGGTTGCACCTCTTTCGTTTTCTACCCCCTATGGCGGGTAGACTGAAAAGGAAAATGATTATTGGGATCATCATGACGAATGTCGTCTGGATTTGCTTAAAACCTGTCGTAACTCCCAAAAGACGGACATTTTCTACATATGTAACAGCTTTGAACATTATAGACTGAACAAAATTTAAAACATCCAATACTGGCGATGTGGCAAGAATTATAACTAGGTTAACAGATATTTGCACAACAGCCAATGACATACGTGTGTAATAGAGCAGCAGATGAGTAGCACACCCACAAAGTAATGTAGACTCTAACCTATGTCCTGTAGCAAACAAGTAGGCCTACCTAACATGTTTTAGATGACAGCTTTTTGTATATGGAAGATTCCAGCTTCGCTATATCATTCGAAACTTCCATTTTCATTTTGAAGGTTAAAACTTCTAATGCAAAGTACAACGACATGTCTATCATCCCGGATTATAACTTTTATGCATGTTAATACTTATGTTTACAATATAACACAAAGGCATATATGTTTGATAGTTCACTGTTTGATTGCCCTGTTATTCAAGAATTGTCTACAAAGAAAGAAATTGATATGAGAGATGGGGACGATTAAAGTGTATTTAGATAGTCTTCGGCAAAGAACATCAATTGCTGAAGCTATATATTATTCAACAGTGGGAAGGTTACTACATTCATTCTAAAAATTAAGTTAAAGTCTGTCCCGAGCCTAAGGCTCATCAGGCCGGTGCTTATCCCGGTTTCTGTGGCGTTAAGCGACTGAGAGTCATAGACTCCCCACTGGATAGGACGCCAGTCTATCGCAGGGTTAACCCCCAACACAAGGTTGGTACCCCTTTTACACCTGGCTGGGGTGAGAAAATAGCCGTAAAGTGCCTTTTCCAAGGGCACAACGCCATAGCCGAAAGCTGGGATCGAACCCGCAACCTTTAGATTATGAGTCCAACGCCCTAACCACTAGACTACAGCAGTGGCTATTCATTCCAAGTACCCTGCATAACCCCCTCTCATCTGATTGATAGTTTTGTTGTAAAAGTTTATTTCGTCTAAATCACTTAGTAGAAAATAAATTAAACCAAGGAAGAAAAAAGAGCACAGCTTCTGTAAGCAGTAATTACAACTTAGCCAAGTGTTCTCCGACTTCCCTTTCACTTTAAGCCTACAACTTCTACTGTACAAATCAAAACATAGGGGTTAACATGTTTACAATTTGTTAATTGTGGATATTTAAAACTATTTAATATTCATGTTATCAGTGCTATACATGTAGGGACATAGATAGCAACTTACATTAAAAGCATATGTGCAGATTTTCTTGATTGTAAGAAACATTGAGGACACTAATGCTTTCAAAACAAAGCTTCAGAGTTACTGGTTTCAAGAAAGCTGATCCCAACTATCAATCTCCAAGAGAGGTTTTCTCCATTGTTATTTGTCGTAATATTGTAGCTGATGTTCTGTGTGCACTTGTGTGTCAACTGGTGCACTTTGAGCCAAGTAATATTAGGGTTTGCACTATACAAAAGTTGTTGTTGATGCAACTCATCATCATCATCCAATACCACCACCCCACAACCACAGCCACACACACATCACCATCATCATTATTTATTTATATATATAATCATTGACGTGGTTGTGTGTGGTATTATAATATAATTTTATACATACATATCATATATCCACAGGTCACAACAACTTGCCTGTCCTAGATTACAAGTCAGCCTACCGCCCGAATGGCCCTCCGAATGTGCCACCTTGACCAACTATCGCTACGACACATTGGACGACTTCGCCAACCAATCAGAGCCATCATTACTGCTGGACCGTCATGGCCGACCCCTGCAGCCTGGCGGGAACGGCAGCATCCCTCTGCTGCAGCAGCAGCGCGTGGGGCAGTACGTGGAGGCCCAGAATGCTGTCCTGGCTAACGAACTCTATCAGTCCACACTGACCAACGCCAACCCGCCCCGCGAAGCTGAGCACAGCGTAGATGGCAATACGGTAAGCTATAAGACACTGGCAGAAAGAACCCTGATGAAAGGGTGCTGACATACACGAGTGCAAATTTCTGTGTGGGTGCTGGTATGCGTGCCATCTGATATGCCAGATTATCATGTGATATGCCATCTGGTATGCATGCCATCTGATATGCCAGATATAATAATAATAATATAATAAAATAATAATGAATAATAATAATAATAATAATAATAATAATAATAAAAAATAAATACATAAGGAATTTATATAGCGCTATATCTTGTAAAAACAAATCAAAGTGCTTGCATTCGACCTATACAACACACAAGCAATCAATAACAATTATAGTTTTAGCAAATTCGAATGTACACACACGCACGCACGCGCACACACACGCACACGCACACGCACACGCACACACACACGCGCGCACTTACAAAGGTTATACACTTTGGCAGGTAGATGTTGAAGGCAGGGACAGATAAGAGGTGAAACGGACGGAGAGAATCTTAGGTTTGAAATAAGTGTGTCTTTGGGTTGGATTTAAAAGTTCATAAGTAGGCTTTTGCCGGAGGGAGTGAGGGAAGTCATTCCAGATCAACAGACCAGAAAAGGAGAAAGAGCGGCGGCCAACGGTAGATAGGTTGAATTTAGGTATTGTGTTTCAGACTGGTTCTTTGTGTTGTGTTTCAGACCTGTTCTTTATGTCGTGTTTCAGACCCGTTCTTTGTGTTGTGTTTCAGACCTGTTCTTTATGTCGTGTTTCAGACCCGTTCTTGTGTTGTGTTCAGACCTGTTCTTTTCGTCGTGTTTCAGACCTGCTCTTTTGTGTTTCAGACATGTTCTTTGTGTCATGTTTCAGACCTGTTATATGTGTCGTGCTTCAGACACGTTCTTTGTGTTTCAGACCCGTTCTTTGTGTTTTCAGACCCATCCTTTGTGTTTTCAGACCCGTTCTTTGTGTCTTTGTGTTCAGACCTACTTTGTGTCGTGTTTCAGACCCTCTTGTTCTTCCGTTCTTTGTGTCTTTGTGTTTCAGACCTACGAGGAGTTCATCATGACCGGGGTGGCGGACGACGAGAGCCGGTACCGGAGAAGGGAGAGAACTTGTGCCAAAGGTTTCTTTGTGGTGTGTCTCATCATCAGTGCCATCGCCATCATCGTCTTTCTGGTCATCGCTGTGCTCAAGAGTGTCCACGTCATCTGACGTTATTTGACGACGTGGCCAGAGGGTTAGTTAAGACTGCTGCCAGTCAGCTGCCTGCACTACCTATTTATTCTGCCTGCATGCCTGGTAGAGAGGACGGATTTTCCTGCTCACAGTGCAGTGCACAGATCCAACTTCATTCAGTCCAAAGTGCTAAATTTAGCGCGCTCCTTCTTTTTTACCTAGTCCAAGTGTGGTCAGTTCTGCTATAATTAGCATCAGCTGGCCCCCAACTGGGCTGGGATGGGATGGATTTATTTAGCAGCTGAGAGAGCTGAAAGTGAGGGAAACGACAGCATCATGCTGGCAACTGTTACTCTACTTTCTACTTCAGTGACTGAATGAACTCAAGGTTTGGTTGGTTCTCTTTGGTGGTGCAACTTTCTCTTTCATGATGGGGACTCGGTTTTCATGAACAGCTGATATGTTGTCCTCATCAGCATCAGATTCATCCTGATTATGTTCAAAAGGGTGATGATGAAGAACGTCAAATGTGTAATTTATTTTCCCAAGTACCTCAACATCATTAAACTTAAAAAAAAAATCAGCTTCTTTCCAGAGAGAGACTGTAAATAAAATGACGAACAAATGTGATATCTTTTTTTCTTTCTTTTTTTTTTTTTTTATCCCAGTACTAATCTCTAGCTCTAACTTCTTTTAGCGCATCATTTTATTGGCTCTCATAAAAATGAAATTTCTCTGTGGTTCAACGCATGAACATGAACTTCCAGAGGGAAACTGGTAAACACGTTTTTAACAGAAAGCAACAATTACCTTTACCCGAAAACTGCCATTGTTGCCCATGCTGAATCATTCATAATTTAGACAAAATTCCTCAAACCGTCATGATTTGTCTGGCAATCAATGGAAATTTAGAATAATCAAAATAATCAAAATGTAAAGAGACAAGGAGCCTGAGTTAGGGCCCAACTTTTGTATCGGTCATAATGACTGTTTCCAGGCTTCCTTGCTATAATGTAGCTGATGGAACTTGCTTTGAACTTGATACTACACATTTGCTTTTTAATAGTGACATTGGAGGCTTGACAGAGAGAGTTTCCAAGTGTTTTCAAGTTTATAGTCAGTTTCTAGGGTAAAACTTCAACTTTTTTCTCTATAGGTAAAACTTAAACTTAGTGTCAGTGAAGAATCGAACAGTCAAGCCCTAGCAAGTGGACTTTGCAGCAGGTGATGTATTTTATATGATAACATAAACTACATCCAAATTTGCTTACTGTTATCCTGCGCATAAGATTGAGAATTGATTCTTACACGAAATGAAAGTTCATCCTGGAGTTAAAATAATTAATTCCCTCAATTAAATACCCCCCCCCTCCCCTAAAAGCTTAGTAGTATTACTCTTTATCTTTCAAGAAATTGAAAGAAAAAGACACAAAGAGGATCACATCTTTGCCCCATTTCTTAATTAAACTACACAACAGAACATGTTACCGGGCCAGCAAAGAGTTGGTAAGCAGAACTACAAGAAATCGCACAAGACTGCTGCTATAATATGTGCCGTGATCCATCTGCCATGAAATAAATTCTAGACACACGTGGTGCTGGGGGTTAGCTGAGGGCGAAAGAAGACCAGAGAGACAGAGACAGTACATGAAGTGTCTTGCCCAACTTCAAGGACCAAAGAGAACAAGTATAAACTGAAGGCTCGTGCTGCAGTGCTCTGGGAGTACAAACTGTGATGAAGTACAAACTGTGATAATGTACTTCAAGGCAAATGGAACAAACTTTCCTTGCCGTGAGGACTGGTTTGGGATGAGGGTCCCATTGTATAAACTTCTGTACAACCCCATAGCAAGTGGGATATGTTGCTGCGTTCATTGGTCTTCCCACACAGGGCCCCACGGGGGTCCAGACTGGAGAGTAACTTCTCTGTGCTGATATACATGTACGTCTTCTTTGTTGCCTTGTGTTCATATTCCATGACAAACCTGCACCAACCGTGTCACTTTTTGGGCCTATGTTGCTACTGGGAATATGTCTGGACTCTTCTGTATATCATGCCAAATGTTTAGAGTTACAGTACCTTCTTGTTTCAGTGTTATTATGATAACTGTATTGTGTTGTATTACACTGTTATCATACGGAGAGTTCTGTCGGGAGTTCATATGCAAAATAGAGGTCACTGAGTGACTAGGATGCATTCACACGTTTTCTAATGTCACTGTTACAGAGGGTGTCAACTCAAAACTCTCAGTAGTATCTTCTGTCCCAGCAGATCGATTTCTCAGCGTGATCAGGTAAACCAGCTTTCAGCTTCACCATAGAGGGTTTTTTTTGTTTTTTTAATTTCTGGTGCTACAGGGCTTGAAATAACTTTGTGATGAAGTTGAGCAGCTGATAAGAATGACCACCATTTGCAGGGAGCTTTTTTTGTCTGAAACAAAAACTTTTCCCAGGCAAAAACGTAGTTGTTCAGTTAAATACTCCGGTAAAGGACATACAACTCATGTTTTCAATGCCATACATATACATTGAAGTAGCATTCATGTTGTTTGTCTAATTCTTGTTTCTCTGGAGAAGGAATGGTATTTGGGGTAAGGAGATAATATTTCTCACAGATGGCGAGACACATTTGTAACTGACAATCCTTAAAATGGCTGAATTTGTTTGTTGTTGTTGAGAGATAGAGAGTGAGGTGAGAGAGAGAGAGAGAGAGAGAGAGAGAGAGAGAGAGAGAGAGAGAGAGAGAGAGAGAGAGAGAGAGAGAGAGTTTATCCTGAAGCAGAGAGAGAGAGAGAGAGAGAGAGAGAGAGAGAGAGAGAGAGAGAGAGAGAGAGAGAGAGAGAGAGAGAGTTTATCCTGAAGCAGAACAATGACTGGATGTGTGACCACAGGATGCCAGTAACCCTTCCCGGAAACTGCGGTCCCTAACTGTGAACTGTAAACTGTGATAGCTTCAGGAAATGTAGTAGGCCTAGTAGCCATTGACAGAATATAGCTGGTGTGGGTCCTGTAGTGCTCAGTGCTGCTGATAACAAACCAGCATTCATCAAGTGCAGAAGAAGGGGAGGAATAGAAGTAGTGATATGATGGTTAAGCTAGATGAAGGATGGAAAGTAGTTTCACTGTCCATGCCGTAAGCAATGACTGAAAGCCGATTTCCCGGCCACAAGGAGAGAATTACTGTAAGTAAGCTATGCTGATTAGCTTCAGGTCATGATGCATAATCAAAATCGTGACAAAGCTCAAGTTTGTTATCTAACACCTGACCACTGATCCTTTCTGCAGCTGTGGGATACACGCAATCGTTTTTTTTTTTGTTGTTTTCTGCTTCGGATCAGACTGTAAAACCCAGGCCCGTGGGAACGCACGCAGAATATCTCACACTCATGTCAAAATATGTCCCATTTGTGCCAGTGGGAACAAAAGCTACAAAGTCGCATGCACACGGAGACTGGGTGTAAAAGCACACAAGTACTTACTCCATTTTCCTCGAAAGAAAAGAATTAATGATAGATAATAAATGAAAGGGCAAAGCGAATGCGAAACTAAGGTACAAAATGACGGGAGAGGAAACCGAGAGTATCATGGCTACATATTTTGTCACTCATTTTCGTATTTGATTGAGCAAGTAGCAATAGAGGACGAAAATAATGTGAATAACAAGTAACAACTCCCTCATTTTAACATCATTTCTTAAAAATAAATGAAATTAAAGAGCATATTTTGAAGTATGAACAATGTCGGTGATAACATTGCTTTAGTAGTTAGTAAGTTATTAAAAAAAAATAAATTTAGATCTGAAGTGTGGTTTCAGTTCGGGTTCTGAAGCTTGTGGTGAAGTGTAAAATCTGAATTTGTTCAGGATTGTGTGCAGGATCTAGATTTGATTGCATCAAGGTTTGATAGTATTCTTGCTTTATTTTTATTGAAATTGATGTGTTTTAAAGAAATTGTCTAGCTCCGGTCACACCAATCATGAAAAGTGTAAGTGGCGTACCTTACTGGCTGGAGAATACCAACCAAAGCATTCCAGTTTTGTTGTTGATTTTTATTTTCTAGTTCCCCCCCCCCCAGTTCAGTCATCACAGTTTGGTTGTGAAAATTGCC
>CM060337.1:42460714-42468214 GCA_030674155.1 Stramonita haemastoma
TACTATCACAGTGAACACTATTAGCGTGACAAACAATCATGAATCTGTGCCCCCCTGGGAGTTATAGTGAACAGTGAAGTTATGCAAGACTACCCCCCCTCCTACCTATCCCCTCCTCCTCTTCACCCCCTACCTCCCCTCCCCACCTATCCCCCTCCCCCCTACCTCTCCCCCCTACCTATCCCCCTCCCTATCCCCCTCTCCCCCTATGCCCCTTCCCCCTCCTATCCCCCCCCTATCCCCATCTCTTCCCCCCTACCCCTCCTCCCCCCCCCCTCCTCTCCCCCCTACCTATCCCCTCTTCCTCCCCCCTTATTGCCCTCCCCCTAACCTATCCCCATCCCCCCCTACCTATCCCCCTACCTATCTCTTCCCCCCCTACCCCTCCTCCTCCCCCCCCTACCTATCCCCCCTATTGCCCTCCCCCTAACCTATCCCCCCACCATCCCCCCCCCCTACCTATCCCCCCTCCTCCTATCCCCCTCCTCCCCCCCCCCTTACCCCCCCTCTCCTACCTATCCCCCCTCCTCCTCCCCCCCCTCCCCCCTCCTCCCTACCTATCCCCCTCCTCCCCCCCTCCCCCCTCCTCCCTACCTATCCCCCCCTCCTCCTCCCCCCCCTTCCCACCCTCCTCCCTACCTATCCCCCTCCTCCTCCTCCCCCTTACCCTCCCACCCTCCTCCCTACCTATCCCCCTCCTCCTCAAACTACCCCCCAGCTTCTGCCTACCCCATCTCTTCCCCAGCCCCCTCCCTCTACCTATCCCCCTCCTCTCCAACCAAAAAAAAAAGCACAAACATGGGAAGAAAGACGACACATCTCCTCCAAAGTTCGGAGGATTAGAAGTTAGGGGGCGATCCCCGTAGAGATCGGCCATTCCTAATTCAAAGCTTAAATTGTTGCCTTCATAGTTTTGCAACATATTATTACACTAACAATTCCACAGTTTAATGGTTCTATTCCCATGTCTGCTCAGAAATCAAAAATTTTTATCTTAAACATTTCTTACCACGATGTACTTGTTTCAAACAGGTAATCAGCACAGTCTACAATTTTTTTTTGTTTTAATGCTGCTTCATTTACATTAGATTCAGATTTTCCTCTGGACTTCTGAATAACTTCAAACAATAAAAAGGAACATAACTGTTATGACAGCCTTTGAAGGGGGGTAATATTGCCTTAAATTAATGTTTTATCAGGCATACAGAATATGTCAGAAATTCTAAATACATGCAGCATAAATGAACACAGGTAAAACAATTTACAGTTTGAAGACAGTTGCCATTGGCAAATTTGTTATCTGGGGGCAATGCAGGGACAGAAAAGAAATGAAACAGGAAGGGAAAATTTTATGTTTGAAATAAGTTTATCTTGAGACTGGATTGAAAACTGTCATAAGTAGGCTTTTAGCAAAGCGAGAGAGGGGGGTCATGCCACACATGCACAGACATAGCACAACAGCAAAACAACACACACAACCACACACACACACACACACACACACACACACACACACACACACATCATCACACACACAAACACACCACACACACACAAACACACACACACACACACACACACACCACACACACACACACACACACGCACGCATACACACACGCACGCACGCACCCATGCACGCAGCACGCAGGATTCAAGATTTAAATCCTTTCACCCCATTTGGGGCATGGAAGATAACAAATGAATTCAACAATACTAATGCTAGTATTATCAATACTAACAGGAACTGAAAAGCAACAAATCATTGCAAAATGATAAACAAACAATATTAAAGACTCCAGACATTTAAAGTATATCAATTTCTTTGAAAGACACAATCTACACTTGTGAAAGACAACAAGATTAAATTTCAAGAAAAACCTTCAAATGTTATGAGCTTTGAGGGAGACAGGAGAACTGTTTACGATTTACATTTCCACAGACTGCAAAAATCATAACTGGACAATGGTTGAAGAAAATGCTGTGGAATAAAATCTTGACGTAAATGTGTAAAGTAGGAAACATTCCATGATAAAAATAAATTTCTCCCCTAAAACAGACATATTGCATTTTGAACATACTCTTTCTTCCTGTTGTATGTTATGAACACATCCAATCTCAATAGAAAGTTGTGACAACTGCAACTAAACTTAATATACATCTGGCAGACAAGTTATATATTTTTCCATACTAAAATTAGTTTGATAGTTTTTGTACTAAAGGCATCTACAATTATCCCACAGCTTAGCTCTCCATTCATTAACTTTTCTATTAAGAAGGTTTTGATAATTACATGAACTGGTACAATTGATAGTTGAACAAAACTGTCTTTCCCACAAAGTCAAATCTGCTTAGCACAAAAAAGTTTTGTATTTTATTTAGCCATGCTGATTAAATCAGAGATTTTCATGTAAATCTTTCATCATCTGGTAAACATTTGATGATAGCTTTCCGGGATGAAAGTCAAGCGGCTACATTCAGAAACGAACCATTGGAACAGAAATAGACAAGGAGTATCTGCCCCCTTCTCCATATACTAAGAATTTGACATCGTATGCTTTAAAAGAAAAATATATTTTTAAAAAATTTAACTGGAACTTTTTAATCATTACTACGTTTTCATAACCCCAAATTTTACACCCATACAACAAAACAGGTTAAATAATTTTATCAAACAAATCAAGTGTCACATGTATAGGTAGTTATTTTTGCCATGCATTCCTTTCAGACTAAACATGATTTAGTAGCTTGATTAACATTTTCCTTACATTTTGCAAAACTGCCACTCTTACTGAAAGTAATTCCTAAATGTTTAAAATAGTTAACAGCTCCCAAAGTTTTTCCACCATATATACACATGTTACAAGATCTCTTTTGGCAAAATATCATGATTTTCACACACACACACACACACACACACACACACACACACACACACACACACACACACACACACACACACACACACACACAACACACACTTCACCACATGCTGTGTGGCTATTTCATGTCAATATTACTTCCCCTTTACAGACTATCTGAAACAATTCAATCCCTTTTAATTGTTTGAAGTTGCTTAGTAGTCCAGATAAAAGTTGCCATCTCATGGACAAGAAGCAACAACTTTTATATGAATTAGTAGGAATTGCTGTTTACCTGTCTTGAACAAGTTACAAGATGAAGTAATGATGTAGATATATATCTTTTTTCATTTTTAAAACTAATATAGGAAAACACCTTCAAAGTTTGGAATTGTTTGTTTGATAACATGCATAAAAATTACTTTGCAATAATTTAACTGAGTTAGGAATGGCAGATCTTTACAGGGATCTCCCCTAACTTCTAATCCTCTGAGCTTTGGAGGAGATGTGTTGTCTATCTTCCATGTTTGTCCTTGAGAGGAGGAGGAGGAGGATGGGGGATGAGGAGGGGGGTAGATAGGAGGGGGGGAGGAGGGGGTAGATAAGAGGGGAGGGAGGGGGAGGAGGGGGAGGAGGAGGGGGGATGAGGGATGAGGAGGGGGGTAGATAGGAGGGGGGGGAGGGGGTAGATAAGAGGGGGAGGGGGAGGAGGAGGGGAGGAGGATGGGGGAGAGGAGGGGGGTAGGGGGGGGGGGGAGGGGGGAGGGGGATAGAGGGGGAGGGGAGATGGGAGGGAGGGGGAGGAGGGGGAGATGGGGAGGGGGGAGGAGGGGGGAGTAGGAGGGGGGTAGATAGGGGGGGAGGAGGGGTCGATAGGAGGGAGGTGGGGGTAGATAGGGGGAGGTGGGGGTAGATAAGAGGAGGGAGGGGGTAGATAGGAAGAGGGGGAGGGGGGGAGGGCATAGATAGGAGGAGGAGGGGGAGGAGGGGGTAGATAGGGAGGAGGGGGGGAGGGAGGGGGGGAGGGGGTAGATAGGAGGAGGAATAGGGGGGAGGAGGGGGTAGATAGGAGGGGGGGGGGAGGAGGAGGGGGAAGATAGGAGGGGGGGATAGGAGTAGAGAGGGGATAGGATGGGGGTGGGTATATTGGGGAAGAGGGGAAAGGTGGTAGGGAAACTGGGCTTGTGGTTAAGTTGGGAGGGAGAAGAAGGTTATGTTTGTTGTGGTTTATATAAAGTGGTATCATTGTCTCAATCACCTTCTGGTGAATAAACATTAATTAATAAACTAAGGAGAAAAAACCAAATAGGCAAGCAAACAAGGAACGCCTCTCTGGCTCTATATTTATAATCACTCAGAAGGCATGTTTGCATGATAGAAAAAATAAGTATTAAAAAAATGGGGAAACAGATGGACAACATGGCGTTTCCTATGTCAGTATGCTGAGAAACATGCTGTCACTCTCATTTGCAGGTTTTGACCAATATCCTTGCATTAACCACTGGACTAAAATGTTATTATACATATTTCTAATAAAAGCAAGAAGTTCATGTATATGACAGTCATCATAGTCAATATTCTTATTCCAGAATTTAGCTCCAGTATGATCTGGCTCAGTATGGACCTGCTCAGGTAGGCCTGGCTCCAGTATGCGGCTCAAGTATGCCTGGCTCCAGTATGACCTGGCTCAAGTGTGGCTGCTAAGTGTGGCCTGGCTCCAGTGTGGCCTGGCTCAGGCATGGTCAGTTGGCCTGGCTCCAGTATGACCTGGCTCAAGTGTGGCCTGGCTCCAGTATGCCTGGCTCATGCCTGGCTCAAGTGTGGCCTGGCTCCAGTGGCTGGCTCATTGGCCGGCCTGGATCCAGTATGACCTGGCTCCAGTACGGTCTGGCTCCAATATGGCCTGTTTCAGTGTGGCCTGGCTCAAGTATGCCCTGGCTCAAGCAAGTATTATGGCCTGGCTCCAGCATGGCCTGGCTCCAGTATTATGGCCTGCTTCAGTGACTCAGCTCTGAATGACACAGGCCGACATCTGTAGGGAGAGAGCTTTGAAGCCACAGCCTGCCTACTCTTTGTTTGAATCAGAACAAGGGACTGACAGGGACACAATCAAAGTGACTTAGCATTGTAGAGACCCCAGCTTCCCTGCTGTCCATCACCTCCCCCCTTTACTGTTCTCCCTTGTATACTGACCAACACCAGGTTTTGCGATCTAGAAGACTACCCAAGCTGACTGGCCAAAGTGGCGTTAGAAACATTTTTTTTTTCAAAATGGCGTAAATCACTTCCTGATCCAACTACTATACTAAAACCAGCCATACTGTTGGATTCTAACTGGAAAGGTGTTGCGACTCAACTAAAATACAAACTTATGTGCGCATGTGTAGCCTTGTACTGAACAATCATTCCTTGCCCATAAACGTGTTCCAAGTGGTAGTACATATTGACTGATCATTTAACTCGGTATGTAGGCTGTAGGGAGCAGCTGTAGGGTGTGTACAGTGTTAGGAAACGACCCAAATAGCGCGAACAACAACAAAGTCCCTCGGGAGGTTAATACACTGACTTTAATCCGATGAAACTGCGCAATCCTCAAGTCTGAAGAAATTGAAAGAACCCTGCATTTTTACAGTATGAGTACGACAATGGTTTGAAGTTGGGTTTTGTTTTTTTTTCTCTCTTCAGCATCTGTGTTGTAAAATCGGACATGTCTGGTTTTATCTAAATCTATCATTGATTTGAGAATGGTTGTTCCATGAGTATTGCTTGACTGGTTGAGAAATAGGCTAGCTGCTGAGTTTTCTGAGCACTATGTGTTCAGCTGGCATCAAGGGGTAACAACTCTGATCTGACAATGCAATCTTGGCTATGCTCCAGGAATGAGCAATTGGAAAAGTGGTGTGTGTGTGTGTGTGTGTTGTGTTGTGTGTGTGTGTGTGTGTGTGTGTGTGTGTGTGTGTGTGTGAATATATATATATATATATATATATATATATATATAGAGAAGAGAGAGAGAGAGAGAGAGAGAGGAGAGAGAGAGAGAGAGAGAGAGAGAGAGAGAGAGAGATCTTTGTTGCCTAGTACAGGCCAACTTATCCGTTAATAATAATGATGTATGTGATGTCGTATACAACTTGGTTGTCAACACTTTACACTTTTGTTGCAGCAGTCTGCCATTTTGTTGCAGCATTTGACTACTTTGTTGCAGCTCTTCAGTTGTGTGTGTGTGTGTGTGTGTGTGTGTGTGTGGTTGGTCGTGGTGTGTGTGTGTGTGTGTGTGTGAGGGAAGAATGACAGATGAGAGAGAAGGAGAGAGAGAGAAGAAGAGAGAGAGGAGAGAAGACAGACAGAGACAGACAGACGAGACAGAGAGAGAAGGGGGCGGGACACGGAGAGAGAGAGAGAGAGAGAGAGGAGAGAGAGGAGGAGGGAGGAGAGGAGAGAGAGAGAGAGGGAGAGAGAGGAGAGAGAGAGAGAGAGTGTGGTGTGTGTGTAGTGTGGTGGTGGGCGGGGACATTTGGACATTTGATGATGTTTTAGGTAATATAAGTCGGCAGTGATTTTTGCCTTGGCGTGGGCGGAATATTTGATGAAGGCGTGCATGCATGCATGTGCGTTGATATATTTGTTTCAGATGCCAGTTTTGTTCTTTCCAATTTTAATGATATAGCCTTTTTTTCATCCTCTTTTTTGTGTTTGTTTTACACTTGTGCACATTTTATGCAGAAGTTATCTTTATGGTATTGTGTTAGCAGCTGAGTGCTCACTTTAAAATAATAAAATCGGAATACCTACTCCCCTTTCCCCATTTTGGTTTTTGCAGGCATAATGTTCTCGCTGCATTAAATACTACTGAACAATTATACAGTGTGTGTGTGTGTGTGTGTGTGTGGTTTTCATCGTTGTTTCTCACGGCTCTCTGCTCCTCTGTTTGTTTTTATCTGGTGTTCTTGATGTTCTCCTTGGGTTTGGTTATTTATTTATTTATTATTTATTTATTTTTATTATATTACATCGAGGATAATGGGATAAGCACTCATGTGCTTTAATTTATACATCCAGTCCCTGTTGTATGCAGTTTTGTAACCTTGTCATCTGTTCCCACTGGCACACATGGCCTACTCTTACGAAAAGCGGAACAGGATTTAACGTGTGCGCAAGGTGGTTCACGTGGGGTGTGGGGGGAAGAGGGGTTATATTGCATGGATGTTTGCGCCTCTTGTGTTTTTTAGGACCATTGTACTGAAGTTGATGATCATCAGTGGCATGGTTGAAGTTAGCGGTGGGAAACGGTGGTAGACTGCTCAGTATTTTGGAAATAATCTTGGGAACTGCAGTGACGGCAGGTTTCGTGTGGTGTAAAATCTGCATGAAAACAGCTGCCTGTCATCGTGTGTACCTTTGTAGCAGAAAGACAGCTTAGAGAAGACAATAAGAACCGGGATGGCTCCTTGACAGTGATACTGGCAGCCCATAAATAAAAACACTAAAAAATAGTCTGCATAGGGGTAAAACAGACCAAAACAGACCTGGTGCAGAAGCATTGAAGCAGAGACGAAGGCAGCCCCAATAACATGGGCTGAGCTGAAGAGGATCTCCCAGAAATGAGTCCGTTGGAGGAGTGTTGTTGCCCTCCTTT
>CM060337.1:42473214-42475714 GCA_030674155.1 Stramonita haemastoma
GGGGGGAACGACGGGATAGCCTAGTGGTCAGAACATTGCGCTCGCAATTTGACGACCCGGATTGATTCCCTTCGAGGAGATTTTCCTCATGGAGTTAACATCAATGCTGACTCCACTCTCCCCCAAAGTCCTTCGGATGAGACTATAAACCGAGGCCCAGTGTGTGAACGCACGCAGAACATCTTGTGCACACTTAAATCCTGTTTCACTTTTCGTGACAGTAGGCCATCGTGTGCCAGTGGGAACAGATGACAAGATTTACAATCTGCATACACACGGGGACTGGATGTAAAAAAGCACAAGAGTGCTTATCCCATTATCTTCAATATAAAAGAATAAAATAAAATAAATAAAAGTATGCATGCCAGGGGGTCAACACTGTAGGAACACAAGCAATCCTGATTTGATGATCATTTCTAAATTTCTTGTTACTACCCTGTATTGCTCTCTGTCATGACTTCACCCAAAAAGTGCACAGCGCATTTTTTTCCCCATGCTTTTCAAAATCTGGGTAAATCAACAAGACATTTTCCCCGACTGGCACTCTGTACTACATACCACATGACCCGCAAGCTAACACAGGAGTGTAACCTTTTCGAAGTCGCAGCAAGTCGCGTGTGCATGTGGCTGTTGTTGTGGTTTTCGGAAATCATGAGCTACTGATAATCACGAGTTAATGCATAGTAAGTGCAAGAGAAACGTTTCGTTATTTGGCTTCACGATGTTGTAAAATGTACTTTTACAGTTTAATACTGAAAAGTTGAAATCGTCCAGTTTAGGAATTGATCACATAGAATACCCGGATGGACAGTAATCGTGTTGACTTAATGGCAAAATCGAAAGTAGATATTAGACTGCTTTGTTTAGGTCTACTAATCAGATCAGCATTGTTTGACTGTCCCAGTCACATTGAAGCTTTTATGAAACTTTAACAGTATATAAGAAACAATCTCTTATAGCAACTATATTTCTTAATGATAAAAACATTACTACAATATTACTAATTGGGAGCATAGACACTTTAAAGTGAACAGTAAAAAAACACACAACATTTTATAATTCTTACCTAAATTAATGGTGATGGCGGCTTTCTCAAACTATGAAATCAATGCTGCTTTTTTCACAGAATGCATGTTAAAGTGCAACGCTATCCAGTTGTATTAAATTTTTGCTGTTAGTGTGCATACTACATACTACAGAAGAGCTAATCACTCAAATAGCAAACCCTCAGTTGTGTGTCACAGCCTGGGTCTCGGCATATGATTTCCCTATCCCTTCTATGAATTGAGGCCCCGCACATATCAGTGTGAATATGCGTGCCCTATATACAGTTTCAGTGTGCTGTATCTAGCACACTCTCCCCAAAAGTTCTTCGGATGAGACTTTAAACCGAGGCCGTGTGCGAACGCATGCAGAACATCTTGCGCACACGTTAAATCCTGTTCCGCTTTTCGTAAGAGAAGGCCATCGTGTGCCGGTGGGAACAGATGACAATATATACAAAACTGCATACACACAGGGACTGGATGAAAAAAAGCACATGATTGCTTATTCTGTTATCCTCGATATAAAAGAATAAATAAATAAATAAATAAATAGTGGTAACACTAACTGTGCCCTAATAAATACAGTATGCTAAACCTCCCTAACAGTGCCCTAAATGCACTGTATTGTTTCCATAACAGTGCCCTAAATGCACTGTATTGTTTCCCTAACAGTGCCCGAAATGCACTGTATTGTTTCCCTAACAGTGCCCTTAATGCAAAGTACTGTTTCCCTAACAGTTTCCTTAAATGCACTGTATTGTTTCCCTAACAGTTTCCTAAATGCATTGAATTGTTTCCCCAACAGTGCCCTGAACGATGGAGGAGCCAGACTCCTCTGCCTCCATCACCAGACTGTCGGGGTCATCCAGTCTCCGACAGACAGCAGAAGATGTGCTGCAGAGGAAGACCTAGCAGGACCCAGGCTCCAGGGCACCACAGCCCTGCACCCCCCATACACCACCACAGGCCTTTGTCATCATCATGGGGAACAGTGCTGCCCTGCTCCTGTGGCGATTCAGCTTTTTCCCCCTTGACCTGCAAGTGGGAGGAGGAGGAGGAGGAGGAAGAGGAGGAGGGGGAGAAGGAGTGGTGGTGGGGGTGGAAGGGGGTTACCTGTACAGTCCTGCTCGCGACCTGCAGGGTGTGCCCTCGGCTCACTGTGCTTCTGTTGTGAGTGTTCATTCAGAGTAAGGTGTTGGTTATCTTACATACATACAGAGAGAGAGACAGACAGACAGACAGACAAGCAGACAGACAGACAGACAAGCAGACAGACAGACAGAGAACAAAATTTTCTTTCACCAGGGTAAAGAGACACAATCCATTTACCTACCTAGCCCTGGGATATTCAAAATACATACACATGCATTCATGCATGCACACATACACTCAAACACATATATATTAACACATACTGATTACTGCATGATATGTGCGATGAATGACTGCACAGT
>CM060337.1:42478214-42518214 GCA_030674155.1 Stramonita haemastoma
GGGCGCTCTAAATTTAGCACTCTTGACTGAGTGATGTTGGATTTGTGCGCTGTGGACCATGTTCAGCGATGCAGACAGATGCTACACCCAGGGCAGGGACTTTTGAAGCTGAGACTCTGTCTTATGTTGATAGGCCCGGCAGGGAATACACCTCGTTCTTTCTTGTTCTTCTCCCTTTCTGTCTTATGTTGATAGGCCCGGCAGGGAATACACCTCGTTCTTTCTTGTTCTTCTCCCTTTCTGTCTTATGTTGATAGGCCCGGCAGGGAATACACCTCGTTCTTTCTTGTTCTTCTCCCTTTCTGTCTTATGTTGATAGGCCCGGCAGGGAATACACCTCGTTCTTTCTTGTTCTTCTCCCTTTCTGTCTTATGTTGATAGGCCCGGCAGGGAATACACCTCGTTCTTTCTTGTTCTTCTCCCTTTCTGTCTTATGTTGATAGGCCCGGCAGGGAATACACCTCGTTCTTTCTTGTTCTTCTCCCTTTCTGCCTTATGTTGATAGGCCCGGCAGGGAATACACCTCGTTCTTTCTTGTTCTTCTCCCCTTCTGCCTTATGTTGATAGGCCCGGCAGGGAATACACCTCGTTCTTTCTTGTTCTTCTCCCCTTCTGCCTTATGTTGATAGGCCCGGCAGGGAATACACCTCGTTCTTTCTTGTTCTTCTCCCCTTCTGCCTTATGTTGATAGGCCCGGCAGGGAATACACCTCGTTCTTTCTTGTTCTTCTCCCCTTCTGCCTTATGTTGATAGGCCCGGCAGGGAATACACCTCGTTCTTTCTTGTTCTTCTCCCCTTCTGCCTTATGTTGATAGGCCCGGCAGGGAATACACCTCGTTCTTTCTTGTTCTTCTCCCTTTCTTTCTTTCTGTTGATAGGCCCAGCAGGGAATACACCTCGTTCTTTCTTGTTCTTCTCCCTTTCTTTCTTTCTGTTGATAGGCCCAGCAGGGAATACACCTCGTTCTTTCTTGTTCTTCTCCCTTTCTTTCTTTCTGTTGATAGGCCCAGCAGGGAATACACCTCGTTCTTTCTTGTTCTTCTCCCTTTCTTTCTTTCTGTTGATAGGCCTGGCAGGGAATACACCTCGTTCTTTCTTGTTCTTCTCCCTTTCTTTCTTTCTGTTGATAGGCCTGGCAGGGAATACACCTTGTTTTTTCTTGTTCTTCTCCCTTTCTTTCTTTCTGTTGATAGGCCTGGCAGGGAATACACCTTGTTTTTTCTTGTTCTTCTCCCTTTCTTTCTTTCTGTTGATAGGCCCGGCAGGGAATACACCTCGTTCTTTCTTGTTCTTCTCCCCTTCTGCCTTATGTTGATAGGCCCAGCAGTATTGTGATGGGAATGCAATTTGTTCTTTCTTGTTCTTCTCCCTTACCGCCTTTTTTTTTTTTTTTTCCCCCCTTATTGTCTTCTGTTGATAGGCCCAGCAGTGCTATGATGGGAATACACTTTGTTTTTTCTTGTTCTTTCTTGTTCTCTCTTGTTCTTTCTTGTTCTTCTCCCTTTCTTTCTTCTGTCGATATGTCCAGCAATACTGTGAAGGGAATGCTTTTTGTTTTTTCTTGTTCTTCTCCCTTTCTGCCTTCTGTTGATAGGCCCAGCAGTGCTGTGATGGGAATGCGCTTTGTTCTCTCTTGTTCTTCTCCCTTACTGCCTTTTTTTTTTTCTTTTTTTTTTTCCCCCTTTACTGCCTTCTGTTGATAGGCCCGGCAGTGCTATGATGGGAATACACTTTGTTTTTTCTTGTTCTTTCTTATTCTCTCTTGTTCTTATCCCTTACTGCCTTATGTTGATAGGCCCAGCAGTGCTGTGATGGGAATGCACCTTGTTCTCTCTTGTTCTTTTCCCTTAACATCTTGAGGACTCGTTGGGACACTGCTCTCAGTTTTTTTTGGCCGTGTCTCTTGGGAAGGTTGGGTGTGGTAGAGCAATTCCCTCTCTTGGTACAGGGTGTGGGTTACAGTTACTGCATGTGTTCATGTTTTTTGTTTTGTGTTTTTTGGTGTGTGTTTGTTTTAAAAAATCAGTTTAGCATGTATTTCAAACATGACTGTCCATGTTTTTGTATTCCACCAGATGTTGACATATATTATGGGATTTCTAAAGTTTATATTTGATTTTCTACTGAGGTATACACACATACACACACGCGCATGCACGCATGCACACACGCACGCACGCATGCACGCGCGCACGCACACACACACACACACATACACACACACACACATACACACACACACACTCACACACACACACACACACGCACACACACACACACACACACACACACACACACACACACACACACACACACACACACACACACACACACACACACACAAGAAGGAATTAAGGTACTGGTAGGCCTGTGCTTTAAGTTAACATGGGAAATCAATCAAATATTGTCCATTTTTAATTCACCTGACACCACTGCCAAGATTTGAACTGACAATGTCATGGATTCACAGGATAGAAGCAAGTCCATCACTCTTACCCTCCAAGCTGTTTTTATTTTTATTTTATTTATTTTTAATTCTTTAAATATTGAGGATAATGGAATAAGCACTTATGTGCTTTTTTACATCCAGTCTCCATGTGTATGCAGTTTTGTAAATATTGTCATCCCATCAGCACACAATGGCCTACTCTTATGAAAAGCGGAACAGGATTTAACGTGCGTGCAAGATATTCTGCCGTGCGTTCACACATGGGGCCTGGGGTTATAGTCTCATCCGAAGGACTTTTAGGGAGAGTGGAGTCAGAACTGATGTTAACTCCAGGGGAAAAATCCCCTTGAACGGGAATCAAACTCGGGTCATCAAATTGTGAGTGCAATGCTCTGACCACTAAGCTATCCCATCCCTGAGAAGTAGAGTGTTTGTGGTGGGTTTTGTTGTTGTTGGTGGTGGTGGTGGTGGTGGTGATATTGGTTCAGTTGATATTGATAAAGTGATTTTGATGGACTACTGTGCCCTTCATTCAGACTGCTTGAGTCATGTCAACTATTTGATAACTGTGCTTGGAACTGCAATATAACCATGAGAAAACAGAAGTAGAGGAGTACAAATGCAAGTAGCCTTACTCATTTTTTTCTCACTTTTATTGTTTATGATTGTTTCACTGGAGTGAATTTTGTCTGGTGTTACTGTAAGTATGTATGTTATATTATGTATGTAAATGACTTCTACATTTTCATTTGAGGTCATCGAGCAAAAACATGAACTGTGAAAAGTATTTAAGGGACAACTATGTGCTTGTAGTTGTTTCTTTTTTGTGTGTTTTTTTTTTAATTGACAGTACATTATTCAGAACCTTAAAGCAGTGCATGAATTTTTCCAGTCAGGTAGAACATATTCTTTTTTACATTAATTTGTAGGTTAGAATCCTCAGGACAAAATGCAGCAATTGACGTTTATCATCATATCATGTTTTTCATGGTAAAGGCTCTACCTCATCACTACTTGAGATTCTTCTATTTTGTCTCACCAGTCTGTATCAGAGAGACATATGTTCATGTCCTTTTTCAGCTCAATGCAGTTATTGGTTAGAGGTCTAATGTAGTAGAAGCATTAGTACTGATATTGAATGGCATGTGTAAGTGTCTGGTTAGCATTACCCTTCTCTGGGATAAATGGCAAGAGAATGGACCTAGAAGGCAGAAAATAGAGAAGTACGCATTGACAGGAAGAAAAGGAAGAAGGCAGAATCAAAGAGAGGGATAGAAAAGAGGGAATTCTTAGCACAGAATTTCTAGAAGGTACGGATGCTATCGATGCTGACAGGTCCCCGGCATCCCCGTAGGAGGTGTCTGAGATGTCGAAAAGTTTGTGTTGGTATTTGTATAGATAAGGGTCTGCTAGGATGCTGATTTTCATGATCACAAGATTTTTTTTCTTTTAAAGTTTGTTTATAGTTCTTTTTACTTTTACACTTTTTTTTTTATACTGTGTGTGTGTGTCTCTGTGTGTCTCTGTGTGTCTCTGTGTGTCTCTGTGTGTGTGTGTGCGTGTTGTACACACAACTTCTTCAAGTTAATCTGAAAATAAATTTATACATGATGATGGTTGTGTGTGAATTTGCTAGTGATTAAATATTTTTGTGTGATGAGATATCAGTCATATGTTGTAGCGTCTATGGCTTAAATGCACTATAGTATATAGTACCTTATATGCACTATAGGACCTTATGTGCACTATAGTAGCTTATCATCATAGTGATCATTGCCAGTTAGGCCTCTGTCTCTTCTTTTTGTACATGTCAGTACAGCTTTTACACTGCATGTCAGGAAATTTGCTGTGAAACTTTAGACAGAATCTTTTTATATACCCTTTAACCAAACACACACATGCATGCACGCACACGCACGCACGCACACATGCACACACACATGCACGCACCACAGCACACACACACACACACTCACACACACACACACACACACACACACACACACACACACACATATCTACATATATATAACATCTGTGAATTTTTGTGTATAAGTTTTTCATAATTTTCAGAGAAACTTTTTTGTACAGGTAGTTGGATAGGCAAGGCTTTTTTGTTGTTGGTTGGTTTTTTCTTTTTAAAACTGAAATTGTCACAATTTTACATAGCCCTCATTGATATTATCACGTTGTGTGAACATGTGTTTTTTTTTTACATGTGGATTAGCACTGCCAGTGTGATGCCGAGGTATGGTTGAATTGTGTAAGCATGTCGTCATGCACAGCTGTTGGCTTCAAACAAAAGAGGCCCTTTTTGGGTTGTGGTAGCAGCGCAACATTTTCCTTTACATAAGAAAATGCGGATTCTGGTTGTTTCGTTGTTGTTTTTGTTATGGTGAAAGGTTTTCTGAATAGCATCTATGTAAAAAATGTGTCATGTTTGAAAGGTTTTTTTCCTGGCAGACAGTGAACCTCAGGGCAGGAAGAGGTTATGAGAGCTGTTTATGTATGCATTGTTGTTCACAAGAAGATGGCCTGCTCAATTTTTATTCTTGTTTTTTTTTTTTTCTTCTCTGGGTCAAGCTGTTTGTGCTTCAGTTTCCACACTGTGTTCTGTATTGCAAAATCGCTCAGTTTTTTTTTGTTTGTGGAATTTTTGTTTGTTTGTATGGGTTTGTTTTTTTTGGTTTTGTTTTGTTTTTTATCTGATCTCCCTTATTCCCTCCCTCCCCCTCCCTTCCCATCTCCATTGCGAGTACGCACAACACACTTTAACCAAAATGCTTGCACATAGTCATACTCACTCACCCATACTCAGGCATTTTCACATGTACACTAACATAGTCATTCAATCAGACAGAAAGACAGACAGACAGAGGCAGATCACACACACGCACGCACGCACGCACGCACGCACGCACACACACACACACACATATCTGTGTTTGGGGGGATTTCAGTTTCCTCCTTCCTCTCCCCCCACCCCCAAAAAAACACATGCACATTTTTTTCTTGCTTTGTTTTGTATTCATGGTTTGGGAGGGAGGGCTGTTTGTCTGAAGGGCTGCAGCCACAGGGAAGGTTTTACAGAGGAAATGCCTAGAGGACAAGGAGCTGTCCACAGATCATTCCCAGTGCAATATGACCACATCCTTCTTGCCAGTTTGTTGCATTTATTTTACCACACTCTCTTGATCTGATCAAATGAAAAGAATAGGATAGGCTGTTAAGATTTGTTTATAATTAAGTTGTTGAATTCTGAGTAATTTTTTGTTTGTTGTTGTTGTATGCTGTTAGTATTTGATCAAACAGTGATGTTAGATTTCTTTGTAAATGTCATTATATGCTGTTGATAGGATGTTTTGTTCAAGTATTGATATTTGAGTTTGTGTAATTGTTATTGTATGAGGGTGCTTTCCAGTAAACTGAGACCGATTCAGTTTTCAGTCAAACATTCACTGTTCATTTCATGTTCTCAGAGTATTCATCTCCTCTTGCCACACACTTCTGCATTCACTTAATCCATTGTAGAAATGCCAATCTGTAGCCTGCCTCTCTTGGTATGTGTGCCAGACACAGTAAAACAACTGTTCCCAAGGTTGCTTGGCATTTGAAACTCTTTCCTGTCAGGGACCTCTTTAGAGGAAAGAGGTCACGGTCACAGTCACAAGGTGCAAGGTCTGGGGAGTATGGAGGATGTGGAAAAGTGTTAATGTTCTCTGCCACTAGATAGCTTGTTTTACGAGCTTTGACCGGTCAAATCAAATGAAATCAAATCAAATTTTTATTTCCAGATGGTACATTGAATAAGCATTGATTTGCTTTTTTTCAAAAGTTTTTTTGACCAGTGAGCAGGTGTGTTGTCGTGGAGGATCTTGATTCCCCTCATGCCAGTGTTTGGTCAGGCTGCTGCGTAAAACTTCTTGAGGTCAGACAAAATGGAGTCTCTGTAGATCTCACCTCTGACAGTCTGTCCTTGCTTTTGTGTTGAAAAAGACAATATACAACACCTTTTTTGAGACTGCGGCAGATTTTGACCTTTCCCAAACCAGGTTTTGTTTTGGGACTTCCTGGGAGGTTCATACATGTACACCCAGGTCTCATCACCTTCACAGTTTCTTCAAATGTTCAGCATATGTTTGCAGAATTGCACCTACTTTCCCTTATTTTCAGACATCAAAATATGTGAGACATATCTTGGTATCTTCCTGTAGTGTACCCAAGGGTATGTCTTAGTATCTTAGATTTAGCCAACAAATGAATGCCAACACAATCAGCAATTTCTTCCGGGGTAACTCGATGAAGTCTTCTTTCACCAATGTCATCACCATGACAACCATCTCCTCTTTATTACGTTTCTTGGATTTTTGTATTTTCCCCCAGTTATCTTCAGTTGAAGGCTGACTGAGTGGTTATGAAATGCTTTACTCATCTAAACATTGTGGCTTTGGAAAGAGCAGAAGGTTGTTCAAGTGCTCAGAGTTCTGCAAGTATATCCCATGAATTCTTGCCAAGTGCAGTGCCATGTGCCTTGTTGAATCTGCAGTAATCTGTAGTCAAACCTGTCATTTTATTCTCCATTTTTTTTCTTCAGCGTGAAGCAGTGCTATGCCAAAAATGTATCAAAACAGGAGGACAGATCAAAAGATGTTAAAGTCATTCAGCATAGAAAGGTATTATACTGAGAAGTTTTTTTTTGGGGGGACGCCTGACGCCACTGTTTGTTCAAATATCAGTATCAATAGTGGAGGTGTGTGTAGTTTTCATTGTAACATATGGACTGTAATCCTGTATGATTTTTTATCTGTGCCAGATCTGATTAGATGCTGATTTAAAAAAAAAAAATAAAAAAATAAAATATCATACTCAGAAGTCTTTTTGTGACATAATTTGCCATTTTCTGTAAATGCGTTTACTGGTCATTCACAGCCCTGATAATCATGGCCTCAGTGGTTGGCGGGGCTGTGAACAAGAAGGTTAGATAGGATTGAAAGGTGGTCTCAGTTTCCTGGAAAGTACCCTTGCATGCTGTTAATGTTTTGTTCTCTCTCCTCTTCTCTGCGTTCCTTCACTGGATGGGGTGCATAGTGTCTGGTCTTCTCCTGTGCTTGTCATTTTGCAGGAGGTCTGCCCACTGTCCTCAGCTGACACATTCTGACTTCAGAGCGGCTCATTTCATTGAACATTTTGCATGCTGGGCATGTTTGTGTTTCCATAACTCAATGAACACTGATATGAATTACAGGATCTTTAGCATGCATATTTCATTTTCAGCACATATGTATATGCATGAAGGGAATTAAGGCACTGGCAGGTATGCACTTGAAGTTGATCAGGGAGATCGTAAAAATCCCCACCCTTAAATCATTTGACGCCTCTGTTTGTTCAAATATTAGTATCAATATTGGAGGTGTGTGTAGTTTTCATTGTAACGTATGGACTCTAATCCTGTATGATTTTTTATCTGTGCCAGATCTGATTGGATGCTGATTGCATGAAATGGTAGTGTTTTTTTTAAACAAAAAGTGAACTTGTGGTGTGTATGTGGTGTGTGTGTGTGTGTGTGTGTGTGTGTGTGTGTGTGTGTGTGTGTGTGTGTGTGTGTGTGTGTGTTTAACCAGTCTCAAGTGCAATTTCTGTCTCATGTGTAAAATTGACAAATTTTCTCATTTTTATTCACAGACAGTCTCTGTATTTTTTGCATTGACTGTACATTTGGTTTAGGACCTTTTGCTTCCATGCTTGTTGTACGCTCACTGACATGATGGCATTGCATGGCATGGCAAAGGAAGGTAAGGCAAGGCAAGGCAAGAGAAGACAAGGCGAGGTGAGGCAAGGCAAGGCAAGGCAATGTAAGGAAAGGTGAAATTTATTTCAAAACCCCAGTAGAGGTGCATGAAAATGATATGTATTGCATGTAACTAACTAAAAAAAAACCCAACTGAAAGCTTAATCAAGTAGTTTAAGACAAGCACTCTTAACTAGTCATCACGCAAAGCAAAGTCAAAATGCTTGAATATCATCATGAGAAAATGAACTCCAAAGAGTAAGCAGATGTTTATCTTTTGCAACTTAAACGAGAGTTCAATTCTTCTTCTTCTTCTTCTCTCATTCGCTCTACACTGTCAGATGTGTCTGGGAAAAATAATGGCAAGTCTTTTCCAGCTCCTCTCATGGGCCGTACAGCTTGGTCTGTAGGGTTACCTCCGTTGGCCACACTTTCTTCCTCAGGTCGCTGAATAGTTCAATTCCAATATGTTTAGACTTTTCCAACGAACATGTGTTAATCTTTTTTTTTTTTTTTTTTTTTTTTTTTACTTCAGTGAAATTAGGACACTAAAGATGCAATGGCACATGGAATTGGATTGTGACTGGGGATAAAGTAGCGATCAATGGCAAGATACTGGCTTTTCAATTTGCAAATCTGATTGAATCTGACTGTTCATGAATACTTGTGACTGACCCTGACTGTTTTTTTTTTTTTTTTTTTTTTTTTTTTTGACACTGACACATTTTATTGCTTTTAAAGCTGTACAAAGCTCATCAAGCATGCATCGCGAAAGATCGAATCGAACACGACGCGAAGTGTTTGACATGGAAACCATAACAAACAATGTTTTTTGTGTTGTTTTTTTTATCGGAACTGACAATATTTGTCAGTGACTGTCATTTCATATGTACACATCAAGCAGCACACTGGTCCACGGTACACGGCCGTCATCACCCCAGGTAGAAGCAGATGAGGTCACGGAGCACCTGTAGTTTGCGCAGAGCACGTGCCTGTGTGTCGGGGTATGCAGTTCTGCCAGCACGCCTTCCCCTCCGTAGGTTGTCCAGTTTCGTCACCTCTTCTGTCAGCATGTTCTTTCTTTCTTGTTTGACGTACCAGAATACACAGTCATTTTCATTTTCTGTGTGGGACTTGCATGAGAATTCCAGCACCAAGTCATCTGACTCACAGAGTAATAGATTGTCATTCTCCGTGGTATACAGTGCAACTTTTCTGAAACATTTATTTCTGTCTCTGTCTTTTAAACGTCGCTGCACTGTTTTATTGGTCATTGAAGATACGTAATCTTTCACTATACCCGCGTTAAATCCATCTATTGTTGTTTTCTCTATCCTGTCGTTTGTGTCCAGTTCATTCTGAGAGACAGTGACGTCACATTCAGCTGCACACGGAGTGTCTACTTCGTGCTGCACATGCAACACATCTGACACACCCCTTTCACTGTCCGCCTGGTCTGTTTGTGTAGCTGTCAGATGTGTAGGGCTGAAACTTTCTTGTGCGCATGGCGATTCGAATAAAGTGTCCAGCACTGGCAACACATTTGGTAGGGCGTCACTGGATGTCTGGCCACTCACTTGATTTTGCTGCTGTTGTTGTTGTTGCTGTTGTCGTCGTTGGTCTCGTCGTATCTGGCTTGGTGGTTTACGCCTATAGTACTGAGTCTGGCTGTTTCGGTTGAGCACTGGGTCTGCCATATTTGATGTCACTGAGGGGCTTGCTGGCTTGAGTCGTAAAACGACAACAGTGCTGTCGTCTTCGCCACCACACACCTTCCAACTCGTTAGTGCATTGTTTGTTAGCAGGGCACTCAAAATTGTTTCCACAGTTGTTGGAAGTCCAATAACTGGCATGGTGCTGTAGTAAACGGGAAAATTGACTGCTGCTGTTGCAAACTGCACCCTGTCGCTTCGCGTCCCGTCACGTCACTGACCCTGACTGTTGATTGTGACTGAATCTGACTGTTCATGAGTACTTCATGCAGATGTATAACTTGTGTAGGAAAATTCTGAATGTAAGATATCCCCCATTGAGATGCCAGGGCTCACGCAATATGAATAGCTTCACCACTTTAAAGGAAAATATGTGCTGGAAATTTCCCTTTTTCTGTCACTCTATTTTCCTTTTTTTTTTTTTTTTTTTTTTAATCCCTTCTCTCTTGTTTTTTTTTGTCTTTCTAGTCCATTCTCTTGGGTGTTTTTTGTTTTTTTTTCAAGAAAGAATGATAGCATTTTTCTCCTTAACACCCGATATGACATTTTGCCTGCAGTGTTTTGTTTTGGTGACCAGGTAATGAGATTGTTAACAAATGGGAACTTTCTACAATGTTATTTTTCTGTATGGTATTTCATGTATATTTTTGGTTTCTTCCAAATTTTTCAAAACAATTTTTTGTTGGTGGTGGTAATCTGGGGATGATGAATGAAGCGGATTGGTTGGTTCCTCAACATGGCCTGTTTTTTTGGCCTTAGGAATAAAATTATCAAGGTATGATGTCATTGATTTGGGGATTTTCCATTTACAGTATTATATGTAAGAAGGGATTAGGAAATGTCCATTTTGAACTTAAAAAAAAAAAATCTTTAAAAAAAAAGAAAGTTTTATTTGTTGTTGTTGTTAATTTTGAACTTGACGTGAATGTTGATATTAGTTAACATGCAGATCTATAGGAGATGAAAGATCTAGAAATACAGAAGGATAATTTCTGTTTAAAAAAAAAAGATGAATAATTTCTTCTTGATGACTTTTCCTGTTGTATAGTTTTTTAAGCATTTACAAACATGATGGAAAAAGTCCTCGAGGGGCCCTGTAGAGGTTAAAGTTTTGAATGAGTATTTTCTCTCACACGTCCTAGATTTGTGAATTTTTGGTTAATTTGTATTTTCTTAAGTGTTGTCACAGTTTTATCAATCTATACCTCTACTGGAAAATGTATGAAGTTTGAGTCATGAGAAAACAAGGAAATGGTGTGTCTTTTATCAGAAAAACACAATACTCCATTTCTTATGGTTAAGTGCCTTGATTTACAAGTGTTGTATATATCTTTTGATGCCTCATATGCAAAACGTTCTTCTTTTTATGATATAAACTTCACGATGTTCACATTTTGCTATAAATTGTAGAGGCCTGGTTTGGGTTCATTTAAGGCTAGATATGGCAGCTTTTTTTTTTTTACCCAAACCCATGTTGATATATGATTAAATCTATAGATGGATATTGTAAAGCATCACCCCCCCCCAAAAAAAAAAATTAAAAAAAATTAGACTCTTCAGCTATGGAAACAAATCAAGATTGCCAACAAACAAACAAACAAAAATTGAAATCAATAAAACTTACTATAACGCTCACCTTGTTTTTCCTCCACTACTTTTACCTCCACAACTTTTTCCTCACCTTGTTTTTTGGTGTTTTTTTTATGGTTGATTTATTATTCATGAAGCCTATGTTCACAAATTTGGGCCACAATTTTTGACTCAAATTTAAACAGCCATAACACAAAAACTTGAATTTTGACTGTTGCCTAATCGTGGGAATTAGGTATTGTGTTTGTAAAATGAACTTGCAAAGTTTTTAGTTTGTATGTGTATACATTCAAAAAGCCTTATTGATTATATATATATATATATATATATAATCACTATACTGCATGAAAAAAACAAAGGACAAAAATGTACAAAATTCTTACACTTTTTTTTTATAGTTCAAATGCAAACTTGAATCATCAGTTACACATAGCAAAAACAGTGTTTCGTGAAAAAGAGATATTGAGTTGATTAAAGCAGACACGGCAGTGTCAGAGAAGAGCACAACCCCCCAGATTCCAGAAATTTATGATTTTATTTTTATTTATTTGTTTATTTATCTATACAACTTTATATGTCACAGCAGATTTCTCTGCATGAAATTCGGGCTGCACTCCCTGGGGAGAGCGTGTCGCCACAAGTGCAGCGCCTACCCATTATATTTTTCTTTTTCTAGTTTGCATAATTATGTATATATTTCCCTATCAGAGTGGCTTTTTCTACAGAATTTTGCCAAGGTCAACCGCCTTGTTGCTGTGGGTTCTTTTACATGTGCTAAATAATGATGCATAACACACAGGACCTCGGTTTATCGTCTCATCCAAAAGACTAGTGCCCAGACCACCACTCATGGTCTAATGGATAGGGGAAAAGTTTTTAGCCCAAATGGGATTCGAACCATGGCACACTCTGACCTGGACTTTTCGCTCTCTAGACAGGCGCGTTACCTCTACGCCACCGATCCATTTTAGCTGACATGTCTGGCCTTAAGATGAATGACAAGGATGTAATGGTTGTGGCTGGTGTAGAATACTGTGGAAATTTATCTTATTTCCAGCATTCTTGGGAGTGTATATGTTTATAATCGCAGAAAAGGCCTTTTTTTTTTTTTTTTTTAAATCAAGTGACAGAAACTGGTCTGCACTGTGTGTATGGATATTAAAAAAAGAAAGAAATGTAATATGCAATATTTAGATTCTTTTTCATGTATATAATTTTTATTTGTTCTTTTGCAGCACATGTCTCTTTTGTCTCATTGGGATTTATACTTTTGATGGGTGAACTTTGAATAGAGGTGAAATCAAGTGATTTTGTGACAATAAATATTTGTGTACATTGATTGGCTGTGAAATTTGTTTGTTTTTGTTGTTTGTTTGTTTGTGTGTGTGTGTGTGTGTGTGTGTGTGTGTGTGTGTGTGTGGTGTGTGTGGTGTATGTGTGTGTGTGTGTGTGTGTGTGTGTGTGTGTGTGAGAGAGAGAGAGAGAGAGAGAGAGAGAGAGAGAGAGAGAGAGAGAGAGAGAGAGAGAGAGAGAGAAGGCATTTTTATACACTGACAGTAATGCATAAACACATTGATCAATATTTAATGCAAATTCCTGTCACTGCAAGCAGAAAGTCTCTTAACATACTCCGTACTGGAAGTCATTTTAATATGCTTTTCATTTCATAACAGTTTTTTATATAATATTTTTAAACTGGTTTCACAGAGAGAACAAACAAAAACAAACAAACAAACAAAGGTAAGTGTGTGTGTGTGTGTGTTGGGGGGGGGGGGGGAGGGGGGAATTACTTAGTAGTTATAGCATTTAGATTTTGATAGTTTCATCAAGCCTCCACCAAAGTGCCTCTTGTAATGGGATATTTACCTCTGGAGTTAGCATCAGTACGTATGCCAGCCCCCCAAAGTCCTTTGCATGTAGAGCATTTTGCTCACATTGAAATCTGTTCTGCTTTTCAGAAGAGTAGGCCACTGTGTGTTGGTAGGGTAGGAAGGAAAGACAAAATGAAGGAAAACAAAAACAAATGCAGGGTTGAGAAAGTTGGAAATGATCATCAAATGAGGATTGCTTGTGCTCCTACAGGGTTGACCCGCACATGCATATTGTGGTGAGGCAGCCAATGGAGGACAAAGGACTGAGGGGTACAGTGTTTGCTGAAATTTTTTTTTAAAAGCTCAAACCTACCAAATTTGTTTGCATTGTCCTGAGTTTTGAACCAGGGGCTGGTATTCCTGAAAAACTGGTTTTTATTTCTGTGGATGCAGTGCAAATGCAAGTGTGATATATGAAAATAGATAGAAAACTGCCAAAGTGTAACTGTTATGTGTAACCTCAGTAATAAACAGAGTGCTAAAGGTGGAGTGCAGCCCAAATGGGGCGGTGTCCAATCAAAAAAGGGCGACCATTCTTATCGCTGCTTATTGTGCAATGCCTTCTGTAGCCAAGTTCTGCAACTTCGACAACTTCAAACTCATTTCCTCCTTAGGCCCACAAAAGAGTGCATACCACATGAACGCGACTGCTTTTTATCTGCAGTGATCCGAATCTCTCAGGAAATCGACAGTGCTTGGATTTGGGACAAGTGCTTGAGGAGACTGGTTCTGTAGTGTAAACTAACGTAGGGTAAGTAGGATGCTGTGTGTCATCTGGACTGTTGTGTGGTGTACTGACAGATCTATGTATTCATGGTACTGTTGGTAGACCTGAATATAAACACTAGGGACTGAGGGGGGTTGTCCTCTATTGTCAACTATCAAGGGGTAACCAGCTTGCGCAAGAGCGATGGATCACCTACTTAACTTCTCAGTATCATAGTAGAGCGTATGGTGTAATACTACAGGGTGTGTAGTCTGTACGACTGTAGTAACTAGTAAAGTAGTGTAGCTTTAGAGAATCTTGTCTCTTACGGTGATTTCCTTTTTCGTTCTGTTAGTGTTATGCCCCCCCCCCCCCCCCCCCCCCTTCCACGCCCCCCTTCCGTTCGCTCTGTCTCTGTATGTCTCAGTGTCTGCCTCTTTCTGTCTGTCTCTCTGTCTGTGTCTGTGTCTGTCTCTCTGTCTCTGTCTGTCTCTGTCTGTCTGTCTGTCTGTCTGTCTGTCTCTCTTCTCTCTCTCTCTCTCTCTCCTCTCTCTCTCTCTCTCTCTCTCTCTCTCTCTCTCTCTCTCTCTCATTAAATCAAATTAAAATAATTGAAATAAAATTAATTAAATTGAATTAAAATTAATCTCTCTCTCTCTCTCTCTCTCTCTCTCTCTCTCTCTCTCTCTCTCTCTCTCTCTCTCTCTTTTAAATCCTGTTCCGCTTTTCGTAAGAGTAGGCCATCGTGTGCCAGTGGGAACAGATGACAAGATTTACAAAACTGCATACACACGGGGACCGGATGAAAAAAAGCACATGATTGCTTATTCTGTTATCCTTGATATAAAAGAATAAATAAATAAATAAATAAATAAATCTCTCTCTCTCTCACTCTCTCTCTCTCTCTCTCTCTCTCTCTCTCTCTCTCTCTCTCTCTCTCTCTCTCTCTCTCTCTCTCTCTCTGTTGTTTTTTTTTAAGTGGAGAATTAAAAACAAAAATTCTCCCTTGAGTTCTCTGTGAGCAGAAGAGACAAGAGGTAGAAGACTTCCTCATGAGAAAATAACCAAGGCTCTCTGAACAAACACAACAAAAAGAATAGCCACTGCAGTGTGAAAACCAATGACTTGGCTACAATTGTATTATTTTCATGACACAACTAGGCCTAGGTGGATTGTTTTAATGTTTATCATTATTTTTGTCATTTAATATAAATTATAAATTATATGATTATCATGATCATCATCATCACCATTATCATCATTAATGTTATCACTTTTAGTACTATCATCGTCGTCATCATCATCATCTTTATATGATGATGATCATGATGATATGAAAGAGGAAAGATCACTGGGAACAAACTTATATATATATATATATATATATATATATTATATATATATATATATATTATATATATATATATATATATACTTTTAAAAAATCAAACTTGTCCGGTGTTGAGAAACGGAAGTTTTTCCAAGTTGAATAATTTTTCTTTGTTTAAAAAAAAACAAAAAAACAATAAAAGAAAAGAATTTTTTTTTTTTTTTATAAAAAATTTTTTCAAAAATTTGCTGCAGAGCTACAATGGACGCCCCACCGCCCCCATCCTACGACGACGTCGTCAAGGGAGGAGACTATGCCCCCTCCGCCCCCCCAGGCCCCCCACCCCCCCAACAGGTTCAGCCTGCTCCTTACCCTCCCCCTCCACAGCCCACATACCCACAAAGCGGAGGAGGAGCTTTCTCAGGCCCCCCACAGGCCTCCTACAGCCAGGGACCTCAGCCGCTACCCGCACAGGGGCAGGTTGGGTGCCCCCAGTACCAGCACCCCCCTGTGCAGGGGGGTGTGGTGCCCACAGGCGGGTACCAGTTCATCAGCACCCAGCCTAATGTCTACGGCGGGTACCAGACTACACCCCTGGTATGAAGGTTTACTTTACACCAACTTAATTTAATAATAGTAATAAAATTAAAAAAAAAAAAAAAAAAAAAAAAAAAAAAAAAAATATATATATATATATATATATAATATATATATATATATATATATATATGTATGTATATATATATATATATATATGTATATATATATGTATATATATATGTATATATATATGTATATATATATATATATATTTATTTATATATATATATATATATATATATATAGCCGCCGCTGTAGCCTAGTGGTTAGGGCGTTGGACTTGTAATCTAAAGGTTGCGGGTTCGATCCCAACTTTCGGCTATGGCGTTGTGCCCTTGGAAAAGGCACTTTACGGCTATTTTCTCACCCCACCCAGGTGTAAAAGGGGTACCAACCTTGTGTTGGGGGTTAACCCTGCGATAGACTGGCGTCCTATCCAGGGGGGAGTCTATGACTCTCAGTCGCTTAACGCCACAGAAACCGGGATAAGCACCGGCCTGATGAGCCTTCGGCTCGGGACAGACTTTAACTAACTTTTTATATATATATATATATATATATATATATATATATATATATATATATATATATATATATATATATATATATATATATATATATATATGTGACGCTCCACCACGAAATGAGTCGCTTAGCACATTACCCAATTTTGCGTTAGTAGCCATTAAAGGCAGGTGGGGGTCAAGTTTTGAATTTTTATATTTTGATTGTTTATAAAACTATAGCCATTATTCTTCCTTGAGGTGAAATATCAAAGCATGATTTTGTTTCTTTTTACCTTTAAACGTGTTTTTAAAATAGCAAAGCCCTCATTCTGGCCACCTATTAGGATGCTTAACTTGTCAATTTCTCAGTTTGTCATATCCTGCAGTCTATCATTTTAAGTTGTAATAGCTTTTGATAGAATTGTTTGATTTTCAATCTGTTTTTTTGTATTGTACAGCCATTTTATTGCAGATTAATAACATGTCAGTAACTGAAATTGACCTTTGGTGCTAAGTAAATCCTTATGTGGTGGAGTGTCACATATATATATACTCAAAAAAAAATTTAAAACAAAAAAAAAAAGAAGAAAAATTGTTACAAAGCTTAACATTCAATGGATGCACCCCTGCACCCCCATCATACGAGGATGTTTACTCAGTGTACCATCTGAAAATAAAATTTGGGCTTGACTTGACTTGAAGGTTTACGCCTATTTATGTTTGTTTATTTATTTATTTATTTTTAATCTATTTTATTATATCGAGGGTGATGGAATAAGCACTCATGTGGGGTTTTTTTTTACAGCCAGTCCCCCGTGTGAATGCAGTTTTGTAAATGTTGTCATCTGTTCCTACTGGCACACAACAGCCTGCTCATACAAAAATGTAGTTGTGCAGTGTGCAGAATACTGTAGTGTAGCTGTGTGCAGAATTCTGAAGTGTAGTTGTGTGCAGAATTCTGAAGAGTAGTTGTGTGCAGAATTCTGTAGTGTAGTTGTGCAGTGTGCAGAATACTGTAGTGTAGTTGTGTGCAGAATACTGTAGTGTAGTTGTGTTCAGAATACTGTAGTGTAGGTGCGTGCAGAATTCTGTAGTGTAGTTATGTGCAGAATACTGTAGTGTAGTCATGTACAGAAGTATGCAAAGAGGGAGTGGGTGTGTCATTTGCTTGTTTGATGATAGCCTAATGGTCAGAACATTGCGCTCGCAATTTGACGACCCGAGTTCGACTCCCGTTCAAGGGTATTTTTCCTCTGGAGTTAACATCAGTGCTGATTCCACTCTCCCCAAAAGTCTTTTGGATGAGACTGTAAACCGAGGCTCCGTGTGCGAATGCACACAGAACATCTTGCATACAGTGATACACGTTAAATCCTGTTCCGCTTTTCGTAAGAGTAGGTCATTGTGTGCCGGTGGGAATAGATGACAATATTTACATAACTGCATATACTCAGGGACTGAATGAAAAAAAGCACATGAATGCTTATTCCGTTATCCTCGATATAAAAGAATAAATAAATAAATAAATAAATAAATAAATAAATAAATAAATAAATAAAACAGTGGCAAAGCTGAACTCTTCAGGATGAATGAATGTGTTAACATGCAGGGACTGCTGCTTTGCTTGCATTCGCCTCTTTGCTTCCTCTGCCTCGTGGCTGTGTGCAGACCTATCTATACCTTACCGCTGTGTTGTCCATCTTGCCCTGAGTGTGCTGCAAAAGTTAGCACTGAAAGCATCAAGGAGCGTAGTTCTGTTGCCTCTGAAATCAGTAAGAGATATAGAGAAGTCTTGAAGATCTATGAAAGGTAAAGGTAAAGGTGTCCCGTAACCTAGGCGGTCGTAGCGGAGCGAGGCATCAGAGACCTCAGCTTCTCTAGGGGCCAGCATATTGAGGGCAGCTCCCATCTCGTCTCCCTCGCTGCTTTACCCTTCCTGACCCTGAAGATCTATGCCAAAACTAAAAAGGCTAGGGAGACTGTTGCGTGTGAGAGATGGCAAACATGCTTGGTGCTATAAGCCTGGCTTCGGATAATGTGATGTGATGTTAAGCAGAGCAGTACCCAGAGATGATCAGATTAAACCTTGTAGCCAGAAGCCAAAGCTCTGTTATTTACATTATTTGACAGAGAGGTTTTGCCCAAATCAGTTTTCTGTTTAACAGTCTGTTATAAATATGTGTATGCATTATCACATTCTCTTTGGGGTTTTTTTTTTTTTTTTTTTTTTCAGAAACTCAAACCCCATAGGAAAATGTTTGAAGTTTCCAGAATTTTGCAAAGAAAAGTTAATGAGGCCAAAATTATTTGTGAAAATATTACAGGGGAAAAAGATCAAACATAACCAAGTCTTGCTTGCTTGCTTTGTGAAAAGTAGTTGGCAAAATATCTCTGACTTTACTAGTAGAGATTGCTTCTGCACTTGCATTACCTAAGAAACTAGTAGTTTGCACTACACAGCAGAGGCTGAAGAGTTTAGTCTAGAACGTGTTCTCTGTATCTTGCTTAATGAGAGGTTGATGCTCACGATGACTGCTTTGGACTGTAAACTTTTGGTGGTGGTTTTTATTCGCATCGTCTTGTGTTGTTCTGTTTTGTTTTTTTCAGGCGTATGGAAATGCCAACACGGTTCCTGGCATGGCTCAGCGTCAAAAAATGTGGATCCTTTTTCTGTGCATCTTCTTTGTCTTTATCACCGTCATGGTGATAGTCATATCCACTTCAGTGGGTTTTAGTTAATGAGGATCATGGTTTGCTGGGGAATACTCCGAATGATGGCAGTATCAAAGAGTTGTGTCCAAGAAAACAAAAATACAAGACCCCCCCCCCCCCCCCCCCCCCCCGCCCCTGCCCCCACCAACAAAACAACAACCTCCCCCCCCCCCCCCCCCTCCCCCAACAACTTGGATCATGCTTTGTTAATATGGTGATCTGAAGGAGAGCTGTGTAAGATAATTGTAAACTATATTGTACATTCATGTAAACTATATTGTACATAAGTGTAAACTATATTGTACATAAGTGTAAACTATTCATAATGTAAGACGACGTCAGTGAAAACGTGTGCAGCAGTTTACCTTGAAGTGATATTGCTTTTTGTGTTTTTGCCAAACAGAATGCATAGGTGATGCGGTGTTAAACTCTTTCCCTCCCCTCGCTTTTGCTTCTAGTGCCTTTCGTTTGCCTTCATCTACTGCATTGTTCAGCTGTGAATTTGGGTTTGCATTTGTAGGCTGCCAGGCAGATAGTGCAGAGGGTGGCTGTATTTTCGGACAGAACATGGTGTTCTGTATTGTAGCATCATTATGATTATTGCAGTGTAGTAGCATCATTAGGATTATTGCAGTATAGTAGCATCATTATGATTATTGCAGTAATAGTAGCATATCGTTATAGATTATATTGCAGTTGTGTCATATTAGTAGAGTAGTCATCATTAGGATTATTGCAGTATGTGATATTAGGATTATGCAGTATCGTAGATCATTAGGATTATTGCAGTATGTAGCATCATTAGGTTATTGCAGTATCGTAGCATCTTAGGATTATTGCAGTATAGTAGCATTAGGATCCACCCCAGGATTATCAGCCGATCGTAGCATCATTAGGATTATTGCAGTGGTAGATCATGGATTATTGCAGTCGTAGCATCTTGGATTATGCGTATGTAGATCATTAGATTATTGCAGTATCGTAGCTCATTAGGATTATTGCAGTATGTTAGCATATGATTTCATCGTAGCTGGATTATTGCAGTAGTACTCGTATGGTATCGCATCATTAGGATTATTGGTTCTATTAGTATTTCGATTAGCATCTATTATGCGTATTATATGCATCATTAGTATTCTATGTAGCTCTAGTTATCAGTTGTATTGTCTTTTATTGTCCACCTTGCGGGCTGGAGAATGTCTGTGACTGTTGTTGATAGTTTTTATCTATTTATTTATTTATTTATTTATTTTTATTTATTTATTTCTGTGTTCAATTATTTTTTATTTCATTCCTTGTTCGATTCTGATACCACCTCCCCCCCCCCCTTTTAACCCCCTCCCCAACCATATGTGTGTGTGTGTGTGTGTGTGTGTGTGTGTGTGTGTGTGTGTGTGTGTGTGTGGTGTTTTTAAGTATTTATTTTATTTTATTCTTTTATATTGAGGATAATGTGTGTGTGTGTGTGTGTGTGTGTGTGTGTGTGTGTGTGTGTGTGTGTGTGTGTGGTGTGTGTGTGTGTGTGTGTGTGTGCGTGCGTGCGTGTGTGCGTGCGCGCGCAGGCAGGTGAGTGTGTTTTCATTTGTTCATGTGTGTGTGTGTCTTTGATTTTACATCTGTTCACTTAAAGTGATATTAGATGATGGGGGGGGGGGGCATAATGAGATGAGGGCTTAAAGAAAAAGAGATGCGTATTGGTAATTATGTGCATAAAAAAAAAACTGATCACAAACTATATAAACAGAATGTTGCAAAACATGGCATAAGAAATGCAAATAATAACAAAAACATCGAACAATGGAAAACTAATCGAAAACTGTAAAGTGAACAATTGCGAACTACATGTAAAGGCTGCTGTGAATAAAGCAAAAAGTACATTGCAACAGTAACAGTGTTATAATTTCATGGTCATACTTTACCAAAAAGAGAATACTGGGGATCGCATCAGAGACAATGCTATCAGTCAGTATCTCACACAATAACTTTGGATTGATGAACACTTCTTGCAGAGACTTATCTTGAAATGCAGGTAGGAACTTTTTTAAACCTTGACATTGTTACAAAACATGAACTTTGGAAAGTTTTTGACCACATATACATTGTATAATTTTGGCAAATTTTGCTTGAAATGCATTTAATTTCAGTCTGTTGATTACAGAAACAATATTTCTTGTTCTGGATTTTCGAAAGCCGTACTGAGCACAAAGGATGTTTTCAATATCCAGAACTGAACAAGTATGCTGGGGACAGCCAGCCTCTTCATGTTTCTTTTTTTACATGTTTCCGGCAAACATTTTGAAGCAAAGCATAACTCTCATGAAGAGAAAGAGGAATATCTAAAACATTAGAACAGATAGAATGTTTTGCTGCCTTTTTAGCTGCTTTGTCAACCTTTTCATTGAAATAAAGACCACAGTGAGATGGAACCCAGCAGAAAGTGACATTCAAGCCGCTCAGAATTAGAAAATACACCCCCCAAAAATTGTAGTAATAAGATTCTGCCTAACCGTTGATGTTGAGTTACTAAGACACTGTAATGCAAATTTAGAATCAACGCTGAACAAAATCTGCAAAACAGTATTTGGAAAATCAAGCGAAAGTACAAAGCCATCAAAATAGCAGTAAAGATGGAATGATTTTTGCCGATATGATAGGACTTTTCAACCTTTAAAGCTGGAATGATAAATGCTTCCCCTGCTTCTTTATTTTCAAGAAGGGACCTATCACTGTATATCTTAAGATGAGAAGGGTATGTTCTTCTAGGTGCACATTTGTGTAAGAGCCAAGAAGAGGCCCCTGTTTTCTTGTTTTTTTAAATGAGAGATGGTCGATATCAAAGTATGCTTTCTGAAGTTCCCATTTTGGAACAGACGTTAAAAGAGGGGTGGATTTTTGCCAATCTTTAGGGGTGTGTGTGTGTGTGTGTGTGTGTGTGTGTGTGTGTGTGTGTGTGTGTGTGTGTGGTGTGTGTGTGTGAGTGTGTGTGTGAGTGTGTGTGTGTGTGTGTGTGTGTGTGTGTGTGTGTGTGTGTGTGTGTGTGTGTGTGTGTTTGCTTGCTTTACAAGATTCAGTGCTGTATAGATTCAATATGTCATTATCATCATCATTATTATTAATGTTCTTCTTTGTCTTCTTTTCACATCCTTACTCAAAACATTTGATCGTGGCTTTGTACTGAACAGTGCTTCCTGCTCTTGCATTACCACATGTTTGTTATTTCTGCTCACATTGTTTCATTGTTCTGGGTTTTTTATCTTTCTTTTTTTTTCTTTTTTCAGGCAATTGGGAATGCCAGCCAGTGTGCTAACAGTAATCGCAATGGCAAACTGATTTTCGTGTTCATCGTAGTTATTCTTGTTGTCATTGTCATAATCGTTGGAATTACCAGTTCTTACTGAAGTTCAAGGTCATATTTTAGTTGTGGGTGCTGAAAATATTTTTTAAAACCCCCAAAAAACCAAGCGTTATGTAAACTACATATCTTTATTTATTTTATTTTTACAAAATCCTAAGCAAGGGGGTGGGATAGCTCAGTGGTCAGAGCACTCGCTTTCCCCAAGTCAAGTTAAGCAGCGTCGAGCATGGTTACCAGTTGGATGGGTGATCGTTTGCATGCCTTGGCTTCAGTACAGTCCCCCCAGTTAATCCAACTGTAAATGGGTACCTGCCCTCTTTAATGTCAGGGAAGGTAAAGCAGCGAGGGAGAGGAGATGGGCGCCGCCCTCAATATGCTGGCCCCTAGTGAAACTGAGGTCTGTGATGCCTCGCTCCCCTACGATTAAATAATTACCACCCCCCTTCCCCGAATCCCAAACCAGGATTTGCCAGCATTTACACACAGTAGTTTTCCATCACGCATTGACCTTCACCGATCGCTACCACATGCTGAAGCTCTATCAGGCCAGAGGCACAGAGCCTGCTGTGAGAGTCTGGAAGTAATTATAGCTGCTGGTATTACTTAGAAGGAGGAAAAGGTGAGCGAGCATGTGTGCCTGACCTGATTTTGTGATGGAAAGCGAAATCTAGGGGCAATTTGTGTTCAGAGAAGCCGAATGGAAGAGGGTTAACATCTTGGAATAGTGAACACAGCACTTCCAACGTGGATTGTTACTTTGTCTGTATTGATCGTTAATACACATTCATGCTTTTGTTTTGCCTTGCTTCGTTTTGTTTTTTTTTCCTCATTTTTCATATATGTGTTCATTGTAATGTCGTTTTAGTAATACTTTGTCTTCATCTGTGATATAGTTTGTAAATACACTGAATGAGATTAATTAGGTCCAGGTGTCCCATAACCTATGTGGCCTTTGGAAAGCTTAAATAATGGGATTAATACTAATGCTTGATTTGAGAGTAATACCAAAGGCAATGCATTCTTTTGCTGACAGCTTGCCCTTATTTGGTTACCAGAAAAACTGTTCTATAATTTTTTTTTTTTTTAAGTGTTGTGTGTTCTGTGTTGAGACTGAGTGAAAATAACAATAAGACTTGTGGAGATGAAATCTTTTTCTGTTTTTACAACGGGCAGATTTGATTCGTGTGATTGTGACATTTTTTTTTTTTTTTTATATCGATCTGTTTGATTATGACATTTCGATTGATCTGTTTGGTTGTCAAATTTAATCTGTTGAATAGTCTCGGTAGAATTTTTTTTCTGTCCAAAACTGATTGTGATGACAATGTTAATAGTGTTTTCTTGGGTTTTTTGTTGAGAATTTTGTTGGCCCTGTTGTTGGCCCAGTTGCTCAAAGAAAATCAGCCGTAGGCAGAGGTGGTCAGGGTTTTATTTTTTCTTGCTGCATCGTCCACATTGAAGTCTTGGGCAAGCTTGAATCAGGAAATAAAGTTTTTTAAAGAACAATTTTTTTGTGTTAATTTACATGTGAGGTTTTATTGGTTTGTGGCTGCACCACTGTGGACATTGTGGGAGACTGCACTTTGGTGTGGCCAGATTGACAAGAGTTAAAAGGTACCTGCATGGGAGTTTTGGTTTGCTTTTTCTTTCTTTTTTTTATGACAAAGCTCTGGAAATATTGGCTACCTGCAGAAGTGGACGGTTTCAGCTTTTGACGATTTTTTTTTTTTTTTTTTTTTTTGTGACTGACAGCGGCTTCATTGTGAAAGTTGAGAGTCATGGCTTCATGGGTTTTTAAAAATTTATTGATTTATTAAATTAAATTAAATTAATTTATTTTTAAATTTTATTTATTCATTTATATTTTATTTTTATTTTTAATTAATTTATTTTTATTTTATTCTTTTATATCGAGGGTAATTGGATAAGCACTCATGTGCTTTTTTTTCATTCAGTCTGGGGTAAAGTGGTAAGTCTGTCAAAAGCTCTTGTTGAAGACCTGAGTGGGTAATAGTGTCGAAACTGAGTGAAAATAACAATAGGACTTTGTGGATATGAAATCTTTTTCTGGTTTTTACATCGGGCAGATTTGATACGTGTGATCGTGACTTTTTTTTTCATAATTATTAATCTGTTTGAATATAACATTTTTTATCTGTTGATTGTCAAATTCAATCTGTTGAAAAGTTTCAGGTAGAATTTTTTTCTTTCTGTTCAAAACTGATTGTGATGACAATATCAATAGTGTTTCTTGGTTTTTTTGTTGAGCATTTTGTCGGCCCTGCTGTTGTCCAAATGAGTAGGAGTGTGTTTCACCTGGAGAGGAGCCGCCGCTGTAGCCTAGTGGTCAGGGCGTTGGACTCGTAATCTAAAGGTTGCGGGTTCGATCCCAGCTTTCGGCTATGGCATTGTGCCCTTGGAAAAGGCACTTTACGGCTATTTTCTCACCCCACCCAGGTGTAAAAGGGGTACCAACCTTATGTTAGGGGTTAACCCTACGATAGACTGGCGTCCTATCCAGGGCGGAGTCTATGACTCTCAGTCGCTTAACGCCACAGAAACCGGGATAAGCACTGGCCTGATGAGCCTTAGGCTGGGGACAGACTTTAACTTAACTCACCTGGAGAGGGGGGGCTGTGTCAGTGCCAGGGTCAGGGCTTTGTCCAGGACACACGGCCTGCACAGTCGTGACTCCTCAAGGAGTGCAGTGAGAAGTCAGGTGGAGACACTTAACTGTCGTGACAGCCTGTGTATTCTTGTTCTGTCGTTGTTGTCGTCGTTGTTGTTTTTGTTCCTCGGCCAGAGCTCTGAGGTTCATCAGCTGGTGAAGTTTTGTGGATGCGACTGTTTTCCCATCATTAGGAGGAGGTCACAAGTGTGGTCCAGACATTAGCTCAGTGGCCACAGGGGGACAGCATAGCTCAGTGGCCACAGGGGGACAGCATAGCTCAGTGGCCACAGGGGACAGCATAGCTCAGTGGCCACAGGGGACAGGCATAGCTCAGTGGCCACAGGGGGACAGGACAGCTCAGCTGGTCACAGCACTCCTCTCCCCAAACTACGGTAAACAGCATCGAGTGTGGTTACCAATTGTACGGTGACCGTTTGCGTGCCTTGGCTTCGGTACATTTCCCCAGTTCCAAATTTTTTTTTTTTTTATTAAAAAAACAAACAAAAAAAACATTTCCCAAGTTCACCCAGCTGTCAATGGGTACCCACCCTCTTTAGGTCAAGGAAGGTAAAGCAGCGAGGGAGAGGAGATGGGCCCCCCCTGAAAATGCCGGCCCCTAGACAAGCTGAGGTCTCTGACACCTTGCTTCCCAAAAAACCTGCATAGGTTATGGGACACCTTTACCTTACCTTTAGGTAGCCACATTCCGGCAGAGTTGGCACTGATGTGAAGTCCCAGGTAAAAATCCCCATGAACTTGTGCCGTGATGGGGGCTGCGAACAATGGCTGTCAGATACGGGTCACAAGGCTCTAACCACAAGGCTATCCTCTCCACCACCATCCTTCCACCCCCCCCCCCTCTCCCACCACCCCTGCTATGTATTTTGAAATGTGTGTTTACTTTATCATAATGATTATATTGACTGCTGAACGTTTTTATGATCTTGATGTTATGCTGTACGTTACGCATAATATCATGTGTACATTATATATAGGACATGTATCTAGATCAACCATGTTTTCTTTTTTTTATAAAAAACAACAAAAAAGCCCTGCTGCCTTTTTAAATTTTTAAAATTTTTGTGTTTGTTTGTTTTTGTTTTTGTTTTTATTAGTATTTTTTTTTAATTAAAAAACCACCAAAAAATGCTGCCTTACTTCTGCCTTTTTTTTTCTTCTGGCCTTTCTGTCCACTGACATGCTTTTACTGGTGGTGGTGTTGTGTGTTCCTCAGCTTAACACTCTGGGGGAGTCACCCAAAACTACACTCTGTCTCACTCATCCTACATGGAAATCACTGTGAGACTGTAAGTACACACTGTGTGCGAACACATGCAGAACATCTTGCATACACTTTTAGTAAATCCTGTTCCGTTTTTTGTAAGAGTAGGCCATTGTATGCCTGTGGGAACAAATGACAAGATTAACAAAACTGCATACACACGGGCGACTGGATTTTTAAAAAAAGCACACGAGTGATTATTCCATTGTCCTCGATATAAAAGAATTAAAAATAGAAAATTTGTTTGTATGACTGTTTTCAAGTACCTTGCCACATAGGCAGCCATACTTTGACTTCAGAAGATTTTTTTTTCTCTTGTAAAGGAGGAGAGTACAGGTTGTTTTTGCTGGGAGCGTTGTCATGGCTCAAGGTTTATAAACTCAACACAACACCCCAAAGCATAAAGCTCAACATGTTGACTCAGCCCCTGACACTTCGCTAACACCAATAACTGAGAAAGCTTTTGGTCTGGGCCAGCTTTCAAATGTCATGCACTGTTTTGTATTCATGTTATCTTTAGAAACCCATTCTCGTAACAAGGAGAGAGATTTCGTGTGAGGGCAGGTGTGTTTTTTTTTTTTTATCTATCAGAAAATATTCTTTGATACATTTTTGATTCACTGGCATGTGGTAATTTGTGAGGAAATCCTAGCAGAAGTTAAACTTTTTTTTTTTTTTTTATTATTATTATTATTGTTATGTGGTTGTGTCAGTGTTTTGAACTGGCAGCGTTAAGGGTTTATAAACATCGGGCATTGATTTTGGGTTCCTGATTTTTATGCATACCTGTTTACTTATAACGTGGTACTGCCATTTTTTTTTTATGGCCCTATTTTTATTGGTCAGTGCGTGATGCACCATTGTGGATTCCTGAAGCATAAGGTTTATGAGATGTCTGTTATTATCATGTTTTTTTATGACAACAGTCTGTTATTATCCTGTTTTTTATGACAACATTTGTATGGATGCTTTGTTGGTCATTTAGGTCTGTGGTGATCAGCTAAGAGTAATTTGTTGTCTGTAACTGTTATTTATTTTATAGCAACATTTTTGTTGGTTTTTTTTTTTTTTTTTTTGCATCATGTATCTTTCAGATTCTGTATCATAGTAAGGCTCAAAGTGTACTTTTTGTAGGTGACTGTTCTCATTTATTACAACTTTTTTTTTCTTTTTTTTTTAAAGATTGTGCACCAGTCTGGATCCCTGACTATCAATTCAAACGCGAACTAAGTTTTCTGTTAGTTTTATATTTTATTACTGTATTTCTTTTTTTTTTTTTTTGGGCATCATGCTTTTTAAAAATATTTTATTCCTCATCATCCGACAATCATGAATTAAGATTCCATCAAAGTTTTGTTTGTTGTTGTAATTTATTTTTTATTCTACCTCAAAGGTTTTTGTTGATTAGCCTTATTGCTGTTGTATTTCAAAACAACATTGTGGCCAGTATGCCACTGAAAGAGCACTTCAAGCACAAGGTAGCCAGCCACCACGTTCCGATGTTTGTGACTAAAATCAGGTGCCTGTTAATCATAACACGTATTGCTCTTATTATTTGGGAGGAGACCAAGGTCATATTGAAAACATATCACAGAGAAATCCCTAACTATTGATAGAGGTAATCTAGCTAGGAAAGAAACTCACTGATATATATATATATATATATATATATATATATATATATATATATATATATATATATATATATATATATTGAGAGAGAGAGAGAGAGAGAGAGAGAGAGAGAGAGAGAGAGAGAGAGAGAGAGAGAAGAAAAACAAACTAGAAGCAAACACTGATATATATAATATATATATATATATTATATAAATAATAGAGAAAATTTATAAATTGAGAGAGAGAGAGAGAGAGAGAGAGAGAGAGAGAGAGAGAGAGAGAGAGAGAGAGAAAGAAAAACAAACCAGAAGCAAACACTTGGTAAACTTTTTCCCCAAATTTTCGAGGCAGCAACGTCTTCCTCAGGGGGTCTTTACTAGAATGATAACGTATTAAAACATTGACCACATAGCAGTGAACAGAATGTCATTGGAATTACTTAAAACAATAAATAATTTAAAACATTCATGAACTTTACTGATTTCCTAGGTAAAAGTGTGACCAGATTTATCCTGTGAATATATTATAAAAGGGGGATAAGTAGACAAAATCAAAAGCAAATAATTTAAAAAAAAACAATAGAAATAATATTAATATATATATATATATATATATATATATATATAATATATATATAATATATATATATATATATATATATATATATATATATAAATAAATATATGGCTTCCTTTAGATTGGCTGGTTCCAGAATGAGTGTGTGAGAAATTCACCAGGGCAAAGGAGTTAGTGTGAGAGGTGGTGATCAGTTTTTTTTTTTATTGTTTTTTTTTTTTTACAAAATGGCATATATATGCTGACTTTTTTGCTATGCCATGACTGTGTGCTTTTCTCCAATAGAAATGGCTGCTGTTTTTGTGAACAGTTTGCTTCCTTTAAAAACTGGGGTTGTTGTAATTAGCTAGTTAGGTGCCATGAATGAAAATATGTCTTCTGTGGAAGCTGGTGTTTTTCTGTTAAAAAAAAAGGACATGAAGTCCTCACTCTTTTAGGTCTGAACTGTTGAGAGAGGGACAGACAGCCTGGACTCCTGGACCTTGTGGTCAGGGGGAAGCCGATCCCTAACGATCGTCGTCTGCCACTTGAAACGTAGGTCTGAATGAAGCTGCTTGTGGTGTCAGTTCCACCTGACCATTGGCAATTAGTCCTGTTCTTCACTGATAACAGTGGGATGTCAGTTCATTGGCAATAAGTCATGTTATCACTGATAACATGTGATGTTAGTTACATCTCACCATTAGCAATTAGTCCTGTTCTCACTTAAAACAGTGTGATGTTAGTTACATCTCACCATTAGCAATTAGTTCCATCTGACCATTGGCAATTAGTCCTGTTCTCACTGATAACAGTTTGAATTATATTGAGTCTTTGATAAGTCATTTTCACAATGATTGAGAAATTGGTACCTGCACTTGTTTTTCCTCCTCCACTACTTTTTCCTCAGTGATAACAGTGTGATGATAGTTCCACCTGACCATTGCAATAAGTCCTTGTTCTCACTGATAACAGTATGATGTCAGTTCATTGGCAATTAGTGATGTTCTTATTGATAATAGTGTGATGTCAGTTCATTGGCAATTAGTGATGTTCTTATTGATAACAGTGTGATGTTAGTTCATTGGCAATTAGTGATGTTCTTATTGATAACAGTGTGATGTTAGGTCCATCTGACCATTGGCAATAAGTCCTGTTATCACTGATAACAGTGTGATGTTAGTTCATTGGCAATAAGTCCTGTTCTCACTGATAACAGTGTGATGTTAGTTCATTGGCAATAAGTCCTGTTCTCACTGATAACAGTGTGATGTTAGTTCATTGGCAATAAGTCCTGTTCTCACTGATAACAGTGTGATGTTAGTTCATTGGCAATAAGTCCTGTTCTCACTGATAACAGTGTGATGTTAGTTCATTGGCAATTAGTCATGTTCTCACTGATAACAGTGTGATGTTAGTTCATTGGCAATAAGTCCTGTTCTCACTGATAACAGTGTGATGTTAGTTCATTGGCAATAAGTCCTGTTCTCACTGATAACAGTGTGATGTTAGTTCATTGGCAATAAGTCCTGTTCTCACTGATAACAGTGTGATTTCCAATGTACAGCTGACCTCCTCAGGGCAATCAGCTCTCAGGGTGAAGAGCACTGCTGTGTTGCAGGCATGATCGATCATGTGTGCTGCTTTGTGCATGTGTTTGAAGCCTGGGAACCTTGCATGTTGGCTTAAAGGGCGAGTTTGATATTTTAACCCTCTTAGTCCTGAACCAGGATTTGCCAGGATTGAATAATTGTCTCCCCTGAATCCTGAACCAGGATTTACACACAGTAGATTTCCATCACGATGTGACCATCACTAATTGCTACCACATGTCAAAGCTCTATCAGGCTAGAGGTACAAAATCCTGCTGAGAGTCTGGAAGTAATTATAGCTGCTGGTAGGCTATGTACTTAGAAGGAGGAAAAGGCGAATGAGCATGTGTGCTTGACCTGATTTTGTGATGGAATGTGAAATCTAGGGGCAGTTTGTGTTCAGAGAATCCAAATGCAAGAGGGTTAACTAACTACAGTGTAGACTGAAGTCAGTTTGTCTCTGTGTATTGGAGACTGAATCTCCTGCAGGCAAAATGTGTAGAATAGCGATATAGGCCTTTAGTAGAAGCAGATAGTGGGTTTCTAGAAGTGTAAAATCTGTGATATTCATGACGAACAAGGTGGGGGCAACAAGGGGAGGGGGCTGCTGGATGGAAAGAATGTACCCAGCATGCTTCTTGCTGTCTGCATAGGGATGGGCTCCACCATTTTTCAGCTTGCCCGCCACATAGTGTCTGAAGAACTGTGTGCAGCCGCGTCTTGTCCAGGCCTGACTACTTTTCCCTCGAGGTCTAGGAGAAGTTGGGACCAGTAAGGCAGTTAGCTTAGGTGTTATATTTCATGTATATTACATGTTTTTTCCAATGTATTTCATGGTGCTGCTGTGTATAGTCTTTCTTCTTCTTCTTCTTCTTCGATATTTGTTCTGTTTTTTGGTTTTAATTTAGGAGGGTTTAAAAAATTTTTTTTTTTTGGCTCAAAAACCATGCACCATTAAATACCTTCATAATAATGTACGGTTATGGTCTAAAGCTCATTGACTGACTGACAGTATGTCTGTGAGTCCAGGTGAGGAAAAAAAACAAATCCCAAAATGTCTGGTAATTTGTTAATAAAGAAGAATTGTGGAGCATATTCCTGAAAAAATGTCCTAATGCCCGGTGATACAACGTCAAGGGAAAGAACTGGCCGGAGGTAGGAGAATTAAGGAGGATTGTGGGTGAACAATGGAGGAATGATGACTCAGGGCCAGCCACTGCTGTGTGTTAATAGTATCACTATGATAGAGCAGCCATGTTTTTTTTCATGTTATGTTTTCAATAGTTAGGTTCATTCTACTTTTTTGGTCTTTCTCAAATGGGCTGATTTTGTAACTAATATTCAATGAATATTTCATTAAAGTGATCTAGTTTGATAAGCAGTGTATTTTGTGTGTTTGTGTTTGAGAGTGTGTGTGTGTGTGTGTGTGTGTGTGTGTGTGTTTGTGTTTGTGAGTGTGTGTGTGTGTGTGTGTGTGTGTGTGTGTGTGTGTGTGTGTAACTGGCACACAAAAATTTTCAAAATAAATGACTTACAGGTTATTTAAACCATATACAGACACAGACGTGGACACAGATGCACACACACACACACACACACACACACACACACACACATATGAATGCACAGGCACACACACACACAACACAACATTCACACACATGGATGTATACACACACACACACACACACACACACACACACACTCATATGGATGCACACACACACATCACATGGATGCACACACAAACATACCTAGATTTTTTGGGTTTATGTTTTCTGTTGGTGGTAGTTCATATGGGAATGGGATAGCTCAGTGGTCAGAGCACCCCAGCCAGGGTTAAGCAGCATCGAGCATGGTTACCAAGTGGATGGGTGACTGCGCCTTGGCTTCAGTACAGTTTCCCAGTTCACCCAGCTGTCAATGGGTACCTGCCCTCTTTAGGGTCAGGGAAGGTAAAGCAGCGAGGGAGAGAGATGGGTGCCGCCCTCAATATGCTGGCCCCTAGAGAAGCTGAGGTCTCTCTGATGCCTTGCTCCCCTACGACCACCTAGGTTAAGGGACACTTTTACCTTACCTTTTAGTTTGATAGATTTGATTTGATTTATTCTTTTTATATTGAGGATAATGGAATAAGCACTCTTGTGCTTTTTTGCATCCAGTCCCCATGTGTATGCAGTTTTGTAAATGTCATCTGTTCCCACTGGCACACGATGGCCTACTCTTACGAAAAGCGGAACAGGATTTAACGTGTGCGCAAGATGTTCTGCATGCATTCACACACGGGGCCTGGGTTTAAAGTCTCATCCGAAAGACTTTTGGGGAGAGTGGAGTCAGCACTGATGTTAACTCCAGGAGAAAAATCTCCTCGACCGGAATCGAACCCAGGTCGTCAAGTTGCCAGCGCAATGTTCTGACCACTAGGCTCTCCGTCCCCCTTATATCATCATCATACCTAGTGGTCAGAACATTGCGCTGGCAATTTGAAGACCCGGGTTCGAGTCCGGTCGAGGAAATTTTCTTCCTGGAGTTAACATCAGTGCTGACTCCATTCTCCCCAAAAGTCCTTCGGATGAGACTTTAAACCGAGGCCCCGTGTGCGAACGCGCGCAGAACATCTTGCGCACACGTTAAATCCTGTTCCGCTTTTCGTAAGAGTAGGCCATCGTGTGCCGGTGGGAACAGATGACATGATTTACAAAACTGCATACACACAGGGACCGGATGAAAAAAAGCATATGATTGCTTATTCTGTTATCCTCGATATAAAAGAATAAATAAATAAATAAATTTAAAAAAATAAATCATCAAGAACATGCAGTCACTGTTTTTCTTCTCCTGTGTGCACAGGCTTCTAGTCCTTGCAAGGGCACATATATACATCGATAATACAACTTTTTGTTCGACACCATCTCCACCACCCCCCTCCCCCTTTACTGTACTTAGTCTTTTGAACAAGCCCTTAGCAGCACAAATTGGGCATGAGGTTTTTTTGTCATTTCTTTTCCACCTGCCAACATGAAGAAATAAATCATAGATTACTCCTGCATTGGTACTGTAACTTTTTTTTCTTTTTTTTTTAAAAGCTTTTTTTTTTTTTTTTTTCTCCAAATGGTATGAATCTGAATTCTGTGGAGTATAAATCTTGATTTAAAAAAAAAGAAAAAAATTCAGCAAGCTTTCATATTTGAAGTCTCAGAAAACTCGGCAAATCTTGTTATCATTCAGCACCATTTTGTTTGTGGTATGTATGTATGTATATATATATATATATATATATATATATATATATATATATATATATATTATATATAATTACGCACACACACACACACACACACACACACATATATAAATATAATTATTAACACACACACACACACACACACACATACATATATATATACCGTAAAATCCCTAGCATAAGCCCACCATCTAGCAAACGCCCACCCCCCACTTTGGGCCAAAAGTTGTGCACAGGGGTAACTACCTAGCAAACGTCCACCCTGCTTTTCTCAAAGAGACTATGCTCACTTTCACTAGGATTTGTGCAGACTGTTCTAAAAGTCATCTTTTCCCCCTTTCTTTCTTGAATCTCTCTGTGCCATTTTTGCAAAATGCCCAAGCGACAGTCTTACACTGTATCTTTCAAATTGGAAGCCCTCCAGTATCTGGATAACGAAGCAGGTGGGAATGTTTCGGAGTGTGCACGTGAATTTTCTGTGGAAAGGAAGAGGATCAGGGAATGGAGTGAAAACAGAGATAGACTTGAACAGCAGTACGGAAAAGACAAACAAAAACGAAAACTGTCGAAAGGACCAGCAGTTAGATCTGAACATGTCGACCAAGGTGTGCTGCATTATCTGGAAGGTGAAAGATCTGAAGGCAGGGTATTGGGAAACAAGGACCTACAATGGAAAGCGATGCAACTCGTTGGCCTTCTTTGCCTCAAAATCCCTTTTTTTCTATTTTCCTTCACTTCTACTCACACGACCTAACTTACATGCTTTCAGGATTTGTATTCACTCAATTACACGGTTGAGCACAAAAAGATTTTGTGCAAAGGGGTCTATCCCTAGCAAACGCCCACCCCCCAATTTTGCCCTAAATCAGTGCACAGGGGGGGGGGGGCGTATGCTAGGGATTTTACGGTATATTAATATATATATATATATATATATATATATATATATAATATATATAATATATATATGTGTGTGTGTGTGTGTGTGTGTGTGTGTGTGTGTGTGTGTGTGTGTGTGTGTGAATTCAGAATGAAACAAACATATTCATCACTCAACACACGGTCATATTCTGAAAGAAATGAACCCCATAACTTCATTCTCTATGAGGATGCCAGGGGCCTGTCAGTATCAAAAGCATCCCCACCTTCTGGAAATTCTGTGCCAGGCATTCCCTCTTTTCTATCCCTCTCTTTGTTTCTGCCTTGTTCCTTTTCTTGTTGTCACCTCCTCCTTGTCTATTTTCTGCCTTCTTGGTCCATTCTCCTGCCTTTTTTCCAGAAAGACTTAAACGACAACAATTCTTTTCCATGCCGAAGTTGGATGCGCTGGGCCTGACTTGTCAGGTGCTGAATGGCAGCGCAACACATTTTCGCTCATATGATATGAGCGAAAATGTGTTGCGCTGCCATTTAGCACCTGATCAGTCAGGCCCAGCGCATCCAACTTCGGCATGGAATGTGACGCTCCACCACATAAAGAGTCGCATTGCACCAGAGTTCAATTTTTAGTTATTGGCTATACATTACCAAAAAGAGGCTGAAAATCAGACAATTCTATGAAAAGTTATTACGAGTTGAAATGATAGATAACAGGAAATGACAAAATGAGAAATGGACAAGTTTAGCATCGTAAAAAAAAAAATGGTCAGAATGAGGGCTTGGACAGTTTTAAAACACGTTTAAAAGCAAAAGGAAACAAAATTATGACTTGATATTTCGTTACAAGGAACAATAATGGCTATAGTTTTATAATCAATCAAAATCTCAAAATTACCAACTTGACCCCACCTGCCTTTAATGGCACCTAGCGGGAAAGTGGGTTATGTGCTCAGCGACTCATTTCGTGGTGGAGCGTCACATATGACAGACAATAATAGTTGCTGTCTGAGTGTTTGAGAATCAAAAAGAAAAGAACCACAGAACTCCCCCCCCCCCCCCCCAAAAAAAAAAAAAAAAAAAAAAAGAAAAAGAAAAAAAAAGGCACACATTTCAACACAGTTTTTACCACACCCAAAAAAAAGTATAAATAATGCAAGAAAAGTAAGTGTGTTTATCTTGATATTGATGGGCTCCCAGAGGACTTCCGACCATGAGGATGCGACAAAATGAGTCTGGGTATAACTGTGGCGGGGAGATGAAAATGAGTGGTGTGGGAACAGCAGGACAGAAATATCACTGAAGATGAGGCAGCAAAAATAAAATTTAAAAAAGAAAGAAAAAAAAGATGAGTGTATATCTGTCAACATTCAATCAAAAACATCCAACACCACAAAAGCCAGCCGTAACGACATTACTGAATGCATTAATATTTTATTTAATATTATTCAGTACAGACAGTACAGAGAACAGCAGCAATGTGATATGATAACTGATATACATTATCAATCCATCCAAGGTGTGTAAGTTAGGGCAGAGTTCAAAACATGCTTTACAATAATGACATATAGATATACAATCATTTTTTACAAGCCCAAAAACAACAAACAAACAAAAACAAAGAAAAAAAAAGATGGAAAAGTGGAGGTGTTGTCTGTTACAGTGTGTAAAGCTAAACTGACCTGATGTATGTATGCACATACATACATATGTCCACTGTGATAAGACCAGTGCTGGTTGAGTGAGAGAGCAAGGGCTGATTGTGTCGTCAGTGGGCTGATTTTGTTGTTTTACTCAGTGTGGGCTGATTTTGTTGATTTTTTTTTTTAAAGTGTGGGATGATTTTTTGTTTTCAGTGTGAGCTGATTTTGTTTTAAGTCTGGGCTGATTTGGTGTTAAATGGGCAATCAATCAATCAGTCCACCATAATCATCAGTTAAAGTTAAAGTCTGTCCCGAGCCTAAGGCTCATCAGGCCGGTGCTTATCCCGTTTCTGTGGCGCTAAGCGACTGAGAGTCATAGACTCCCCCCTGGATAGGACGCCAGTCTATCGCAGGGTTAACCCCCCAACACAAGGTTGGTACCCCTTTTACACCTGGGTGGGTGAGAAAATAGCCGTAAAGTGCCTTTTCCAAGGGCACAACGCCATAGCCGACAGCTGGGATCGAACCCGCAACCTTTAGATTACGAGTCCAACGCCCTAACCACTCGACTACCGCGGCGGCATAATCATCAGGCCTTAACATTAATCAATCCATCCACCAAAATTATCAGACCTTCAATCAATCAGTCAATCAATCAATCAACCATAATCATCAGGCCTTCACATCAATAAATCAATCAATCCACCATAATCATCAGACCTTCAATCAATCAATCACTCAATCAATCCACCATAATTATTAGACCTTCAATCAATCAATCTGCCATCATTATCAGACCCTCACATCAATCAATCCACCATAATCATCAGACCTTCAATCAATCAGTCAATCAATCAATCAATCAATCTGCCAGAATTATCAGACCCCCACATCAATCAATCAATCCACCATAATTATTAGACTTTCAATCAATCAATCAATTTGCCATCATTATCAGACCTTCGCACCAATCAATCAATCCACCATAATCATCAGGCCTTCACATCAATCAATCAATCAATCAATCCGCCATCATTATCAGACCCCCACATCAATCAATCAATCCACCATAATCATCCGGTTCTCGTTCAGATCGGCCCAGCAGAGAAACCTCACACACTACTCAATCAAATCCAACATCACTCAGTCAAGAGTGCTATATATATATATATATTTAGTGTGTCTCTTCCTTTTACCCAGTCCAGTTCCTGCTATAAATAGCACCAGCTGACCCCCATCTAGGCTGGGATGGGATGGGTTAATTAGCAGCTGAGAGGAGCTGAAAGTGGGGGACACTGACAGACAGCTGTGCTCAACCAGGACAGACCCTGAGAGTGTGCACAGTCACTCCAGCAGTTACTAAGTCACCTCTGTCAGGCAAACATGTATGCCAAAACACTGCCTGTCAAAATCAACCCTGCCATTTTTTTTTTCTTTAATTCTATCCCAGTGTGTGTGTGTGTGTGTGTGTGTGTGTGTGTGTAGTGTAGTGTGTAGTGTGTAGTGTGTGTGTGTGTGTGTGTGTGTGTGTGTGTGTGTGTGTGAGCGTGCATGCATATGTGTGTGTGTGTGTGTGTGTGTGTGTGTGTGCATGTGTGAGTGTGTGTTTGTTTTAATGCCTATCCACTAAAAAGTTATTCTAGACAGGACTCTGTGTGTGTGTGTGTGTGTGTGTGTGTGTGTGTGTGTGTGTGTGTGTGTGCGTGTGTGTGTCTGTGTGTGTGTGTGTGTGTGTGCGTGCATGCTTGCATGTGTGTGTGTGTGTGTGTGTGTGTGTGTGCGCGTGCATGTGCATGCGTGCGTGCGTGTGTTTCAAACTAGATATCTAAAATGAAGAAAAAAACAAACTAAATTCCAGGCGGACAGATCCAAACTACCATTTACAATACAGTGCGCAAGATTCCCTCAGCGCTTTGATAGAATGCAAAGCTGCAAGGATGTTGTCTGGTTGTGTTTTTTTTCAAAGAGACATTATGAAATATTACCCAGGGACTGAAACCATCAAGAAAATGCACAGGACATACCCACTGCCAGCACATCTTTCCTGGGGGGTAGGATGAGGGGGTGGAGGGGGGAGGGATGATGTTTTCTTCTGTGTTAGGTACAAAGAAAAAGATATGAATGGTTGGGGGTAAAGGGGGGGGGGGGGGGGGGGGGGCGCGGAGGTGGGGTGAAGGGGGGAATGATGGTGGGGGGAAGGGGGGGGGGGGGGGGGGGGGGGGGAATGATGTTTTTCTTCTGTGTTAGGTATGGAAAAAAGATATGGATGTTGGGGGGGGGGGGGGGGGCGATGTTTTTCTTCTGTCAGGTATAAAGAAAAAGATATGAATGTTGGAGGTAGGGGAGGGGGGGGGGAAACAATGTTTTTTCTTCTGTGTAAGGTATAAAGAAAAAAGATATGGATGGTTGGGGGTAAGGGGAGGGGGGGGGGACGATGTTTTTCTTCTGTGTTAGGTATGGAGAAAAGATATGGATGGTTGGGGGTGGGGGGTGGGGGTGGGGTGGGGACGATGTTTTTCTTCTGTGTCAGGTATGGAGTTAAAGATATGAGCTACTTGAAAACACAACAACATAAAAAAAACCTCTAAAAACTCTCCAGACAACTCTATGAGAGATTAAAACTATAAAACAAAAATAAGTAAGTGAAAATACAGGAACTACACAAACAGCTTACTCCTTGAATTGATCAATCAATCAATCAATCAATCACTCAATCAATCCACCAATTCTTCTCTATTCACCAGTCCTGATGCTTACAATGACCTCTCCCAGCAGCCATAGAGACTTGCCCTCATCAAGGCTGGCAGACATCTTGTTCGTAATTAAAGCTCAGACCAACATTTTTGGCATGAAAAAAAACCCCAACATTTTTGGTGTGAAAAAACTCCCCCCCCCCCCCCCCCCCCCCATAAAACCCTACATTTTTGGTGTGATTTATTAATTCTGTGGATGTGACATGTACCAACACTCAGAGGAGAAACCGTCAAAGTGAGTGTTAAGTAAGTCAGTGACTGTACAGGAGTCTACTTTCACTTCATGTTAAACTACCATCCCTCTACAGCAACAAGGACAGTCACTTCAATGAACTGATACAGATCTTCACATTGCCATCTCAAGAGTTTTTTTTTTTTCTCAAAACTTAAACCAAGGACTATAACTGAGAAAAAAAAAAAACCTTTGGTATAGGGCTTAGTTTGGATATGCATTTTTTTTTTTATCATAAGCTTTGTTGTTCCAGTGAAAATCTGAAAGAAAAATGTCCCCTCCTCCAATTTCTAAAAGGAAAAAAAAAATCACTTATTCCTACTGGAAGAGGCATGGCCACGGCTCGCAAATCCAGCATCACTCAGTCAACAGTGCTATATTTAGCGTAACCCTTTCTACCTAGTCTAAGTGTGGTCAGTTCCTCTACTAAATAGCACAAGCTGGCAGCTGGGCTGGGATGGATTTGTAGCTAGCAACTGAGAGGGGCTGAAAGTGGGGGAAGCTGGCAGCTGTGGGCAGAAAGCTGTTTATTTGATGTTCAAAGTTAGTAAATTAAACTAGTCTCGGAAATAAGCACGGTGGTTAATAGGCTCTACATCTTTTATGATAACTGCAGTATCAAAAGATATATATATGGAATCACACTGTTACGATACAAAGCATAGCTACACGGTATTGGTTATGTACTGTCTATCTCTCTCCACTTTCCCACAGAGCTACATGGTATGGGTGATGTATTGCCTATCTCTGTCCACTTTCCACATAGCTACAGGGTATTGGGGATGTATTGTCCATCTCTGTCCATTTTCCACATGGTCATGATAAATAAAGTCTTGGTCTTGCTTCATGTCAATCCACTAGATCTCTATCTGCTTAGAGTGCAGACTCACAATGTTAAGACAATAACTGCAAAGCT